>JANRGV010000052.1:10510689-10521570 GCA_024734035.1 Alethe castanea
GGGCCCGGCGCCCCTCACGCCGCCGGGGGCGGGGGCCGGGCCGGGCCGGGCCGGGGGAGCCCCGCGGGGCCGGGGGCACCCGGCGGCTCGTGAGGCGGCGGGAGAGCCGTGAAATGGCGCGGGGGTCCCCCCTCACGGCCCCCGCGGCCCCGGAGCGCCCGCGCTGCCGCGTTACCGTCAGGCGGTGTGTGAAACACATCCCGGGGCGGTGTGACCGCGCGTTTTAACCCCGGCACCGGACCGGGAGCTGTGCGAGCGGCGGGGGCGCCGAGCCGAACCCGAGGCGGCCCCGCCATGGGCGCCCCGACCCCGCTGCTGTGCCCGGCGCTGCTCCGGCGCCTCCCGGGCGCTGGGTTTTTAAACGCCAACATTCTCAAAAATCATCGCAAAAGTACAGTTGTTGGGTTTTTTTTTGTTTGTTTGTTTTGTTTTGTTTTTTGTAATCTACATTAACGCGACAGGAATCAACTCGGTGCTTTTCTAGTGGGCATTTTAGGAGATTTTTTTGCAATTTTTTCACATCACTGAATTTATAGAATTTTTTGTTTGTTTAAAGAAGAAAATTCGCAAAGTATTCTGCTTTGTATTATGAGAATAAGGACATTTAATGAGAATAATATTTAATGAGAATAAAAACATTTAACAATAGTGAGAACATTTAATAATAGCAAGAACATTTATTATGACTGGATTTAAAAATGAATATCCATTTATTCACATACAGCTAAAACCATTGCCTGGCTTTTTAGCTCTATGTGGTACTATGAATAATGTTCTGCTTAATTCCACGCTGAAACAATAAAACTGGACGAAAACAACCCAACGTGAAATCATTGCAAATCTGAGCTGTGGAGCCCGGAGTGAGCGGTTCTCTGTGAATTATGGTGCTTTATGTCCAAGGGTTTCTTTGCTACCGGGGATCCACTTCAGTTCCTGCTGACAGCTAAGCACTAGGGTATTGACTGTGTTGTGAATATTAAGATTGATTCTGCTTTATGTTGCATTATATTACCCGGGATAAGGGGAATGATCCCTCTCCCTTCCCACCTACCTACGTTCCACCTCGGTGAGCTCGTAGCCCCTTTCCTTTGGCTTGTGTTTGTTTCCTGCCTTTCCCTAAACTTCTTTGCCCGTCCTGCTCCGGAGCCAGAAAGCAACCTGCCCTCGGTGTTCAGACATTTGCAGGAAGCACATTTCAATTAAGGAGGCAGGCGTAGGTCCTGCGGTCACTTTATTTGCAGAGGGTTTAGCCTCAGTGTTTTGAAAGGCAAGTGTAGTCAGCCACATGTCAGAGGTGAGCTGCGAAGAAAAGCCGAGTCCTTTCAGCAGTGGGATTACTGGCACAGGGTGTTTGTGAGGCCGCCGCCGTCTCGCAGCGAGGGGGAACCTGACAAGAGACTCTGTGGTCTGAAACCTTTCGAGGTGTTTCAGTGAATATTTGTGAGTTGGGATCCTGCATTTGTGTTGCAAGAAGTCGAGCAAGTTTTCAAGTTATCTCTCTTTTGTGAGGTCGCTCGCTGAGAAGCAACAAAGAGTGAAGGCGTCTGCCTGCCCAAAGGCGAGCTCCTGCCAGCCCTGCAGCACGGGAGGGACACGATTAATGCTCTGAGTGATTGATGGAGATGGATCCACACCTCCACCAAAAACTCTTCCCGGAAGGGGACCTTCACTCAGGGTCTCCCAGTTGAGGTGAAATGTCTGTGCAGGTTTTACTTAGGGTGCTAAACCAAAGAAAACCTGAAAATAAATGGTAGCCTGTTTTCTGGAAGCAGTTCTCGGAGGGAACGGCTCAAACAATTCTAAATTGGAAGCACGAGGGAGGGTCTGAGGTGCACTTAAGGCAGAGGTGTCTCCTCTCCTCCTAGGGCTTTGCATTGTCTTGTGTTCTGACAATTGTCAGGTGCCTAAATCTGCCTCCGATGGGGTCATGTGCTGGCGTTTAATTCTTCCTGATCAGAACCAAAGTTTACCTGGATGTGGGAATTACCGTGATGGCTTTATCACTGTCTTCCTCCGAGAGGTGAGGAGGGAGCTGGAGCCTAGCAGTCATGTCTGTTCAGAAACAAGCCATGCGATAGTTAAGTAATTTTTATGTTGAATTAAGTATTTATTTACATTTTAGTAGTTTTCAGTACTGTCAGTGAGGACTTTTTGAGAGAGCATGAGGAGGAATCCTCAGTTTACATGGAGCCACTCTGTCACTTCCCAGCAAGGGTTAATGGATGCATCTCATTTCTGAAAGCCTTACACAGGGTCAGGAGCTGAAGATTTTTTTTCTCCCTGTGAGGTATTTACCATGTACAAAGCAAATCACTGAGTTACTGAATTTAGCCTGACATTTCTTTTTTAACATTTTAACATTTTCAGAAGTGCTGCATAATACATTTAAGCGCTTTACAGCTATTATTAGCTGTGTGTATTCTGAGAGGCAACCACAAGGTAGCCCGGTGTTCATAAAGAAACTGCCAATTCTCGCTTTAATTAGTTCAAAGAAAAAAATTATACCAGAGTTCTAGAGAAGCCCCCCCCAATAAAACAGGAAGATAAGCAAGTGAGGACGGGGTGGCTCCGTTGGGCTGAGCTTTGCCTGCTCTCCGAGGTGTCCCTGCACGCGGTGCACGCTCTCATCTGTTGCATACCTGTGTCACAGTCCCCTTCCTCATGTCCTGCCAGCAGGAATCAAAAACTCACTTGCACCGTTGTTTGGGGTTTTCTTTAATAGCTCTTTTTTACAGACTAAAACACCTTCAGATCGGTGATTTTATTAAGCTTCCCCCAGGATGTTGCTCAAGCTGGAGTCCTGGTTATTCTTATAGAGAAAGAAGTGAAAATATATTAATTCTTGTAGTCTTATAATGTCTTAGAGAATTGCAATTATTTCCCAATGGAACAACATATTATTAGGTCCTGGACTGCGTTGATAGATAATTTGGGTTTTTGTCTTTAAAAGTCATTTGTAGAGACAGGATCACACGTTTGTAAAAATGTCTGAGTTCATGTGCATAACTGTGTACACTTCTACAGTTACTTATTTAGTTATTTATTTATTTATTTCCCCAAGTCCAGCAGCAACAATGATAGCTGCCAACCAACCCCGAATTTACTGTCACCACCACCCCTAAATAGCATTCATTTCCTAGTAAAGCCTAATGGCATACATGATGGTTTGCCAGATTTGTGGCCTTTGTGAGGCTTATAAGCAGGACTGACTTGGGAAGATCATAAAACTTAATGAACTTCTCCACTGCAGGAGGTGTCCGCAGGGGAAGCGAAAGGCCTGCTCGGCTGCTCGGGCTGCTGCAACTATTTTTTATGTCTAAAGAGAGAGGATGAAAATGTTCATTAACAACGTTCTCCCCTTGCATAGATTTTTGTTTTAAAGAATGAGTAAAAAAAGCTCTGAAAACCAGACAAACCGTGCGCTAGCCACAGGGTTAATGCCTCGCTGTTCCTGTGTAAGTTACCTTTATTTTTCTTGCGACAGCTGTAACTAGCGGTGCGATGCGAGGGCTGCATCGGGTCCTGCCTGGCTGCAAAGCTCCTTATTGATGGCATGGCCCGAGTGCTCAGGAACGCCCCTTGTCAATGTGCTGCAGAGCCTGGAACCCGCGGCGAGGGGACTCCTCCAGCAGCCCGGGCTTCGCCTGCCTCTGCCAGAGTTGGAAAATGTTAACCCCTGGCGGCTCCGTGGCGTTGTAAAAAGGCAGTCACAGCGCTCTGCCCTTGCACGGCACAAAATTCAACTTCTCAGCGTTTGTAAAGTATTGTTTAGTGCAAACAACTCTCCATAATGCATTATAACCTGCAATCCTGCTGGAACATGAGAGGATTCAGGTGGAACAATGAAATGGCACTGATAGCATACATATATATATATATGTATGTGTGTGTGTGTGTTTGGGCTATTTTCTAAATATCAGCTCTGATGTTATTGTTACTTTAGCTGTTTAAAATATTTATGTGCAGTCCTGTTTGGTTTTTTTTTTTCAAGCTGCGAAATACATATTTTGTTGTTCCCTGACTACCTGAGGAAGTCAGTGCTGGGTGTTTATGTGCATCCAGCTCAGCTTAAATTGTTCATCTTTTGCTTCCCATCTCATTCTTCAGTACCAAGGTTTGTCACTGACCCAGTGGTTGTACTTTTGAATGTATTTTTTTAATTGCCAGCAGATGTATTACAAATGATGCCGTGCAGCAGAACGTTTGGTCGTTTGCACTGTCCTTATGGCAATGACATTGCTTTTCTTCATAAATGTCCTACTAGGAAAAAATAAATTGAATAAAGTGTCTTGATTGTCGTTTGGTCATCTATTTCCAACACAGTCATTATCATCAGCCTGGTTCTTTTGTGGATTTCTAGCAGGGCGCTTCTCTAGTTGAGAAAATGGCGATTTGGTGATTATGGGCATTAGAGAAATTTGTGGTATTTTGTCTCACAGAACCTGAGACTGCACTTTACCTTTAGTGCTTGCCACTGCTGGTGCTCCTTGCTGCATTTAAATACCCATCTTCACCTTGAGTGCTGGGATCAGTGGTTCCAGAGATTTTTTTTTTTCCCCCACTGTAGAGGATAAATTTGGCCCTACTTGTCAATACTAATTTAACCAGGAGCAGGGATTTATTTTATTTATTTTATTTTATAGCTGTCTTTCATGCCATTCCATTTATTTCTGAATTCGATACATTTGCTTGCTTATCTGAAAAAACCAAATTATAGCAGTTACCGTGTGGTGTATTTTAGGATGCTTGTTGTAAGTTAAGGAATTTTTGCATTCAGAGATAAATTATTATCATGGCATGTAGGGAATGCAAAGCAGTCCTTTTTTTTTTTTTTTTTACAGGATTTAACACATTTATCAAGCTCTGTTCCTGCAGCTTTCAATGGAAAAGTTGTATGATATGGATATTATGCTGTCTTTTTTCAATTTAAACATTGATTTGTGTGAAACATTAATATAATGATATTTGCAGTCTACCGTAGACAAATATAAGCAGAATTAGACACTCTAAATTGTTACAAATGCAAAGCAATATTTAAATCTGAACGCAGGCTGTATTAATAATCACGGAGCGGAGCGCGTGGCAGTCCGGTTCGGATGCGCCCTCCGATTTTTGGGCTGTTTTTCAATTCCCCGCGCGCGGTGCCCACGCTGGCTCGATGGATGTTTTTGTGAGCGGCAGGGCTGGATGTGAATCCGAGCCCAAAGCAGCGGAGCCCCGAGCGGAGCTGCGCGCCCGGCGCCGCCGGAATGAGCCGGAGCTGCCGGAGCGCCGCGATTGACACCCCGAGAAGAATGCTTTGTTTGTTTGCTCAGCAGTCATGTTTAATGCTCTTCGCTTATCAAGGTGATCAGCATGGTTCAGATAACACATGCCTGACACCGCCTGCCTTTTCTCACCGCCGTGTTGACCTTTTGTCACGTTTGCTTTTCTCTGGTAGGCAATTCCTGGCTTTAAGTGTGAATGGAGTAAATAATTCACATCAATATTTAATATAAATTATTAAAGTTTCTGTCAGCTCTTACAGTTCATGCTTTTATAGAGTTGGAGTAGTTCATCAGCCAAACAGATGAATTGTGCAGCTCAGCTGGACATTAGAGCTCCTCCATCGTGCTGCCGGGACTGAGGGAGGAAGCAGGGAATTAAATAGGAAAGGTAATGCAGCCCGCTCCTTCAACACTGTGTGCTTTTCACTAATGCACATTCTTTAGGAAGGCTCGAAATACCAGATAAATATCCAGAATAATTTATTTTATTATTCCTGTACTTTTTTTTTGCCTTCATGTTGCAAACAGAAATGCAGAAAACCCCACTGACCCCCGGCGTTTTCTTCTGCTCTTTGTTACTGGCCTTCCTTTGGTGCTCCAGGCCTTTCCTGGGCTTAGGGTGGGAATACTGGTGTTGGGAGGCAGGGTTTGGGTGTTGGTTTTTTTCTCCCTCAGTGTTCTTTTTCTGTGTTTAAAGACTGGTGTGGATCCCTAAGGTGATGAAGTTTCAGGGGTTTTTAGATCTTGTTTATAAATTGCAATTTATATTTTACAAAGTGACCTGTAATTGAATGTAGATTCTGAAAACATTTTTTAAAGGAGAAAAACTCTGATCTTTGATTGTAACAGCTCAAATGTGTTTATTGCGTCAGGAATTGAATAAAAATAGCATGTTTTGCATAAAAGCATATAGTAAAAATCATTATGCACTTACTTTAATTCTGTGCTCTTTTAGGTGTTTCAGTTCTTTTGTTAATGATCAGTTCAATGCGCGTTACACAGTTACAGGGACTGTAACAACGTGAATCACTGAATATCCCATGTAATACAAATCCATCACCTGGAAGGGAGGTGGGTTTGTATCATGTGTTTACAGGTCAAACCCTTCTGCTATACTTCAGTCATGCATCAACATTTAAAGCCAATCTCTCATTCCTCATTGTCCAGCAGGTGGCTTTGTCATAGATTATTTAATTTTTAATCATTTATTGTAAGTGGAAAAGGTTATTTAATAATATTATCCTGACAGCATTTTTGAAAAGAACAACAGTTTTCCAGTATGTCCTGTGGTGTATGATGGGGTCAATGGAAGCATCTAGAGAGCTTCAAGTACACAATCTAAATTAAGATTCTAAACAGGCATTACAGATGCTGGTAACTTTGGCAATTATCATTTTGTTTGGTGAACAGTAGTAAAACAGTGTGCGGTAAAAGTGTTTAGAGAGAGAGGATAAATAAATTGAACAGTTTTGCAATGCAAAGTGGTTTGTGGTGTTTTTGAGGATTTCTTGGCTCTTGCTTAACTGCTATTGTGAAGCCTGGAGCAGATTTTCCCATTGCTAATGCCCTAGAAGTATTAATTCACTTTGATATGCTAATTAGAGGGCATTATGCAAGAAATGAGATTAAGTGGCAGCATGAAGCCATTTGCCTGTCAGTAAATTGAGAGCTTTAGCATCAGGAGGAGCTTTGTTTTTTCTGAGTTTCTCTTGGTTTTGCATATAAATAAAATTGATTGAAAGGTCTAGAGAAGCTTCTAGAACATTGGTGGTTCTTTTTCTCCTTCTATGATTATTTAAACTTCATGTTAAAGCCTTTCTCTGAATATTAATTGATCTAATGGGAGATACTGAACATGAAGAATTTCATTGTATTCTCAGTTACTGTATCTTAACAAAAGGAAAGTATTTGAATTCTTTGTGTCATCTGATTTTTGTGGGATTATTTTAGATATATCTTACAGCTTTGTATTCTAATGTCTGTGCCTGCTCACGGCTCCTGTGCTGAGAGCTGTACCTGTGTGGAGGTGGTTTTGCTGTTTTGGGGGTTGGTGTGAGGGCCCAACCAGCTGAAGGCAAAGGGAAGGCTCGGATTCCTGGCCAATGGGGCTGTGGACATTTGTCACCCCCACTCACCCACTGCGTTTCCCACCATTTCTGATGCAAATCACACATGTATTTTCCTTCCTTTAGGAAGGAAGGGGTTGTAATATTGACCATAGATTTTATTCAACTGTCAGAAATTGTGTTAAAGTAACATTAAGGGATTGACTTACAGCCATAAGAGTGAGGGAATTTGGAGTTAATAGTTAAACTCTGCCCTTAACTCAACTCATTGAACCTATTTATTAGAGCATATATGATACATAAGATCACTGTGCTGAGACCTCTGCTGTATCAAGATGCTCCAGGATGGCTCAAAGATGAGACGTTCTGATCTAGTTCAAATTTTCCTTTGTTTTTTGAGGTTTGGAGTTTGTGTGTGTGAGTGTGATTTTCATTCAGCTTCTGAGTTGCTTTACTAGGGTTTTGTGATTAGTTTTCTTTTTGCAATACTGTTTTTAAAAAAAAAATTAGAGAAGTAATCCTGCAAATTGAACAATAATTTAGCAAAAAATAAACCCAAAGCAAACTCGACCCAAGCCTCTCTAGTCCTCTTTGCCTGAGTGCAGCAGAGTGGCTGTTTGAGTGCCCATCTCCTCCACAGATCATTGTCGCAAAGTCAATCAGGGGAGCAGTGCTGGAGTGACAGTGCTTGTTATGAGCCCCAATAGTTATTTAAAAGAAAGGAAAAAGGATAAAAAAATGGCCCAGAGCTGCGTGCGGGGGCTGTTCATGCTGGATGCACATGCTCCCCCTGATCCTGGCAGCTGAAGTCTATCACTGTTGGGAAATTTTTAACATGAAGCACATGAGACACGAAGCGCGGCGCTTTCCCCGGAGCCACGGGGGTTTTCACGTCGGCGCAGGACAAGCGGCACGTGCGCTGCGGGTCCCTGCCCGCCGCCCTGCCTCGGCGCCCGCCCAACAGAGGGCCCAGTGCTCTTCTCATGGGAAGCCTCATGTCCCTGGTCACCCACAGCTCCCCAGAGCTCGGCCCAAAGAATCTCACGGGGAATTTATAATCCAAAAAACTTTAGTTGTCATAGTGAACCTTTTTGATACGGGAAGGAACAAAACGTCGCCCAGCGCTGCAAAGTCGGTTCTCACAGGCAGCAAAAGGAAACGTTGCTGGGCTCCAGCTGCTCATTTTGGGTTTCAGACTGTTGAACAAAAGAACTAAGTAATGAAAATGTTCTGAGGCCGACCTTAACTTTCCCAGTACCAGTAGACCCCTGATGGTGTTGTTTCAGGAGAAGACGATGCTGGAGAGGAAATCCTGGCATTGCTGGTCTGGGTGCTGGTGCTGCTGTTGACTGGGAAAGAAACCTTGCTCTCCTTGAGTGAGGAGGGATGGGGTGACCTCAGCAGGGCAGAGCCCGGGCTCGGCCGCTGCCTCGGGGAAGTGAATGCAAGAGCTTGCTTCTCTTTTCTTTAAAATGGGAATGTTACCCATCTGATTTTTTGTGAAGGTTGTGTTGACTTGGTGCTGTACGTTAAAAAGGAGTATTTTTATCAAATGTTGGGTTTAATTAAAATTCTTATGTCAGAGGTAAACTGTTGACACTATTTACAGTATCCGCTTCATTCCATTTTGGCTGCAGGTGAGTCTTACCTCCTGGAGATGAAGAAATTAAGCTTTCCTTAGACTTCTTCTTTTCTTGACTTTAATCAGGAATGTTCTTTTAGTCCAAGGTTAGACCTCTGCTTAAAGGATAGCAGGGTTTTGTGCCTTGGTGGTTGGTTTGCTCAGTACAGAAAGAGAAGGTTTGCTCCCGTTGCCGGGGATCGGTGCTTCCCTTGTGCAGTAGCTGTTTGAGGCAGGGTGGCACACTCAAAAGGCTCTGCCAGGCACACTTTCATATATTTGTTGATTAAAGTAGGAAGTGTGCTTTTAGTGAGGTTTGTAATTACAGAACACCCAAATGTTTGCTTATTTTCTTTCATGCAAGATCCTAGTAGCATGATTGACTGTCACTAGTAAGAACAAGTTACAGTAGATTGTGCAATGATTCTTATTTGACTTCAAGGATGTATTTATTACCATTTTTGAACAAATTATACTAACATGAAAAGTTGTGGAAATGATTGTGCACTAGATAAGGTGATACATTACAGGAGTGGTTGGGTTTATGGAGCTTTATGCTGAGGTTTTCTCAGAAATTATAGCACAGTCCTGTCACTATAAAACCTGGAGATACACTTGGTAATAACATGCAGTGGAGGGATTTTTAGGATTTCACTTGTTATTCAAATAGAGTGGGAACTATCAGTTTTTCTGCCTCGTATTTCTTTCTTGTGTGTTGCACTGGGTGAAGAAGGGAAAGGAAGCCTGAGGACAGCAGAGTGGGCACCGGGGCATGGGCACCACAGCCCTGCCCGATGCCACCTGTGCCACCAGCTCCAGTGCCACAGGGCTGGGGAGGTTCTTGCACTGATGGGGCTCTCTGGGCACCCAGTGCTGCTGTGGGACACTGAGGGAGATTTGCCCTCCAAAGGCAGCTGAGGATTTTTTTTGTGAATTATTTCTTTCTTCCTCTCCACTTGTTAGGGCAGTGACGTGATATCAATATGGAGCTTGGGAACTTATTGACTTGTTGGTTCTTGACCTTTTGACTGTGACCAAGTATAGAAATTGAATGTCTGAAAATTAAATGATAGACTCTTTATACATAAATTCTTGGATGTCAGTGTATTACATGAACTAATTTCGGTTTACCTAAATTTATGGTGTTTTGTGTTCAATAAAGGAAATATTTCTTCCTTTCAATATACCCAGCATCTAATAATATTGTAGTTGCTAACACTAAACAAATCCATTTCCTTTTACTGGTTGATTATCATAGCAGCTGCTGTTTAATCACCGCGATTGTTATGTAACTTTTAAATCTCTAATATTTTGGAGAGGTGCAAGTGACATCATCTCACTGTGTTGTGGCGTGATGTCATTGGTGTTCCGTGGGGCTCCAGACTCAAGTTCTTATTTAGTTTACTCATATTTAATGGGCTGGGAACACTTGCTGAGCGAATTGCCCGTTTGAAAGAAGACCCGAAATCGCACACAGCCTGTTTTCCATGAAACAAAAAATGGACATTTGTTTTCCCGGCCTCAAACCGTAGCACGGTGGAGATGCGGTGGCCCGGCTCCTGTCCGATGGAATTAGCCCATCGCTCCCCCGTGCAGGCAGGGCGAGCGGCGCTCCGGCTTTGTGGCCGGCAGCGAGCCTCGGGCCTCCAAACCGGGGCGAGGAGCCGCCGATATTGTTCTCTCCGAGCGCCGCAATAAGGCTGTGGTCAGCACTAATGTAAATATTTGTACAACAACCATGTTCTACAGCCTCCAATTTAATGGCAAAAATCTGCCCTGAACGCCTGGGTAAATATACGCTGAGAACAGACGCCCATTGAGTGGAGAAACAATTGACTTTGGGTTCTTTGGAAGATTATCTAATGCACTCTTAATCATCTGGTCTTGCAATCTACAGTGGGAAATCAGAGCAGCCAGCATGGTATGA
>JANRGV010000052.1:10524595-10541988 GCA_024734035.1 Alethe castanea
TAATGATGCTGCTATTTATAGATCCCCATTTCATTAGTTGCAGAGTTTCAGGGAAGAGATTTTCTCTAGGGGAAATGGATACTTGAAGTTCATTTTCTTCCTGATGCACATTAAGGCAGAAACGTGAACAACCTTCAGGATAGGACACAGGGCTGCAGATTTTGTGTGACCGTTTCCCCGGTGCCGTGTGCGGGTGCCAGCCGCTGCTCCCGAGTGCCTGTGCCACACTTGTCTGCCATCAGAGCCTCCTTCCCCCAGAGCAGTTCTGTTCTTGCAGGGTGCCAGGCCACTAAACTGAGCACTGTTGCACTGTGTTGCTTTGTAAGACTAACACATCTGGATCACCTGACTTGGAGCAGCCTCGCTACAGCTGGCACGCACCGGCGTGGATTTACTCACAGCACCTACCAACTACAGGCGCAGTTAATCAGAGCACGGCTGGGTCTTCTGTTGCTTGCTCATAAATACAGGAATTTCTTGGAGTATCTGAAAACTCAATTGTTTAACCATACTTGGTTTCCTCCTGTGAAATCCAGATCATCGAAGCTCCCTATAATTTTTGTGTTCCTTTATTTCTAGAGTTTTCCTTCTTGGAATTCTTGATATCTTGATTTTTTTTTTTCCCTTTAAGAGAATATTTACTTAGTTAGTATTCACTTAATTAGAACTGACTGTTTAATGTTTTCTGGGAGGGTATTTATGGTATTTTCTTTGCCATATTTGCATTCCAGAAATTAAGTCCCCATGCCATTATTCGGCAAGCCTTTCATACATTAGAATGATGAATTGAAAGCAGAAATGGGAAAAAGACTGCAATGCAATGAAAATTTAATCAGCGTCTTCTGCTGCTTTAATAAGGCAAATAATTCTTATTGGCCGCTGCGTTAAGGTTTCTAATATTTAATTCATAACAAACCTTGCATTATTCTGCAGCAGCATCGACAGCTCCACTTTGCTGCCTGCCAACAGGCAACCATAAAAACTTAAAAGCAGATGTAAATGTCTGAAAGAAGGAGAATGATTGGGTCTAAAGCGGTCAGAAAAAATCAACACTATTGCCAGAGAGTTTGATAAATCCTTACACACACTTTAGCAAGGTACAAATGGTATTAATTAAACTCATTAAGTGTGTTGATTTTAAGGCTTTGAGGTACCTTTTCTGAAATGTGAGATTTTTTTTAGTTCCTGGAGACTCCCAAACGAAAGGATTTGCCAGGCTGGCAATGCAGGGTCCTGGACATGTGGAATGATGCTATAAATCAGGCAGATTCAGTTAATTTTCATATTTAGGGTATTTGTTACATATCCATGGTACAATCACTGTAATTTGTGTTATGTGTATGAGTAGTGCTGGAGTTAAGCACTGTCAGCTCTGTCAGGCCAGCAGTGGCAGTCAGGGATTACAAAATCCCAGCCGTGGCAAAGCCCGGCTTGGCTCTTGAGACTGCTGGGGCTGCTCCCCGTGCCAGGGATGTGGTGCCCAGGCGGGATGCGGTACCTGAGCAGGACACGGTGCCCGGGCGGCATGCGGTGCCCGTTCCTGGGATGTGGTGCCAGGGCAGGACATGGTGCCTATTCCTGGGATGCAGTTCTTTGGCAGGAAGCAATGCTTGTGCCCGGGATGTGCTGCCCCGGCAGGACGCGGTGCCCGTGCCCGGGGTGTGGTGCCCTGGCAGGATTCAGTGCCCCGGCAGGACGCGGTGCCCTGGCAGGATGTGATGCCTATTCCTGGGATGCAGTGCCCTGGCAGGATGCAGTGCCCTGGCAGGATGCAGTGCCCCAGCAGGATGCAGTGCCCCAGCAGGATTCAGTGCCCTGGCAGGACGCGGTGCCCAGGCAGGATTCAGTGCCCATGCCCGGGGTGCAGTGCCCGAGCTCCGTGCGGGGACTGTGGCACCCGGCCAGGGCTGGGTGCGAGCTCCTGTTACCGCCAAGGGCTGCGCCTGTTCTCATTTCTCCTTGAAATGGCTTAATTGGTGTCAGCACCCCAGGGATAAAGGCCTCCACCACTGAAATCCACACGATTCACCCTGTCTCTGCTCAGTGTAGGGAAACTGGTAACAACTGGTGCTGAATGAGGAGTGAACGGTGCTGTAACAATACTCGATGATGTTTGGGATGACAGAAATTAATACGCACTTGCTTGAAGAAAGCAATGATTAATGGCAGTGAGCAAGGGAATGCTGTCCCTCCTTTAACTCCACTTTGATGGGGATTGAAAAGCAAAAGGCTGTTTTCATTCTCTCGCACAAGCAGAGGTCATCCAGAGTACATTACAGCAATTTTTTCTCTCTGTTTTTTATTTCATAAATATTATGATAAGCACAGATTAGATAGATTTTTTCACGGAGGCTTAAAAGGATATTTTGTCTGTTTGCTGTTCGTGCTCAATGAAGAAATCGGATTTCTTCTGTTTACGTGTGAGATCGTTATATTCAGTGGAATAATTAGTATAATTAAGAATTTCAAAAGCTCACCATTGTGTTAGTTTTTCTGAGGTTTTACAGATGGAATTTCATGGTCTCCATTTCCAAAGTACTGAGAGGTCAGAACAAGGCGAGGAGTGTTGCCGAGGAAAGAAAAAAAAAAAGGTTAAAAATCCAAGATTCCTCATTGACTTGTTGATGTAAATATATTTTGCAAGATCCTCACACTTGTCAGTGGCTTTTTAAGCTATTTGATAAAGAATCTTTATTCTACAAGGAGCCTGAAATAACACAACACTGCTTTGGATAATGAATTCTTCATCTAAGCAGAACTTTAAAACAAAGTACAATGTTGGCATTTTTTTCTTTGAGTGAGAGGGCTGATACATCTTTGGGATCCGACAGGAAGACATAAATTAATAGAGTTCTGGAGATCAGTTTCTCATTAATAATCCATTTTGTCATGGTTCTTGGCATTGTCAGCCTCGGAGCTGGTTCATATTTTGCTAAAGGATAAAAGCACACGATGTCTTAAGGCATAACATAAGGAGAAGGAGTTTATCATCTTCTGGAAAAACCATCTCTGAAAAAATAGATTGTTTTCCAGGAAATAAATGTCAATTGCGAGTTTTATGCATTTTTAATCTCCAAACAGGTTTTTTAATGTCTACAGTTGCAAAAATAGACTCGAGTTGGAAGAGGTTGTTGCCAAGAGCCATTGCTTTGCCTTTGTCCTCTCCACTGCTTTTTGATTTTTCAGAAGTTGCAGTGGATTCCAGACCTTTAATTCTGCTGGTTTAGAGACTTTGGCAGATTGTGTCCAATTTAAAACATATAATTGAAAAAAAATGACGCTTCTTCTTTTGAATGGGTAAACGTGAAACCTTTGTTACATTTTCACTTTCCCAGCAGTATGGGACATCTCACAGACCACTGCACATTCCCTCGGTAATTTCAAATTGGAAAATGTTGCTTTTTCTTGAGTATGATGACATAAATTGAGTCAACCTTTTGAAGTCTTAAATTTGGTATTTTATGTATCTTAAGGTAGTGGCAGATTGGCAAACAGTGTAACCACCAAAAGTGTTCAGCTTGTGCTGTCATCCCAAGTAAGGAAGAACAGAGATCTGATTTAGATGCCTGCCCTTTATTTTATATACTGAAGAGTGACATAATGCAGATCTCCTCAGGAACGCGTGATGTGTTTGGGAAGGATAAAGGGGAGGAAGAAAAGATGACATTAGCCCAGATTGCTTAGTTGTAAGATTTAACTGGACTCAAACATTTATAATTTAATCAAAGATAAATGGTCTACTTGAAACAGCACGGAGGGAGGGAGTGGGAGGTTCTGGGCAGAGGGCTGAAGGGAGTGGGATCCTGCTGGGGTGGCAGTGGGATGCTGGGGAGGAAGCAGAGTGTCCAGCACGCTGAGCAGAGCTGGCCCCAGGAGGAGCAGCCCTGAGCACTTCCAGCAGCTGCTTGCAGAGGAGGGGTGGTGCAGGACGAGACGGGGCTGCAGTGACCCGGGAGGAGCCCCGGGCACGGGGCGTCCCTGCCGCGGCTCCCCCAGCCCGCGGGTCACCGGCCGGGGGTGCAGGCATGCTCCTAAATGCTTTGCATGGAAACACAGCAGTTCTTTGGAGTGTCTGCTAGGCTCCACGAGCTCCACGCTGGCTGCTCAGGAGTGCCCAGGACAGGGACACCGTGGCTGCCTGCTCCCCACCGTGGGTGCTGGGTCCAAGGTGCTGCCTGTCCTGGGTGAGCGCTGGCTCCTCACCAGGGGTGGAGGTGCAGCATTTACCCCATCACCAATGCTGAACCCTTTCAGGCTTGCTTTGTTGCCTGAAAACAGGGAAGGTTTGAATTATGAGGATTTAGAACATGCTTCCTTCCACGGAGTTGCAAAGGACATTTGTCTCAGCACATTGTAGTGAAATTTTAAAGAGCAGGTTTTGACAGGAGACATTTTGCTGACACAGAATATTTTGTTCACTTCTGACTCTCAAATAAGTGCTACTTCTGTCATAATGATTGATTTATATTCGGTTTAGTCCATACATTTTACATCCTCTTCTTTAGTGCTTATGGCTGCATGGCTTCAGAACAGCCCAGTTTAACACTGCTACAAACCTGGCATCACATTCACATTCCACAATAAAATTGATTGTAACGAGCTGTAGGTATTTTGTGCTATGGTGTGTTTAGAGTAAAATGATGATTATTATTATCTCCTGGAAAAAGAAAATTTTAAAATGCAGATTTCTGTTAAAAATTGTTTTTACATAGTTGTAATTTAAATTGTTCCTAATAACAGTGCCTGAAAGGCCCAGTGACCCACAGAATGCTGCTCCCACGGCATTGTTACAGGTGCTATAAACTGAAGTACTGAGCATCTTTGCCTTCTCTGGGGGTGTGCAGTGAGCTGTCTGGATCAGTCCCTCTGGCACCATTGGAAACCTCAGCCTGGGCGGGTGGCTGCTCGGTGTTTGCATTAACCCAGCTTCCTCCCTTCTTGTGCTGGACAAGAGTCTCAGCACATTTCAGTCCGTAAATACTTCAGGAAACCCCTGGAGCCTTTGCTGTGAGTTTTGTTTAGAACAAACTCCCCAGGTAGCTGAATCATTCCCCTGGGAGCAGAGCCCTCCCTGGAGCACGTGTGCGCGGTGTGGGGCAGAGGAATCTGGTTTGTGTGCGTTTGTTAGACCATGGAGAGTCTGCTCTCCCTCGGGGTCTGGAACCAGAGACCTTGGGCAGTGGTAGGTTTGGGTTTTGGTGGCCTTGATTTCTCAGTGATCCTTTGGCAATGGCATCTGCTAGTTCCCATCTCTGGAGGTGTTTAGGCAGAGCAGGTGCCCTGCAGGCGAGTGCAGCGTTCTGAGTGCTCAGTGGCACTGCAGTCCAGGAAAAAGAGGAGACTCCAGTATTTTCAGAACGAGAAATAAACTTTTCCCTGGTGGCTGCTCCAGCAGCACCATCTGAATAGCAGGGATTTCCATGTTAGCTGGGCTGGGCAGTCCAGGACAGGCTGCACTGGGGGCAGGAGTGACTCCAGGGCTCATTCCTCCTGCCCAGGGCTTTGTCCACCAGCACTCAGGGCAGGTGGGGCTGTTCTGGCACGGCTGGGCCTGCGGGGCAGTGCTGGCATGGGCTGTGGGGGCACCAGCCTGCGCCCACCACAGCCACCCACCAGCCTGTTCTGGGCGAGGCCTTGGTCTTGCCCTGCAAAATTAATGCTCATGCACATCTTATTATGGAATTACAGTGCTGCTCCTTCCCATCTATTAAAAATATCCCTAAGAACCCCTAAGAACATAGCATGTGTCAGAGCAGGTGGGCTCCCTGAGCCCTTCCTTGGCTGTGGGAGATGATGCTCTGTTCCCCAGACCAGAAAGGGTCAAATCCAGCTGCCTTTGGCTTTGCTGCAAACATATATATATTGAGATATTTATTTCTCAGAGAACTAAGAAGCTAATATTCAACAAGGCTTCAGGAAAAAAGGGCTTCCAAGATGTTACAGATTTTGGAAATATTTGACAATGTTAGCAGCATCAACTACTGACACAAAACCCTCTCTCCAGAAAATCTTTCACAGTTGTGCCAAGAAAAGCAGCTTCGATGGAACATTTTCATAAACTATCATCAGTTATGCAGCAGCAGCTTCACAAATCAGAAATGATATCTTCAGGCACTGCTGTCAAGTGTTATTCAAATAATACCAGCCTCACATTTGAATAACAGCAGACATTTTGAATTAATTAATCAGATGAGATAGTCTAGGCCTTTTCTCATTAGTCTCTGGGTCAGGCATGGAAAGATATATGCGTTGGTGATGATATACTTGTCTTTAATCGTGATTTATGAAGATTTAGGATTGTGTGTGATTTGTCAAAGGTTCTGGGAAAAGGCTGGTGCATATTTCATTACCTAATCTGAGATTGATTTCGTGATGCTGAGAGATAGAACCCTATTGTTGGGGGGGCTGGGAAGTGTAGGTAGATGCAGCATCCCAGGGTTTTACTGGCTTATCTTTGTGACTGTCAAACAATGCTGTAAACTTTTACTGCCAGCAGTTAACAATTCCTGCTTTAATTATAGGCAAATTCTTCATTCCGTCCAAAGGGGAAGCTGCAGTAGTTATTTAGTTAAAAAGCATAACAGACCTTATAGCTATGACCCAATGTAAATCATGGACAAAGTTGGCAAATTTCATGGCTTGGTCATGGTGAAAATATAAAATTTCATGGTTTGTCACAGATTAATAGAAAAATCCTATTAAAACTGTGCAAATAACAGCACAACAAGTTAGGTGGAGCTCCCTACATGGCACCTTCCTGCTCACAGCATTTATTTTAGGTTAGAATTGCTGTGAACGACATGAGGCCCTTTGCAGGCTTTTCTCTGCTGCACTGTTTTCTATTCAGTTTAATTAGTAGTTGTTGTTTGGTTGGGACTGAATAATTATCATGTGATTGTTTTTAAGCATTATTTACATGAGAAAGCGTGTGTGACATTGCTGCTGCAGTGAAAGGGACTTGGGAAATGAAATATTTGAATCCAAATGGTGTATTTTTTTAAATCCTTGAGATGGCTGTATCTAATAACTCATCAGTAATCAGGACTTTTGCTCTTGGAACAAGGTCTGAGCTGTGCTGGGTCCTCGGCCGCTGCAGCCAAGCGCTGCCCACGTCTCTTAGATCAGCAGACCGTGGCCAAGCCTCGAGTTCCCTGCAGATTGCTAATCACCTACTTCTTCATCTTTAATCAGAAAGTTCATGTCTTTTACTGTTCTTGGTACAATTTTGCAGCCCATCTACGGCAGCCCTGCGGCTGCGGCGATGCTCGGTGTCCGTGCAGCCCCACGTCCCTCCTGCTCAGCCTCCTGCACTGACTGACCAGGGCAGGCCTTGGGCACACAGGGGTTAGGCTGTTTTATTTCTTACTGTTTTGGTTGCCTCCAGAATTCTGATTGGTGATTCAGGAATTTGGATCTAGGCCAAGATACTCCAAACACACGGAGCTCTTCCACTCGATCTTCTAGAGGGAGCAGTTTGTGCTGAAGTGGCCAATTTCAGAAGAAAATGGCAGTTGTTCTGCATTGGAATAATGGTGAAAAAGAATCAAAGTCTCTGAATAAGGACTTTTAAGAATGACATCAAAATAGTCATCACTGATAGCAGTAACAGCTTTGTATCATAAATAGCCCAGAATTGCACATATGAAGCTTATTTAAAAATGAGTTTGGTTTTTTTCTATGTGAGACTTTTCTTCCCAAACAGAAGGTTGAGAAACATGTTTTTAGGGAAAGGGTGCAATGGTTCAATAATCACACAAGTATGATGTTTCTGCCTTTATGGGAGACAGAATGATGAGCTGGCAAAAAGGAAAAGCATCACATGAGGAATAAGTTCATGATTCCTGTTTAAGAAAACCACATCAATGAGTGTTGTTTTGTATCAAGTTTACAATTATCTATTGTCAGATCACCTCCATCAAGAGCTTCATCTGCACTCTGACCAACTACCAGGTTCAGGGTGTAATTAAGGAACAGCTAATCACAGAATCATTCAGGTTGGGAAAGCCCTCTGAGACCATCAGGTGCAGCCATTCACTGATCACTGCCAAGGCCTACTCACCCAGGTGCTACACAGACACAGCTTTTAAATCCCTGCAGGGGTGAGGACTCCAGCCCTCAGCCTGTGCCAGGGCTTGATAACCCCCTCTGTCAAATTTTTCCCAATATCCAATCTAAATGTCCTCTGGCTCAATTTGAAGCTGTTTCCTCTTGAGCTGTCACTTGGGAGAAGAGGCTGACCCCCACCTGGCTCCAGCCTCCTTCAGGTAGTTATGGAGAGCAAGGGGGATCCCTCCAAGCCTCAGCCTTTTCCTCATCCTTTGTCACTGTGATTCCCCCACATCCAGTAAGAGATGGAAGTCCTCCTTAGCCCTCCTTTTGTTCCTAATGTATTTATAGAAACACTTGATTGCCTCTCATGGCAGTAGCCAGGTGAAGTTCTAATTGGACTTTGGCTCTTCTAATTTTCTTGAACCATAACCTTGTAGCAGTAGCTCTCCAATGACAGTGTAGTGGCAATTTGTCTCTTCTTCACATCACAAATAGGCATGAAATATAGAAGGAAAGAAAAAAATATTGTTTTGGATTATTGATTAGTGTTTTGCTAATAAGAAATTAAATTTATTGACCACTGCCATTCTCTAGCTCTGCTTCCCCAAGAGTTAGTTGGCAGCTGCAGGCGTGTTCAGCAGAGCTGTGGCTGGCCCAGGCTGGCAGCTGCTGCCTCGGGAGAAGGATGTTTAACCCTATTAGTCAGGTCATTTCGCTCTTTTTGTGGAGAGGTCAACAAAAAAGAATTCCTTTCTGAAGCCGACTTTCCCAGCTTTCCTTTGAAAGTGAACGAATTGCACCAGCTTCTGGGCATGGTCCAGTGCCCAGGTGCTGTGTGTGGGGCTGGGAGCTGCTGCCAGGTGCTGAGCTGCTGCAGTGATCAGTGTGGTGTGTAAACTCACCGTATTTTGGTTAATGGAAGTTACAGAGACACATCTGGGAGGGGAAGCCTGGCACGTCAGAACCTGGGGCAGCTCGGGGAGGGACTCAGTGCTCCTGGGGGTGGGAAAGGACATCCATGGAGCTGAGTGTCCCCAGCCAGGATCACTGGGAGTGCCAGGTGACACTGCCTCACCCCTCTGTTGTGCCCCAGTTGGCTGCAGCTGCAGCCCTGCCCGTGTGCCAGGAGTCACTCGTGCAGCCAGCACAGCATCCCCGGGGCTGGCACACTGCATCAGAGCAGGCTGCAGCCTGGACTGAGAGAGGAAATTCCTGGAGGTTTCCAGCACTGCCAGTCACAGCAAAGCATCTGATGTGCAGGAATCAGTGAATGCTGAGCCTGTGGGCTGTGTGGCCTTTGGGAGGATGATAGCAGGGTCCCTGTGTGACTGCTGGCTCTGCTCACGGCGCTTTCCCACGCTGCAGAGTGCAGAGTGCAGTGCAGTTGCAGTACAAACATACACTTCTGTATATTAAGCATGTACATTAATATATTATTATTACTTGGACTAATAACAAATAGTAGTCAGTCAGTGAGATAAAAAAGGACAGAGTTCAATAGTAATTCACAGACAGCTTAGCAATTACCCAGACAGCTTGCAGTCAGAAAAGCTGCTCAAATCTAGGATTACGAACTACACCGACGGCAGCTCTGCTGGGTGGGGTTTCACAGGATGATGTTTGCACATAGCTGTGGGACTTGGTTCCAGCACTCCTCCTGAGGAACTTCTCCTTTACAAGCCAGAATCAACAACCGTAAAAAACCCTCCAAAAGCCAGGAGGCTGGTTTCCAGAACCAGTCAAAATTCTTTTTAAGTATTATTTATTGTATCAGAAATATGCCTGTGCTTGCAAGGTTCCCTGAGATTTTCATCCTTAATGACATAAATCCCAAATTCATTTCTGTGACAATAATCAGCATCAAACCGTATGTGTGGCAACACAGATTTTGTGGGTTTGTTTTTAAAATCAATGTGTTTCCTTGCTTTATGAGTGAAGGTGGCTTCTCCCCTCATTACCGTGGCTGGCTTCATTGATTCCTGTAGTGTTTTCTGTACCCACCCCCCTGTCCTGGCAGGGGAGCACTGCCCTGTGCCAGTAGAAGGCCAAGGGAGCACTTCAGTTCCATGTAAGCCTGGAGGCATAATCTCAGAACTTCTTTAGGAACGGGGTCAGCGTCACTGTTCAGCATTCTCTGGGTGCAGGGCTCACGGGGTGCAGCAGAGCTGGGGCTTGGGGGGCTCATGCACTGCTCCTGCTCCACAGCACCAACCCAGGAGAGGAGAGACTTCAGGTACAGACCTTGGGTTTGAAGCACTCGAATGTCAGAGGAGTGCTGTTGGATTTTTAGGGCAGTACATGATTTTTTTATGGGGCGCATTAAATTCTGCTCCTCCAGCCGGCGTTAAAGCCACCTCATCACTCGGCACCGGAGGGGAGCAGGAGCAGGAGAGGCAGCTGTTAAGAGATTTCCATCTCAGCAGTCTCTTATGCCAGTAGGGTTGTGGTTTGGGAATATAACAAGGCTTTGGGGACTCAAGTTAATAAATAACTGGTGTATTCCCTCTCCCTCTCTCTGTGCCTGGCCCCAATGCCATCTCAACCCGAGCAATTATCAGTCCCTGGACTGATGGATTTGACATAAATTCATACATTCTTTAAGCACAAAGCCTTCACAACAAATTTTGCTTCTAAGAGGCTGTTGAATGGAGAAAAGGTCACTTGGCTGGTTGAGTGTCTGCACTCAGATGCTGGCAGTAAGTGCTGTGTTTGCAGTGCTGCATTTGATCCCCTTGGTTGGAGGGAGCCAGGTGCAGAGTCAGTATTTTAAATCATGTTTCTCCTGCCAGGGGGGATAAAAGGGTAGCTTGGAATTATCTCCATGAATTTACACTTCCTTGCAGTCCTTTAAGCCTCTCTTTAGCTTCCATTGCAGTTTCTCTGTCCTCATCCCATTCTGTAGGTATGCAAGATGGAGTTCAGTGACGATGCCATAGCAACTATATCACAATACAGAAATTGTAATGCTTTAAATCTTCAAACTTGCATAACAAAGTTAGTGGGAACCTATCAGAAATGTCCATGCCACTATGTATTTAGAAGTGCTTTTAAATTTAGCTTTAAATTGCAAGCCAATAGACTGTTCCCAGGAATTCCAGAGCTGCCCTGCAGGGAGGAGAACGCAGTTGCCCATGTGCTCTGCTCCAGAAAACACATGGCTGGCAGGGGACAGCGGAGCCGCTGCTGGTGCTGCAGAGCCCATTAGTGCAGCACTGACATTTTGTTATCCTGAGGGACACAGGCTGGGAGCGTTCTGCAAAGTGCAGCCTCCAGCACCGGGCAGGTGACACCGGGGGCAGCTGTGCCCTCCGCATGCTGTGGGTGCAGGAACTGCACCCTGCTCCTCTGCCAGTCTTTGCAAGAGCAGCATCCCCGGGCACGTCTCCCTGCAGGTGCAGGAACTGCACCGCTGCTCCTGTGCCAGTCTGTGCAATTGCAGCATCCCCGGGCACATCTCCCTGCAGGTGCAGGAACTGCACCGCTGCTCCTGTGCCAGTCTGTGCAAGAGCAGCATCCCCAGGCACATCTCCCTGCAGGTGCAGGAACTGCACTGCTGCTCCTGTGCCAGTCTGTGCAATTGCAGCATCCCCAGGCACGTCTCCCTGCAGGTGCAGGAACTGCCCCGCTGCTCCTGTGCCAGTCTGTGCAAGAGCAGCATCCCCGGGCACATCTCCCTGCAGGTGCAGGAACTGCACTGCTGCTCCTGTGCCTGTCTGTGCAAGAGCAGCATCCCCGGGCACATCTCCCTGCAGGTGCAGGAACTGCACTGCTGCTCCTGTGCCAGGCTGTGCAATTGCAGCATCCCTGGGCACGTCTCCCTGCAGGTGCAGGAACTGCACTGCTGCTCCTGTGCCAGGCTGTGGATTTGGGCTGCTGGGTGTCCGTGCAGGGAAGGAGCAGCTTTGGCTGTGCCCTGCCGCTCTCCCTGCACTGTCCCTCCCTGTGGGGGGGTGACAGCCCTGGGCATTCCCTGCTCCAGGCACAGTGCCCTGGCCCCACAGCGCAGGGACAGGTGGTGTCTTCACTGGTGCTGCTCTGGCACCGTCACAGGCTAGCTGCTGCTTGCCAGCAGAAAAAGAGGATGTCTGGTTATTCTTGGAGCAGGCAACATGTAGGTTTTGTAGGACAATGCTGAAGTGCTTGCATTGTGTTAAAAAAATTAATACACTTGTATTGCTACTGGAATTGGAGCCTGATTAGGATTGTTCCAGTACTGTAGTTTTAGCTTTTAATTACTTACTACATTACACAGTATCTACCAGTGCTAATAGAGTACAGAACTGTCATAGCTTTTGTTTTAAAGTACAGGACTGTGTGGTGCTTAATTGTGGAACAGTGTTGTTCAATTACATCTGAAAGTGTTTAATAAAGTATGGCACAGAGACGCAAATCGGAGTGGCATGTGTTAATTGGTGTCCGCGTCATTGACTCCGTTTGGTTGCGGCGATCGCTGCGCCATGAGGACCCCGTGGCAGGTTGCCCACATGGAGCCTTCAGCCCCAGCTCTTCTCCCTGCCACTGGCACATGCCTGTGCTCTGCCCCGCTTGCACAGATTTTCACGCCATGCACACACATGGTGCTGTTATGAAGCGTTGGTGCTCGTATCCCTGCCCTGCTCCAGGGCTGCTGCTCTCCATTCTGGGCTGGCAGAGTTCTGTGGCCGTGGCAAAGGAGCTCTGGACACCACCCAGGGAGCTGGTCCCTTTCTCCAAGAACAGCTCAGGACCCCCAAGCAAGTCTCCTGCTGCCCACATTGCTTTTATCCTTTTTCCCCCCACCCCGAGGGGCTGGGGCACTGGGGCTGAGCCAGCTACCCCAGAGTGGGCTCTGCTGTCCAGATCCAATTCCCAGATGCAAACAAAGTGGTACTTACAGTTAATTCCTGAGTGGTGGTATTTTTCATATCAATGTTCTACTTTTTACCTGATTTCACTGAAATATTCTCTGGAAGTATTTCTTCTAGAATAAACATTTCAGCACATCAGGTTTGTTCCATAAGGGTTGATTGTCAAATTACAGCCTTCCTTCCTGCGAGCGCTGCGCTTTGGTGTAGGATCAAATTGCATTAGGTATTTTTTCCTCAGTAGAAACACAGAATAATAGTGATATCTTTGTTGTATCATATTTCTGAATGAAAAATAATCACAAACAGATTTTCATGTGGCGTTGCTGCAGAGCAGGAATGCTTTTCCTGCCAGCCAGCCTCTCGAGGTGCTGCTGGGCTGGCCCAGGGGGTTTGGCTGGCATCCCCTGCACAATTCAGTGTCCCTCAACATGCTCACCACACACTCTTTCTACATTTTCTTGCCTGTGGTCCTCGAAGCCACCTAGCATGCAGGTCATGTGCCCTTAATTTTCATTATGAATGGAGAGTAAAATGTGAAGGTTATTGCCTGGCAGTACAAATGCACTGGGTTTTTTTATTTAGAAGCTCTATTAGAAGTGTCAGGAGTCCCATAACAAAGCCAGGCAAATATCCGCAGAGACACCTTGTTGAGAAAGGCAACTTGGTTCTAAAAGGTTTGAATATGAATGTGGTTGTTTCTAATCAAGCAGTCCTTGAAAAGAATTCCCCACTAGTACTTACTTTTTAACCTTTTTCCTTGTAATCTGTCTGTTTCTCTCCTCAGGAAATGCTCCTCATGCCAGCCTGCAATGGGCGGGGGGAAGGCACAGCCAGGAGGGGAAAAGGGGACCGGGGGGAACCCCACATCTAAATATCACCACATGCAGAAGTGTAGCTCAGGATTCAGGGTGGGTATGGTCAGAAAACTGCTGTCTTTTCAAAGTGAGCAGCCTGGGAAAAGTGGGCCAGTTTGGGGGCTTTGGGGATCACATCAGAGGCTCCTGCTGGGTGAATCCAGCAAACTGAATCCTTTCATTTAGGGCAGGAAAAGGATATATTTTGGACTTTGTCTACGTGGACAAATGCATCCAGACATGTGGGACATGCAGACTGGTGCTGATGTGTGCAGTGGATGCTCCCTTACCCTCAGCAGGCACCCACCAAGGCTTCCCTGGCAGCAGCATGCTGTCCCTGTCCCCACGGGAACCCTGCTGCCAAGTGGGAAACGTGCTCACGTTTCAGCCAAACAGCACATGAAAAATTGAGTCCTAAATACTTTCCCCTTCCAAAGTAGTGTATTTATTCCAGCTTAGCAGTGAGCACTGTGGCTGTGGTAACCTGCACAGCTTGGGACACCCCTGGGAGCTGCAGTGTCCCACTGGCCCTGTTGTGGCAGTTCCTGGAATTCTCCCAAGCTCACGTCCCAGTGCCACACATGGCTCCATGTAAATAACATGACCAGTGCCACGATGGCATGGGCATTGGTGGGTGAGGGCAGGGGTTCCTCTGGAGAGGGGTGAAGTGTCCTGACAGAGCTGTCCCCTCCTGTGGGGCACGGGGCCAGGGCACATCTTGGCTCCAAGTGCCTTCAGCGCACTTACAAAGTCTCCCTTCTTATTTCTTTTTTTTATAAATTGTCAGTGTTTTTTCCCTCTACGAACCTGTAGCATCTGGCAGCAGGAAAGTACAGTAGGACTTGCTGGCACTGTGGTGTAGAGCCTCGAAGAATTCCGTATTGTGACAACACATCAAAATAAATTGCTGTCAACAGACCAAAACACCAAGTGCTGTGATTCTGTCTGACGTGTGAAGACTCAGACAGGCTGTCTTGACAAGTTGTGGTGGAGCACCTGCAATTGGCAGAAGACAGTGATATAAATCTGATTTGCCTGATATGCAGCACCTAGATATCGTTAATGTTGGTGACAATAACTCTGCATAACATTCCCCAGACATAGATCTGATTTTTTGTCTATTACTTGTGTTGTTTTTTGTCACTCTCTGATCCTGGCTCTGCTTCTTTTCCCTGCTTAGGGTCTACCTAGGAATAGCTTGGAATAATAAACCGTGTTAAAAAAGGCAATAACAAATGAAGGCTTAGTTCAGCCTCTTCTTGAGTGGGAAAAGGCAGCGCTGGGCCCAGCTGCTCAAGGCAAAGGATACACCATGAAATTTTATTTTACACTAATCATAAAAATAATCATGGTGGAAGTTGTATTAATTCCCTCACTCGCAGCCCAAACATTTAAAATAGCAGGTTCAATGCCAGGAGCTGCAGTAAATCTTTCCTGAAACGTCTGTGGTTTTAAACTCCTGGAATAGGCGCAGGATCGTTGAATAGGTGGTTAATTTTTACCTTTCATTATCAATAAATGGTAATTCTTTACAGTAGCAAGATATATCACAGCTGGTTTATGGACGTGTGAGACGTACCTTGGCTCTGGAGTTTAATTACTGGGAGTTAAGGCTGTCGTCTGTGCATCAGCCCTTCCTCCCCGGCCCGTGGGACGGGATTCATCTGGCACGGGCAGGTACGAGAGCCCAGCAGCCCACGTGAGCTGGAACTCCTCCTGCTGCTGTTCCCGGTGTGTTCACACGCCTGGGTGTGGGGTTGGAGAGTGTTTGCAGTCTCCAGTGATCTGTTCTGCTGTGGCTCCTGGCTTTGGGGCTGTGTGTGCCCAGGGCCCGAGTCCCGCCCGGGCTGGCCCCAGGCTCGGGGGAGCCCCCAGGGCTGGAGTCACACGTGGGGACACCGCTGGCTTGAGGCACAGCTCCTGCTCTCAGGGCTTGTTTTTGCCAAACATTCAGGAACTCCTCTGGCAGCAAACTTGGGCGATGCCACCGTCCAGTCCGAGGGGCTGCAAGAGCAGAAAAGAGGTTTTTGAAATTGCCATTCATTCTTGTCTGTATTGTTATTTTATCCCTTAAAGGCTGCTAATGAGAAATAGAGCCTCATTATGATTTTAAGGATGAGAGAGGAAGGCTTTTAATTAATGATATGTAAATGGTCTTGAATTGATTATGTTAGAATATCAAGAGAGATGGGTAGAAGCTGTGGTGTAATATATTTTAATTAAGAATTAATTAAAAATGATGGCAATTTCATAAAGCCTCACAGAAAATAGTGGAATTTACTTTCTGTCAGGAGTAAATTAGCCAGTGATTAAATAAAGGGCCTGCATTAATAGTGGAGTTATTTTTAAACTGTGCTATGAAGAATTGTGTTATTTTCCCTAAATAAGTAAAATAAAAATGTAATGTTTGCAAACAAGTTTTGGAAATGACAGAAGAATGCAAACTTAGTTTTCTGCCCTCCTCTTGCTACAATCCTTTGGAGAGAGGCTTGCAGGGGTTGTTGAAGGGTCTAAGCTGTGGTTCCAACCCCGAAGCTGTGCTGGTGCAGGTCTCAGTGGGCATGGCGGGAGGGACCTGGCTCAGGGACCCCCAGAGCTGCTCCTGCACCCCCAGCCCCTGACAGCCCTGCTGGGGAGGCTCCTGCACTGCTCACACAGCTCTGTGCCTGTGCTGGGAGTGCTCTGGGGGAGATGCTGCTGTGGTTCCTGTGCTGGGGGAACACCCAGAGCCTCTCCTGTGCCCGGGCTCGGGGTCCCGATCCCAGCTGCTGGGGAGCTCTGGGCTGAGAGCAGACCCTGCAGCCACTGCGCATCCTCCAGCAGCCATTGATGAGCCCAGGGCCACGGCTGGCCCTTGGGGTGAGCAGGGAAGGCTCCCCTCACCCTCCATCTTCCAGCACCTCTGGGAAGCCTCCGCTGGGCTTTCCTGCCCCAGCAGCAGCCTGGCCGGGGGATCCAGGCACCTGTGCCCCGTGCAGGTGGCACAGTGGGGCTGGCACGGGGGGGACAGCCCTGGGGGGACCCCTGTGCTGCACCCCCTCTGTGGCAGCTGCTGGGGTGGCGGCTCTTGTGGAGCCTGGCCAAGGGCAGGCCAGCAGCAGGGGCTGAGCCAGTGTGTGCCAGGTGTGTGCCAGTGTGTGCCAGGTGTGTGCCAGGCGTGTGCCAGGTGTGAGCCAGGCATGTGCCAGGTGTGAGCCAGGCATGTGCCAGGTGTGAGCCAGGTGTGTGCCAGGTGTGAGCCAGGTGTGAGCCAGGCGTGTGCCAGGTGTGTGCCAGGTGTGTGCCAGTGTGTGCCAGGTGTGAGCCAGGCATGTGCCAGGCATGTGCCAGGCGTGTGCCAGGAGTGTGCCGGGCTGTGCCAGGCGTGTGCCAGGTGTGTGCCAGGTGTGTGCCAGCTGTGTGCCAGGTGTGTGCCAGGTGTGTGCCAGGTGTGTGCCAGGCGTGTGCCAGGTGTGTGCCAGGTGTGTGCCAGGTGTGTGCCGGGCTGTGCCAGGTGTGTGCCAGGCATGTGCCAGGCGTGTGCCAGGCGTGTGCCACGTGTGTGCCAGGTGTGTGCCAGGTGTGTGCCAGGCATGTACCAGGTGTGTGCTGGGCTGTGCCAGGCGTGTGCCAGGCATGTGCCAGGTGTGAGACAGGTGTGTGC
>JANRGV010000052.1:10542088-10553917 GCA_024734035.1 Alethe castanea
CAGGTGTGAGCCAGGCATGTGCCAGGCGTGTTCCAGGCGTGTGCCAGGTGTGTGCCAGTGTGTGCCAGGTGTGTGCCAGGTGTGTGCCAGGCTGTGCCAGGCGTGTGCCAGGTGTGAGCCAGGTGTGTGCCAGGTGTGTGCCAGGTGTGTGCCAGGCTGTGCCAGGTGTGTGCCATGTGTGTGCCAGGCGTGTGCCAGGTGTGTGCCAGGCGTGTGCCAGGTGTGTGCCAGGTGTGTGCCAGGTGTGTGCCGGGCGTGTGCCCCATCTCCAGGACACATCTCCTGCGGATGGGGAGCTGTCCTGCTGCACACCTGGGAGCGCTCCGGCTGCCTGTAGAAATCCTGCAGGGGTTTCTGTGGCTCTGGGCAGGCCCTGGGCTGGGGCAGTGCTCCCACGCTGGCGTGTTCCACGAGTTCCACGGCCTGGCACATGCTCTGCTGGAAATGGGCTTTATGCACTTGTTTAGGCTGCTGCTCACTAAAGAGCATTGCCATGGCAACTGCTCCGTCACATGCTGTACACTCATGCTGTCGCCGAGATAAAGAGCACATTTTAAAGCAGCATATTCTTAATGTCCGTGTCCTAAAATGCAATTTTTGATGATTATTATTATTTTTCTGGGAGAATATTTGTGATAAGCGACCATGTCTCCTCAGTGTCTCTTAACTCCTTTTACTACTACTCTGCTGGCGGAGGACCGTGTGCCTGCGGTAATTTCTTTTTCATTTGTAGATTTCCACATAGAGATCGTGAATATTTGTTAGTTCAAATCACAGTGTGGGGCCTCGTGTCAATGGGATGCAGGTGGTTTTTGTGGCATTCAGCAGAGAGGGGCTCTGTGCCTGTCCCAGCCTGCAGGAGAGCAGGGCCACACTGCCCCAGAGGGACAGAGGGACAGAGGGACAGAGAGACAGTGTCCTGCAGGAGAGCAGTGGCACGGCCACACTGCCCCAGAGGGACGTGTCCTGCAGCATGTACCTGTGGAAATATTTGTGAGAAGTTCTTCCCGACTTGCTGCCCAGCCTGGAGGAGAGGAGGGCAGGGGCAGCAAGGCTCTGAGGTTGTTAAGTGCAGTGAAACCCCCTCGGGCACATTCCCTGTGTGCTGCCATGTCCAGCCCCTTGCCAGCTGTTCTTGGGCCATCTCAGCCTCTCTGCCCAGCTGGCCCTGCAGCCAGGCCATCCCACAGCCAAAGGCATGTGTGAGGAAAAGGGCTCCAGTGCAGCCTCCAAAGGTGTGTCCTGCCTGCATTCACATCCTGCCTGTTTGAAGCCCCACTCTCTGCTCCTTCAGTATTTGCAGAGACTGAGAGGCACATGGACAGCTCTTGGAAGATGTGGCTCTGTAGTCTGGTTGCACAGGGCAAGGATAGAATGAGTGTGTTTATAAGAAACTGTTTTTTCTCTAAACAACTTTCCTGTACCCAGGATGTGTTGGGAGCTGCAGTCAGCTGGGACAGGTAGGACTGGGCACTCCTGCTCTCCCGTGGCACACACATTGCTAGGAATATCAATTCCATCCCCTACAGTAAATAACTCAGCACCCCTGTGCACAAGGGCACCAGAATAAAAGAGGGGAAGGGGCGTTTTTGGTGCAGAGGGCTTTGGTCAGCTGGTTTATCAGAGCTGGAGGAGTGTTCCAGGGGCTGGAAACTACCTAAGAATTAACTTCACTGGATTTTTGATCAGGACTCATTTCCTCTGGAAAAAACATGCATATAATCCCCATTGTGTGTCTCATCATAATCCTCCTCCTCGTCTTCCGAAGGCAGTGAAAGGTACAGAACAGCAGCAGTGCTCCCAGAATAGTGGAAATTTTCTGCAGGATTTCATGGTTTGTCATATGTGTGGGCACCTGCCAGGCCCCCACACTCCCCCGCTCTGCATGTGACGTCCTGACAGCGGGGCTTGGTCCCTTGTTCAAACCATCCCTTGTTCCCAGCTAAAAGGACTGGAAGAATTAACATTCCTCACAATTATCCAGCCATCTTAATTACTTGCCCGATATTCTGTCTCAATATTAGCTGCCCAAATCATGTTGGGATTTTCCAGACACAACTTCTGGCCAGTTTGTTAGCCAAGGGACTAAAAAGGAAGTATAAAATCAGAGTAAAAATTGCTGCAGTGCTGTGGGTAATATTCCAGCTGAGCCTGGAAGTGCTGGTAGCTCTTTGTGCCCAGTGCCAAGGGACAGGGAGGCACGGGGAGGTGATGCCATGCTGGCACACCCTGTGCATGTGCTCCAGGAGCCCCAGCTCTGCTGGAATTCCAGGCCATGCCCTGCCCTGGGCGCCCTGGGCTGTGGGATGGGAGCAGGGCTGGGAGAGGCAGCACAGGCACAGTCCCAGCCCTTGCCCAGCAGCCAGCCCTCGGGAGCAGCGTGCCTGTGCAGCCAGGCTCTTCACACCACGATGCTCCTGCACATTAACATGCCGGGCGTGAGATATCTGTATCATCTCGCCCCCATCCTGCCTTACTGACTGCAGGAAAAGGCCATTTTTTATCAGTTTCTGCTTTAGTGAAGCAAAAGGTCCTTTGGTTCCCATCCACCGTCTCGAAATGCAGAGTGTGTCATTGAAGAAAGCTCACAGGTCAATCAAATGCCCCTGGAACTTTCTTTCCCAGCCAGGACATCTCCATCCTTCTGGCTGCAGGAGCTGGAACAAAAGCCCAGCCTGGCTCCGGGTGGTTTATGTTGTACCACAAATGGGCAATAAAGGTTTGTGGTAGCAGGAGCTCTGTGAGCAGGAGGACACGGGCGATAGTTTACAGCTCTTGTGCTGTCTGGTGCCATTCATTAACAGGTTCCATGCTAGTAATGAAATTTTACAGGTTGGTCCTTTCAATGCAGGTTAGAATTAATTTTGATGATGCAACTGGAGAAGTATCAGATGCTGGTCAGTCTGCCTTTTTCTCCCCAGTCATACACTGAGTGACAGAAGGCTCAACACCGTGGATTAGGCAATAGTTTGCTCATCATAAGGTTATTAATCACAGGGGCTTTGACCCCAGTGCGGGGGCGATGGATGGAGGGGTTTGGGTGGAGAGGCAGCACGGCACTGGTGCTACGGTGTCATCCCTGCCAGTGCTTCCATTTATCGTGCCCTGAGCCCTGGGGGCGATGGAGGCGAGCTGCAGCGCCGGTCTCCGTCTCCCTTTGTTCTGGGATGAGCGCAGGCCGCGCTGGCAGCGCTGGTGATCAATGAGCAGCGCCGGGAATCACAGCGGCGTGGAGGGGGCGAGCGCCGGGCGATCCCCCGGGAGCGGCGAGCGCAGCCCCCGGGCCGCGGGCGGGGACACAGACAGGTTGTTTGAGAGAATTCCCTTCGGACCAAACACTGATGCCGAGCTGCGCTACAAACGCTCCTGCTGTACGGAGTGCAACTTTATCAGCGTTGCGGGTTAAGTGCTGCTGCTGCTGCTGAGCGAGCCGTGCGCTCCGCGGCGCCTGCGGGAGCGGCCCGGCGCCCACCGGGCCCGCCTGGCTTACTGCACCGACCCATGCCTTCGCTTCTCAGTGCACGCTTTTATCTTTGTCTTCATGTGGAGTGCCCCTCGTTAGTGCCCGAAGGGGTGCGTGTGTTGGCAGGCAGTGCACAGGGACAGCACCCGTGTCCCAGGGCACGCCGTGCTCTGCTGCATGCCCACTCCGTGGCACGGGTCACAGCTGGAGACCTGGCCTTTCCAGTGAGTCAGTGTGTCTTTAATGAATTTTACAATCGTGTGCAAGTGCTTCCTCTTTGGAATGACCTTGTTGGCAGTTTGCTCCAATATCAGATGCAAATCCAGCACCAGCTCATGTCTTCCATGGAAAATGCAGTATTGTAGAGCCATTTCAACATTTACTTCAGGAATTAGGGGATATCTAATTAAATGTTTGGCATCTGCAGCGTGCAAGTTTTGGTGTAGCGATATAAAAAATGTGAAATGTTAATAAAAGGTTAATTTTGACCAATTCAACAGCTTGCTTTTAAGTTTCCCATTGACAGCCAAACTGCAGGGTTTAGTGCTAAGCTCCACATTGCAGCTTATCTCTCCTTAATTAAAATTAAAATGTGAGCAACAACACAGAGATATTTTGCAGCATCCTGGAAGAGGAGAAGCAGAAGCTGGAGTGATGGTTGTTTAATAAGATTATAATTGGAGAGTTAAAGCCCTGTGATCTATGTGCAGCCTGGTTCGGTGCTGGTGCGGCTCCGTGGCAGGCGAGCCCCAGGTGCCTGGCCAAGCATCCCTCGCCGACATCTGGAACCAGTTGCAATACATCACTGTCAAAACTGCTTTCTATACGTATCTGCATTTACACATTAGTTACTCACGCAGCACTCATCAAAAAAGCTGAACAATCTTGACACGGTGTCCCTGGTGGAACGGCAAAGGTGAACCGAAGTTGGGAGGCAGTGTCTCGCGTCACTGTCTGCTGAGCTTTTACAACAGGAAGCCTGATTAAAACTGAAAGGAAAAATGTATCGTCAGCTTCTGCTTTGTATCATTTTTACCTACAAAAAGAGTGTTTTGTTTCATACAGAGCAGTTGATAATGGGGCCAGAGGTGCTCTTCACTTTCACCACTACCTTCCCTTTGCTGGGCCGGTCATCATGCAGGGCTTTGGACAGGCTTGGGTGCCTGATTATTCACAGAATTCCCTCTTTCTTGCCCAGTTCTTGCTCTGAATTACAACACCCATCTATGGTTCATTTGGGTTGGCTGCACAGGGATTGATGGTCCAGGCAGGGTGTTGGTATTACTGAGGGGTGTGTGTTCCATTGTAGTGCTTTTTTCTGCTGGCAGGCTGGGGGCTGCAAAACAGGAAAGAAAATAACTGAAAACTTCCTTGCGAGTACAGGGATTAGGACTTAATTAGGAGTTAAAAGTAAACATGTTCAGGGGCCAGAATGGCTGAAGAATGGAGCTCCCTGGTGTCCTTTAGGGTGGGAGCTAAGGCTTTGGTGAAATGAGGTCCCCCTTGGTGCAAGGTTCAAGGGGAGGCAGTGCAGGGTGATGTGTTTATTTTCTCCATGGAAAATGGCAAGCATGGCCTTGTAGTGAGAGCTCTGCTGTGCTTCCAGGGCAGCCTGGCAGTGAGTGCTGCTGTTCCCTTCCCTGTGCCTCCTCCGAGGAGCTTGGGGTGGCTCCTGCACACCAGGTATGTAAGGAGTATATGGAGCATGGAGTTAGTTCAGTTCTTTTCTCTGGGAAGACAGGAAAAGGATCCTGAAATATAAGAAGCACAACTCATTTTTCAGCGTTGCCTCGGCTGTGGCATTGATGCTGCATGATGTTTCATGACTTGCAGTTTTCATTAGACATGTCCAGAACTCTGGAGATGGCGATGAAGTGTCTCTCTAACTCGTGGTTACTCCAGTAACCAGACAAACAAGAAAGATTGCCAAGGCTGGGAGCTGGAGGTGCTTTATCTTTAGTGATTTCACCTGTTTGTGTGTTTGTAACATTTCTGAGTGGTGTTTTTGGCAATGTACTCTAACCTCTGCATGGAAAAGCCCAAGAGATTGTGTTCAGGATCCAGTCCTGTTTAAGCTGATAGTGAGCAAAGCCAGAGTGCTGTGTGGAAAGGTGCACATCATTGCCCTGGTGCCCCCAGTGCCACATGCAGGTGACGTTCAGTGGCCACCCACAGCCTCAGCCTGTGCAGAGCCACAGGTACAGGCATCCCAGAGCTTAAAATGGGGCCAGGACAGACACAAATTTTCTGATCATGGGTTCTGTTGGGGATGATAATCTTTCCTCAGGATACTGACAAAAATGGCATTATCTGGGTTTTACAGATGATCAGAATGTGATGAAATCAAAATTCATTTTAGAGAAAACAAAAATAACTGAAGTATGTGGATTGACTTCATTCAGCTGCTTGTCTCAGCTCTGTATTCTGGTACCACAAGCTTTGCTGAAAGCAAACAAAATCAGTGCCCAATGAGCCCAGACTGGAATTCCAAACAATAGCAACTCCGAATCAATCTGATTTCCTCCAGGCTTTACCTTCAGTGCAAGACCTGACTTCGCAGAATCAGGACAAAACGTGAGTGATGCATGAAATGAAAATTTCCTGCCTGGTGTGTAGAATAAAAACAGCCTAAGGCGTGAGGCTGCTGCAGCATGTGGCTCACACAGGGCTCACACGTGGCTCACATGCAGCCAGAGGAATGAGCCAGGCCCAGGCATCTCCCTGTAGAAACAATCCTGCTGTGGAAAAGTTCCTGGTAACTTTTTATCTCCTTTGGGACCTTTGGAGCAGCTCAGCGATTAGACTGATTTTATCATCTCATCTCCATGGAGGGTGGCTGGGGGAGGTGGCTTTGGGGTGGCAGGACAGCATTCACAGAGCTGTTCTGCCTTGGTGGCAGAGACACACACAATGGTCCCGTGTGCAGTGTCACCTCCCAACACACAGACGTGCAGACACTGAGCTCCTCCATCCTCCGGCAAGGAGAAGTGAAAAGCGTTCGAAATGTATTTCTTGGCTAAAAATCCATGTGAACTCGTTATTGCCACAAACAGGGTTAAAAAAACCAACCCAAAGCACATGGATCTGCTGCTCATGGAGGCTGCAGCGCTGTCCTGCTGGTGAGGAGCAGCAGATGCTGCAGGAGCAGGTCACAGGGCAGGTGTGCAGGGAGGAGCCCTGGCCCGGGGCTGGAGGCCGTGAGCAGGGAGCCCTGAGCTGGAGGTGACCCCAGCAGGTCACAGGGCATGGCACAGCTCTGCTGGGCCCCTCTGCTGCCCTGACCCCGTGTGTGCACACCCCTCTTGGCCCCACCAGCTTCTGCCCCTTCCTGTGCCACACACGGAGAGCGAGTCAGGAGCGGATCCAGATGTGGCAACCTCTGGCTCTGCTGGCAGTGCCACGCCAGCTCTGCCGAGGAGGATGCTCGGATGGCCCCGGCCCCACTGCTGCACCTGGGGCACCCCAATCCCCCTGGGGCTGGGAGAGCCCCCACGGGCACCTGTGCCCCTTAAGCAGGAACCTCCTGCCCCATGCAACCTCAGCCCCAAGTTTTATTATGAATTAAGAGTAAAACTCCTTCTCTGCCACAGAAAAAAACTACCTCCATTTTTCAGAGAGCCTGTGTTTATATAGTTTATGGGAGAAGAGGGCTCTTAATATTTCAGTGTCATGACCATAAAATGAAAAGGTTACTGCTTGCTGCAAAGGCTTGCTTGGATCCAGCACCAATTAATTTTCAATCTGAAATATATGTCTCCTGGCCGTCTCACAACAGCCGGGAGCGGGAGGTTCCTCTTTAACACATTTGAGCCACAAACCCGGTTAAAGGATTAGCCAGCTTTTTCCATGCTGTTTTGTTCGCCCCCGTTGGGGATTCCCATTATCCTTGATAGACTGTTAGCCCTGACAGTGGGATATGACAGTGTGAGTTTTCCTCCTCCTCGGCGTGGTGGCCACAAAAGGCTGCTCGGACCTCGGCTTCCATTTCCGTTGCGGGTGCAGCATATGCTAAAGGCAGCATTGCTGTGCTGAGTTGCTCCTGCAGAATCATCTGCAATGGTTTAATTTCTGTGTGCTCGGCAGCCCCGGAGCCGGGCAGAGCTGCCAGCCTGCCCTCCCTGCTCCGGGGAACGTCCGGGGGCACAGCAAGGGTTGGAGCTGTACCAGAGCATTGCAAACACCCGCTGACTTTGTGGAGGGTGGATGAGCTTCTCTTTATCTTTATTTATTAATAAAAGACGGAATGCCTTGGGAAACAAAAGGTTTTAATGGCTGGTGCTTGGTATCCTTGACAACAATCCCCAAAGAATATTACATTAGGGCACCAGAGAACTTTTAAAAATAAGTAATGGAATTCCGTCTCTGTTATGCTTTTAGTAGTCATTTCGGCCATGGTGCAGCGAGGTCATAAGCTGAGCTCAGTGAAGGGAGCCAGAACACGAAATGATGCTGAGAGAACGTCTGGGAGATGAGAGGTACAGAATTACAAGCGAAAGTGCAGGCCTGCTGAGGCAATTACAGCTTAATGGGGTCATTTGGAAGGCAATTGCCAGGGGTTAATGTAGTATGGAGAGATGAGGTGAGATTGAAGTGAAATTTGGGGCTGGAAATGTGTTAAGATGAAAGATCAGAGTGCAGCAGATTCTGCAGTGCAGAAGGTTTATATCATGCAAAAAATTTGAGAAAAATGTAAAAGTAGTAGCCAGATGTTTCAAAATAAATAAATAAAACCTCAAGTAAATGCTTTTAAAAAGTGAAATAGCTGCATCAAAACAGCCTGTGCTGGGAGGGGTGGCAGTGAGCTCGGCAGGGTTTGATATCACAGAAAAGGGCTGGTTTGGAGCAAAAGTTGTGTTGCGTTTGCACATATGCCCAGACAATGTGGTTCCTTATTGACACGACAGAGTGCCTGATGAAACACTGACTGCTCGCTCAGCTGTTGTGCCTTGTTTTGAGAAATCCATTGTTTCCAAACAAAACGCGAGCAACAGTCCTCTCTACACATATTTTGATATATTTGCAATGGATTCATCACATTATCTTTTCAGGCATTAAAATAATACTCATAAGATGTCAAAATATTGCAGGAATGTAAGCTAGCATTCTTTGAGAGCGGGTATTTGGGTTCTGAGAAGTATGCTTAAATATTACAGGTGTTTAAATTAAAAATGTCAAGCCATGAAGGCATAATGGAAGTAATCATTTTTACACAGTTTTAAGCCCCGGTGTTGGAGAAAGCTCTGCATTCCAGACTATTGTGAGGGAGCGAGTTCATAAGCATTCAGAGGACAAAAGAGATCATTATGCTTTGTTACCTCAGCCAGTTCATTACCTTAATTGCTGAGCGTAATCCAGTCTTGGAAGAAAACTCTGGGGCTTTAAGGAGATCAGCACTGGCACCCTGTGACACAGAAAATGGGAGCCCTTTCCTGCTCCACGGCCACTCCAGGCGCGCTAAACCTTGATCAAAGGCTGAACTTCTGCGGGGTCGGCCATGTGAAAATCCCCCGGAGCGGTGCCGGGCGCTGAACCGTGATGGAGCCGCGGGCTCGGCCGCGACCGTGACCGTCCCGCACGGCTGCGGAGAGCGCGCCGCGGCTGGCACGGCACGGCACGGCACGGCACGGTATGGTATGGCACGGTATGGTATGGCACGGTATGGCACGGTATGGCACGGCACGGCATGGTATGGCATGGTATGGCATGGTATGGCATAACATGGCATGGCATAACACAGCATAGCATGGCACGGCACGGCACGACATGGCATGGCATGGCATGGCATGGCATACTATAGCACGGCATGGCATAACATAACACAGCATGGCATGGCATGGAACGGCATGGCATGGTATGGCACGGGATGGAACAGCATGGCATAGCGCAGCATGGCAGGGTGCGGCACGGCACGGCATGGAACGAGACGGCATGGAATGGCATAGCATGGCATGGCATGGCATGGCACGGCATGGCATGGCCTGGTACGGCCTGGCACGGCACGGCAGAGCACAGCATAACACGGCATAACATGGCATGGCACGGCATAGCACAGCACGGTGGGGTCTGAATGGAGCTGCTCCCCAGGCAGGGCTGGCACCGTGGCAGTGTCCCCTCCCGGGCAGGGCTGGCACCGTGGCAGTGTCCCCTCCCTGGGCAGGGCACAGCACCATGGCAGTGTCCCCTCCCGGGCAGGGCTGGCACCGTGGCAGTGTCCCCTCCCTGGGCAGGGCTGGCACCGTGGCAGTGTCCCCTCCCTGAGCAGTGGTGGCACCATGGCAGTGTCCCCTCCCGGGCGGGGCTGGCCCCGCTGTCCCTGCAGCCGCCTCCCCCAGCCCTGCCCGCCCCCAGGCCGGCGCTGGCTCCCGAGTGATGCCGAGGCGTTGCTGGGGAAGAGCAGATTTATTGTAAATACATTACAGCGGGGTTTTTACCCGCGTTTCTGTGTGTGCGTGCTTTGTATCTGGTTATCCAAGCTGATGATGTGGGCATTCCCCCCCGTACAGTTGCATATATTAAGGCTTTTAAGAAATATAGTAAAACAAAAAATATGACCTTTAAAAGCATGGTTGAGTTGCATTCATTTTATAACCATCAAAGCAACTCTTTACTGTTGTAAGGTAGAAAAATCAATGATGCAATCTTTTTCCTTTTGCCTCGTGCAATCCGTAATTGAAATGGAAAATCAAATGAACGGCTAACAGATAATTGTTTTATCAATATTCCCTGCCTGCCCTACAAGGGTCAGCCTAGAATGATCATGAGCCACGGATATGATGAGGACAAAATGTGAAATTGAACAGCAAGGAGGCAATAAATCAACCTTGACAAGAAAGAGTGACCAGCATGTAGCTCTTGTAGGCAGCTTTTGGGACACTTTTTGTCTCAGGTGTCTGCACTGATTTTAAAATGTGAGAATATAATATTTGAAGCTCTACCAGTGGGTAAACAACTGCAGACTATTTCTAGGTTAAGGCATCATCAAAGCAAACACGCTGCAGCTGAAAAAACGAGTATATTGGGGCACAGTGGGAAAAATCCCACAGTAAAACAGCAGGGGAATAGCAGAATATTCTGGGGTTGTGGCGACAAATTCTCCCTCTTGCTATCTGGTCTAAAAAACTAAAAAAGATAGTAAATATATTAAAATGCATTTTTCAGGCTGCTCTTTTGCTGCTCCATTGGGCATGAAAAATGCTTTCCATTGTATTTCTGGTATTTTGGGAGCTCCTCAATCCCGGTGCTGGAGCAGCCTGTCTCCAGCCTGGAGGCCCATCTGATAAGGGACATTTTGGTGTCGTGGCCCCAGCTCAGGGGGATGGGGACAGGTAACGCTCCTCCTCACAGCCCACTTTGCTCATCACTTGGTCCTTCAGTTCTTCCACTGAAGACTGGACAGGTTTTTGCTATAATTTTGAAAAACACTGGTTTAAATGAATGAGGTTTGTGTGCATTTCCTCATCACGACACTGAAAGGCAGCTCTGATCAAACACCACCAAGGGCTCGAGCCCCAGCCTGGCCACCTCCAAACCCTGGGGCAGGTCCTCACCCACATCGTGAATCATCCACCCCACAACATTTTACCCCAGCTGCCAAAGCCGCTGGGTGTTTGAAGGTTTTGCTGCTGAGCGGGGCAGACCCTTCTCCCCTGCACTGCTGCTGATGTTGGTGTTGTGGCAGTGGGAATGGTGTGAGAACAGGCCCCCAGAGGGTGGCAGGGCTCAGGTTAAGAGCCTGGCAAGGCTGAGTCCCCTGGAGCCGGGGCAGCCTGTGCCAGAATCCACCAGGGGGTTGGAGCTCCTGTGGGAGCCCTGTGGCCATCCCAGGGGCTGGAGCCAGCTGGGGCTTGGGGAAGGCTCCTGGCTGGAGGAGCAAGTCGAGATCATACCTGACACCTGCAGAGCTACCAGACAAATGCCTTCTCTGCCCAGCTAACATCTGCCTGTGCTTGCTGTGAGCAGCTCTGGGGGCTCTGCTGCTGTGCCCCACCACCCCCACTGTGGGACCCCTCTCCTGGCCACGGGCAGTCAAGGGGTGCCTTCCCCTCCTGCAGACGGTTTCTGGTGTTCCTCCTGGTGGGCTGGGATGGCTCATGGACCAGGAGGAGATGCCTTTGTTCAGAGAGGGCTGACCTGGGCAGAGAGGAGTGGCACTGTCAGCAGCCCCCAAGCTCTGTTGCCATCTGGTCCTGTTCTTGCCTCAGCTGCAGGACAGAGATGTTGGGGTGCCTCAGAGCAGCAGCTGGTCTGACCACTGCTCCTGCTCCCTTCTCTGGGCACCATGTATGGGAATCCACCTAGCCATCCCATCCCATCCCATCCCATGATCTCATCCCATCCCATCCCATCCCATCCCATCCCATCCCATC
>JANRGV010000052.1:10562491-10584991 GCA_024734035.1 Alethe castanea
CCCTGCTGGGGTCTCGGTGGCCCTGCTGAGGGCTCGGTGGCCATGCTGGGGGCTCGGTGGCCCTGCTGAGGGCTCGGTGGCCATGCTGGGGGCTCAGTGGCCATGCTGGGGGCTCGGTGGCCCTGCTGAGGGCTCGGTGGCCATGCTGGGGGCTCGGTGGCCATGCTGGGGGCTCAGTGGCCCTGCTGAGGGCTCGGTGGCCCTGCTGGGGGCTCGGTGGCCCTGCTGGGGGCTCGGTGGCCGGCAGCGCTGGGCTCCTGTCGCTGCCGCCGGCACACGGCAGCACCACCTTGGCTCCCGCGTTCTCGGGTGCGATGCCCGGAGCTGCTGACCCCAGGAAAAGCCGCTCCTGCGGGCGGCCCCGGCTCTCCCGGCTGTGCTGGGGGAGGTCATTAGTTACCGCACCCAGGGCTGCGCGGCAGAATAACAGCACATCAGTTAGGATGCTAATTCACTCGACTGGCAGCGAGCGCTGGGAATGACAGCTTGGAGGGGTGCGGGGGAGGGCCTGAAAATGGCAGCAGATTGGTATTTTGAAAGGGGAGGGAAGTTTTCTAATGATGAATAAGAAAGATGACATTTGGTGCTCACATTTCCCGTGCGCGGGCTGTCCGCGGGAGGGTCAGCGTGCGGAACCTCCCGCAACGAGCCCGGGGCTGCCCAGCAGCTGACTGGGGCTGCACCCTTCCAGGGAACAAAAAGAAAGGCCCTGATAATTAGGGCAAGTTGAACTGCAGGAGGTAGCCAGCTTCTCGGCTGCCTTTTGTATATTCATGACCCGGCTTGATTGATGGAAGGACAGTGTTTGGTGACACTGTCATTTGCAAGTTGAAAGGTAGAGTACAGGCTGGAGCTCTGCTCAGATGTGCCTTAAAGGGTCCTACAATAAGCTCATTTGGATGCTGATGATGTTCGCATCTGCATTTCTTTGTTTCTAACTGTTTCAGGAGGACATCTGTTAATTTGTATAGATTAGCTTGGATGCTTTCATTTAAAAACATCAAATTATGGAGCAGGACTGTTTATTATAAAAGTTTCCAGGAAAGTTTAAACTGATTTGGAAACCATGCAGAGTGCAAGATTTAAAAGCAGAATTAAAAAAAAAAAAAGATTATTTTTTGTATTTACATTCAGCCTCCCATGCCCAGGAATTAAGACTTGCATTTCTGCTGCAATGTTTTCAAGAAGTGTTAGCAGAAGTATCTGTTGAATTATAAATTTCAGGATAAATGAGGCTTGCCAAATTTCATATCTGCCAGGGAGAGGAGGCCCCCTTTGCTGGACAGTGAAAGCCTTTACGTACGAAGGGGGGGAAGTGAAATGTAATTAATTCAAGAGGGAAAATGCTTTTACTGTGTAATATTTAGCCACATATTTCAAGCATAATGGTGCTTCTGTCAGAGCAGTTGCAGTTTGTGCAGGTACTGTTTTCAGAGGACAGAGGGCTGGGAGCTGGGGGAGGTTTCACGCCGCAGCTCTGGCTGCCCTCGGTGCAGCAGCTGTTGGGTGACTCCGTGTGTGCCAGGTCGGGCAGCCCCTGGGGCCCTTCCTGCTGGAGCAGCAGCCAGCTCCAGACCCAGCCAGCTCCCAAAACCCAGCTCCCAGACCCAGCCAGCTCCCTGACCCAGCCAGCTCCCAAAACCCAGCCAGCTCCCAAAACCCAGCTCCAGACCCAGCCAGCTCCCAAAACCCAGCTCCCAGACCCAGACAGCTCCCTGACCCAGCCAGCTCCCAAAACCCAGCTCCAGACCCAGACAGCTCCCAAAACCCAGCTCCCAGACCCAGACAGCTCCCTGACCCCAGCTCCCAGACTCCATCTCCAGACCCCAGCTCCCAAACCTCAGCTCCCAGACCCCATGGAGCTGGGCAGACAGCAGGGACAGGCATGGTGACCTTTCTTTATGTGCCCCTGCTGTGTCTGTAAAACCTGGCTTACTCCAGGGATTTTCAGGGACATTAACTCACACCCAAGCAGGCTCTGCTTTGCACTTCTGCTCGGCACCACGTGCCTACTTCCCAAGAAAGCCATGCTTGGCCACGTGGCCCAGAAACATGGGAATTGGGGTCAGGGCATTGCCCCAGGCTGGGGCAGACTGGCTGCAGGGGCACTCTCCTGCCTGCTCCTCCTTGTGCCCTCCACAGCCCTGCTGGGCTCAGCACTGCTGTGCTAAGGATCTTCCTCAACAGCACTTGGGAATTTATGGCTATGACTCCCATCTTTGTATTTACTCCAATTAACACGTAAATCCTAATTACCCAGGTCACAGGAGCTGGTAGGTCATCAATGGAGTGGGACATGGCAGAGCTTGGCAGATGCCTGAGTAACAAGATGGCCAGAGAAAAGGAAATACCAATTTGGGAGGCACCAGCAGTGAGCAGACATGTGGGACAAGGGCAGCCCCAAGCACGGAGATGGGCTGAGACCCACTGGTACATTTGGGAGGTCTTGGCATGGGCTGGGGGAGGGCCTGGGGCAGCCCTCACCCCTCCCAAGCCGTGTCCTGGCTCGTGTCAGACAGAAACGCCATCGGCCCAGCCCGATGGGCACTGCAGGGTGCTGGCTGGCTGGTCCCTGGGCTGTGGGCTGTGGGCTGTGGGGTGGGTGCTGGCAGCGTGCTGGCTGGCGAGCACAGCGTGCTGATGCTGGGTGTTATGATCGCAGCATATGCTGGCTATTAGTGTGCCTTTTATTTAATTTTTTTTTAATACAATCCTACATCGCTGTTGGCGGTGCAGGCATAATTGCTACCTTGCCTGAATGCAGCTGAGTTTGTAGTTACTCAAGCAGGAGGTTTTTAAAACTGTGAAATAGTTTCTCTTCCTGCATGCCCCCAGATCAGGTAGAAAATGGGGAAAGAACTGCTAAATGATGTATTTAGAAAAAGCTGTTCTACAAGAGTATTTGAAACATTACAGATCTGCCAGAAGGTCCATTAACATAAATGTTTAACTCAGACACACAAACTTATGTACCGAAATGAAAATGTTTCATGCATTAATTTGCTGCAGAAGGTACTAACATAACAATTAGAGCAACATTCTGCCTGCGTACACTTAAATTTCCTGGGGCAGTGTTTCAGTGGTAACGCAAGCGTTGATGTAGGATCTCCTTGACTCCTGGCACAACACACCCCAGCACTGCAGTTCGTTCTGTTAAATCAAATTCATAGTTTCAAACCTGGCAAGGAAGGAACTGGGGGGTTGACAGCAGCGCAGTTTTGGGGAAGGGGGCCTGGCTTTAGTGCCCCTCCGGTTGCCATGTGTGGGTCAGCCAGCACCCCATGCCCACACTGCAGACACCCCACATTATCCTGGTGCACTTACAAAGAAACCTGCTTCACCCTTTAGGTGCTGTGAGCAAGGATGGCAGACAGGTACACTAAAGCAGAGGAGTGCCCAGGGCAGCTGGGCAACGCTGGGTCATTCCACTGCTGCTCCCAGTTTGTTTTCCTCAGGTCCAGCACCTCTGCTGGGCTTTGGGTTTTTCCTGGCCCTGCCTGGCAGGATGCTGTGCTCTCTCCGAGGGTGTTTAGTGCTGAGTTCTCAGTGTGCAAGGCTGGGGCTGTGGCAGTGCCGGGGTTCCCGTGGCAGGCCGGGTGTCCTTGGCACGTGGCTCTGTCGTGTGGCACCGCTGCAGAACCCCACGCTCCTCCTCCAGCAAACGCTTGTCCTAAACTGAGCACCGTAGAATAAAAATGGAAACATAAAAATAGCAGTTGGAAAGATAAAACAGCATTTATAGTACTAATAAAACCGTTGTGGCTTCCACAGGAAAACATGCTCTGTAACCTAATGCTTACCTGGGAAGACTGTCGAGTTTCGGAGAGTTATAGCTGTTTTTGTAAGAGAAGCACAGAGATTTGCTTCAGGGCTGAGTGATAGATTCTCCTGCCTGGAGCATCCCAGTGTGTTTATACATGGCTTGTATGGCAGCTTTCATAAGACATTTACCCCATGATTTGCGATGAGCTTATGTGTGAATAATTAATGGCAATTAATCCTTAATTACAGTAATTAGGCAAGTCACAGGAAATTAAGCTGCAGCTGGAGAAGACCATGCCTGGGAAGAGAGGATTGGGGGCTGTGTGAATGTGCCATTCACTGACAACATTACGAGGATGAGCAGCATTCAGCAGCTTTGGCATTTCTATTGGCAGCCTTGGGTAGGACAAGAACGCTCAACATTAGCAGCAATCTATAGTTGTCTACAAGAGTTTTTAGTTCAAGTGCCAAAATGTTATGTTGCATATGGTGATTATCTAAGTTTATTGGTTGCCATAATTCAAATGGGTGTAATTGTTTTTGGCTTGATGGTGACATTAGAAACTGAAGCTTTTATGTGTTCATAGGTTCTGCTGGCATCAGCCATGGTTCAACTTCTTGAAACAATCCATCCAGGTTTGCAATTATGGAAACAGATTCTACAAATGGCTGGAAATTAACAGAGAAATTTTCAATGATTAAAAAAAACACAGCAGCAAAACTGGCAGTTTCTTAGTTGAGCAGCTAATTGCTTTATTATTAGCTGCCTTTTCTATTAAAATGAGGTTTGCATGAGGTGCAGTGTGTGCAGAGGCTGCTGCCTGGTTTGGGGAGTGGGACCAAGCGGGACAAAAATGGAAATGCTGGTGGGGAAGCATTCACAGGGGAAAAGCCCATCTGAGGGATCTCCTGTGCTAATCCCAGGCACGCCATTATACTGGAAAGCAGATCTGTGCTGGAAGCCTTTTGCCCTGGGCAACCCACAGCGAGGCTGTTTGCAGCTCAAGAACTGCAGCCTTCCCCATCATTAATGTGCAAAGTTTTTAAACCTCATGATTAAACATGTTTCCGTAATTTACTGGGTTTCCAAGTGGCGATGTTTGTGCCAGCAACAATCTGGGGCAGAGCCGTGGAGGGAAGCACACATTAGTATCAATGGAACCTACAAAAAGCAATCAGTAATTTATGAGCTTGTGGAAAAATGCCCACATGTTCTCATCAAATTATAGGGATCCTATAATTTACTCAGTGACTACAAGGTGCACGCTCCCAAACCTGCTGTGGGGTGTTAACTGAACCTCTGATTAGATTTAATCCAAACAACTAATCTCTTAAAGGGTCCTGAATAAATAGGCTATATGGCCAGAGCGGGGTGTTATTCTGGAGTAAGATGACAACTCCTGAGGAGGTCAGTCAGTTCCACCCCAGAAATTAAAGGGACCTGCTGCAGGGTCGGGTGTGGCTGCAGCACCCAGCCAGAATCTTGCCTCTCCACCTCTGGCACTGCCAGCGTCGAGCAGGGGGGGCAGGAGGGAGATCGCTCCTGTTTCAGAAATAAAACCCTGGAGCCAGATGTTTGCAAGCTCTGTACTTGTTTGTAATATGGAAACATGTAAAAACTTCAGCTCCTCGCATGTGGAATCTAGATCAATTTTTAATTTACTTGTACGCATGGATGACTCATTTGAAAAAGAAAATTGTGGCATCAAAAAAAAGACATTTCAGGCTGCATAGGTTGCTGCATTTATCTGTTTCTCGTGCACTCTGGAGTGGAAATAAGTCACAGTATCTTAATAATGGTCTTGATTTTATAAATGATTTTTCCCCTTGAAATAAGCAATCCATTCATTTTAATATGTAGAATTGGTTTGCTAGCAGGGCGACAGTTTAAAAAGACTTCCAACTGTGACACAAGTGCAACCATATTGCTTCCTATTACTCGCTAAGGTAGTTGTTTAGAAGAGAGAATGTTCTCCCTGGAAATGTTTAAAGTGCTGTAATTTTATTTAGGATAATGAGGATTTATAACAGTTTTGCCATATGAAAACCTGCCTTCAGACAGAGTGAAATAGGCGGTTGCGTTGCGGAGCGTGCGAGCGGCGTGGGGAGGTGTCAGCGCCCGCTCGGGCGGCGAATCCGTCAGCGGGCCCGGAACGTTCCCGCGGCCGCGTGCGATCATTCATCACCAGCATGTATGGATTTCTCTGCTTTAATCGCTCCAGACGTTAATTAAAATCCTGTTTTATAGAATATTTTAATTTTGAGATTTGCCCAGCTGCACAGCCTCGGCTCTGTTGTCAGGGTTGAGCCGTCGGATAACGAATGGCTGAATTTCAGCCTAGTCAGGGTTTTGGGGGGAATTCCTGGTGGAGTTCAGGGAGTTTGGGTGGATTGGGACTCGGCTGTGCTGCTGCTCGCCTCTGCTGGAAGGTCGTTCCTCTGCGTTTATTTTTGTTGTTAGGCCTTTACAATTTTTTTCCCTCGTTAAGAACGCTTCCCGTTTATTACCAGCCTCGCTTCCCGGGCAGGATCAGCACAGGGCTGGGCGAGGATGCTGAGCAGAACTGTTAATGCCCTGCTCAGAAATAGAAAGGAGAAGGAATTGAACTGTTACAGATTTTATCAGATTTTATCTCCTCGCTGAAAATCTTAGCTCTCAAAACATTCCTAATTTCCCTTATTTGAAGGCTCAAACAGTTTCAAATTACTGCTCGTGGATTGTTCTTGACACCGAGAATGGTAAATTTGAGCTGTGGAAACGCTGGAATGTGTGGTGTGTGCTTTTCCTGAACAAGGGAATTCAACGGGTAAATTACAGTCATTTACTTGGAGTGTAATTTACTGAGAGCCTTTAGGCAAATGCAGGAGAAAGGACAGCAGGACAGGAAAAATAGCTAAAACAGGGGCTCTCCCTCCCCTTTGCATGAAATCCATTCTGCAGCCACATGATGGGGATAATAAAAACTTTCTTATTTAAAATACATATAATTCTTATTATTTTTTCAATTCATAAGGCAGGCATTTGGAAGCATGACAAATTTGTGTGAAGATAAGATTTTAAATCTTACTAAATTATATACACATCTTAGTCTTGTACATTTTGTACCTCAGTGTCTGCATCCAATCATCCCATATTTGAGATTGATAAAACTGTTAATTTTGTGCCTAATAACAGGTCAAGCATCTGAAACTGTCATCATGCTAAGTGGAAATTGCTGTTTTCATCCTATGGAAATATTCAATATTTAATCAATTTTTTAAAAATAAAAATGTTTAGCTAATGGAATCTACAACGAAGAGATGCACTTGAGGTTTCATTTTAAACGAGAGCATAGAAACAAATACCAGTGTGTGTTTTTTCTTCCTTTAAATGATAGAATTATGGCAGAGAAGCAGCCAAGGATTTGTAACCTGCAGGCCCGTGGAGGTGCAGGATGATGCTGGGGAAGTGTTGTGGCCTGGCTCCTGCGAGGTGGGAATTGCAGAGCAAAGAGCTGTGAGTGGGTTTGTGCAGCACATTGTAATCTGACACTGAAGTTGTGCCCTGCATTCCCCATGTCATAATTGATGGCTAAGGAAAAGCACATGCTATGCTAATCCTTTGTTGGAATAGCTTGTTAAATTGCAGTTGCCAATTTAAAATAAACTATGGAATGCCTGTCTGTATTTGAAGGTTTGCAGTCTGCAGTTTTAAACAGTCATTTTAAAGCTGTTTTTCAACTTTATGTTGCATGCACACTGTCTGCCTGTGCACACAAGGTCAGCGTGTTCGCCGCTTTAATAGCCGACCATCAAGAACAAAATCAATGAGCTGCGTGTTTCACACCAGTATCACAGGGGATTTTCCCATTTATAGCACATTTGTGTACTGATCCTAAGTTTAAATGACAATATTGATGCCCTATTAGAGCTGTGCTGAAACGGACGGTGCGCGGCTCCTGCTCGAAGTTGTCTGAACTCGCTCCTTTCCCAGACTCCTGCTCCACTTTCTGTCCAGCTGCCAAACACAAATAATCCAGTGCCCGTCCCCGTGCTGCGCAGCGGGGCTGGGCTCCCACGTCCCTGCTCGCAGGAGGGGGAATTCCTTGGCTGCAGATTGCAGATCCAGATCTTCCGTGGTTGCTGCGAGGAGGATTATGAGGCTGCGTCTAAATAATCATCTGCGTGCTGATTGCAGAGAATAAAGTGGCATTATTGCTTATGGATGAGAGAAGGCAGCGCTGCCCTGGGAAGATGCAAGTGCCAGTTCTGTGGGAATTTTATGAGTCCTGGTGCGGTGTAATCATCAGCCGCCGCCAGCTCTGACGGAAGGATAGCTCCCGGTCTGCGGGGGAATAGATCCTGTGCTGCCGAAAGGAAATGTTACTCGTGCAGGAGAAAATGATTTAATGTTGGTAGAAGGGTTATTCATTTATAAGGGATTAAAAATGACTTCAATATAATACCTTTAATTTGTAATAATGGTCTGCGGGGCTGTTTCCTGTCTAAAATAAACCGTTTGACTGGCATGTTCGTTTGATCCATTCAGTACTGTGGGATATTAGAGGGATAAAGGTATTCCTGTCAGTTACTGTATGTTCAGTTAAACCCGTGAGGGCCTCGGGTGGCACGGAGGTGCCAGGCTGACCCTGGGGCAGGGGCAGGACTCGGGCACACAGGGCACAGCTGCTGCTGGAGCTGCTTTCATGGCAGCAAAGCAAGGAGAGCTCGAAGGCCTGGCAGTGCAGAATGCCTCAGGCTTGGAGGGGCTGCAGACAGGGAAACCAGCACCAAGGGGACCTTTGCACTTGAGCTCTGCTCGTGATCAGCCGTGTCCTGCTGCGGGCCAGAGGTGGGTGACACTTGCAGCCCGCACCCGCTGCCACCAGGTTCACCCTCCTGCTGCGACCCAGCCTTCTCTCCCAGATCACCTTCGCAGGCTCCCTTTGGGGTGGCTGCACTCGTTTGGGGCACGAGTCCTGGACAAAGGGCCTGTGGCTGTGCTGCACCCAGTCCAAAGGCACGTGGGGCTGGTGCCCAAGAGCAGCTCTGTGTCCCCCGGCAGGGCCTGGTTTGTCTGTTCACTGCAAAGTAAACAAGTGGAGAACCAGCTTGCTTAGATGTGGCAGATGGGCGTCATCAGTTTTTAGCATTAAATTACAGATTTCACTATTTCGATTCTTGTTTTGTGAAAGTTACAGGTTTTGGGGATGACCAGGAAATCTCTGCTTTCTAGACAAAAACGACTTCAAGGTTCCAGCCTTTACAGATGCATCAGAAAGGTGACCCCGAGTCTCCGACATGGGAGAGCAGACAACCAGTGTCCATATTTATTGCTGCTAAAATCCTTGTGCTTTTCGAATTAACATAGTGTGGGTAGAAAGAAGCAAGAGTCTGACAGGGATTTTCTTGAAGTGTGGTATTACTGGGTAAAGGACAGTGCTGGTGTGTCTGGGGGCAGAAGGCAGTAATGAAAGACAATGCAGAAATCCTCAGAAAGAAACAGACAGAAAGAAACATACCAAGAGGTTTTCCAGTGTAACAGACTTTCAGTGTAGCTAAAGAATAAGCAGTAAAGCAAATAAACATACAGTGCTTGCGAATTTCCTTTTGTTCCAGATCAAAAATACAAGGCAGAGCTCTGTCTGGTAGAGAAATACAGGCAGGATTAGTCTGAATAAACATTTCCAATGTGGCTGTTGTGGAAAAAAGGCATGTTCTGCTTGCAAGGCTGGGTACAAAGTGCTGAGAACAGGGCAGGATCCTGCCCTCGTGCTTTAAATCCGCGTGTATTTAGTGCAGAACTGCTGTCTGGTTTACTAGGAAAGAAAAAACCCAACAGCCAATTTTGATTGGAACAGGCAGGATTAAAATGCAGGATTATCCCTGCAAAGGCTATATCGGGTACGCGGCTCAGTGACCTTTTTGAGGAGCGAGCATGTGTGGAGCTGTGCAGGGACAAATCCCTGTGCTGTGGGGACACGCACACGGCGCTGCTGGCCCGGACCTGCCACCAGCACGGCCTGTGTGCACATGGAATGCCAGTTCTCAGCCCAAACTGTGTCTTTGTATGAATTTGTGCTTGGAAATAACGTTCCTATAGGTTCAGGTGATATAAATAATGTATGTGGAGAAGCTCATAAATGTAAGCTCGAATTTTCCTCAGTAGTTTTTGTTCTCAATCACCTTGATGAAACAATATGAAGGCGCTCTCCTTTCCGTGGCATTTGGAATGAGTCCCTGACAGGCTGATTTTCCACCCCTGTTGTGATGCTGCTTTCTCTAGTTAATATTCCTCTGTAAGTGTCGTACCAAAGTAAACCAAAGGAGCCCGGCTCATGACACTAAGGCTGCATTTGCATTAATTATGCAGTCAGGGCTGGTGAGAAAATGCTGTCACAGAGAGAGAGGCAGTAAATGAGAACCCTCCGAGTGCGCCTGAATGAAGAGCATTAAGTTCATTTACATGGGCGCAGGCCGCGAGGCTGGCAGGGAACAATGGCTTTGCTCTTGTCGCTCGCCGCCGTATTGTTCTGCGGCTTAATGACTCCCCGGCAGAGTGAGTGCGCTCACAAAGACACAGCCACGATCCCTCCGGTATTAATAACGGCGGTAATAATTAATAATATCCCTCTAATCGGGAAGCTCACGGAGCCCCGGGACCGCTGAGGCCCTGCCCGGCGGGGAAGCTGCGGCCAGGCCCGGCCCGGCGCCCCTCACGGTGCCGGCACAGGGCGGCGGTGCCGGCCCCGAGCCCGGCCCGGCGGGGACCGGCCCTGCGGTGCCGGGGGACACCACCGAGCCCCGGGCCCCGCTGTTCCCGGCGACACCGCGGAGCCCTGCCCGGCCCCGGCGGGGACAGGCCTTTCGGTTCCCGGGGCCATCACCGATCCCTGCCTGGGGCCGTCACCGAGCCCTGCCCGGCCCCGGCGGGGTCCGGCCGTGGTGGGGCCCGGAGCCCTCGGCTGAGCGGCCTCTGTGGGACTGCAGAGCCAGGCTCAGCCAGAGACGGGCAGGGATCTTTAGATGTGTTTATTGACACTGTTATGTTGTGTGTCAGTATCCAAGGCTTTAGCTGTGTAGCGGGATCGCTGCTCGTGGTGCCAGGAGAGGTGTTTGGAGATGGGTCACTTTGGTTTGCTCTCTCCCTTGCCCAGAGCGGCCGTGCCCCCACTTGGGGGTCTCCCATTGTCACCCTGAGATGCCAGACTCCTTTAACACCATTAATCAGGGATGGGAAACTGCGTGCGTGTAAAAATATTTACTGGATGTGGCAGTGAGTAAACAGGAGCTGAGGGTTTCATGAGTATCCCAATGCCACCTTGATCTCACCACGCTCACACCCATCAAAAACCTCTCCAGATCCTTCTCCTGCCTCTCTGTGCATGTGGACATCATGCTTTTATAGAGTGAATGCAAAATGTGTGACCCATACAGAGATGGCCATCTATAAAGATGAAGAGAAATATTAATACATATGTAAAAAATTAAAGATGAGCACCTTGATCTTTTTATACAAAAGATTAATCTCCCAATATTATATTGCGATACAATAGTTTGGGGCAATTGTCATTGAATTGTGGAGGTTTCTTTTAAAGTTCAAAACCTTGTTGTCATCTGCGTTTATCTTCAAGACTTCCACACACTTTAAACTACAGTTTAAATAAGTGACTATTTTTATTCATATGCTGACAAAATTTTCCTTGGAATGATTTATATTTCAATAATAGTTTAAATTATGTTTTGCATTCTGTGCTTTGATGTCATGCAGGAAGTGTCATCACAAGATAAACTTTCACATCTGAGAGTCAATAAATTGTGCTTAGGTAGTCTAATGAAAATATTGAGGATGGCTATATGGAGTTATATCCAGTACAGCCAAGCAGCACAGATACATGTAGATATTTAACAAAGGGCTGTGTTTGATCTCACAGTGTCATTGGCTTTGACACCATGGCACGGTACCAGTTTACAGTGATACGAATCCTATAATACTATATCATGCTTTTATCCACTAAATAAAAACCTGCCCTATGTTTTATTACAAAGTAGGTGGCCTGGAGGAAAAATATATGTATTCTTTCCTTTTGGAATAAAATATGCATTTGGGCTTCTCATTTCATCTCCAATCTGTGTTATTCCTTAAAAATGCAGAACTGCCTGAAGTCCTCTTTAATATTTAATTCAACAACTTTTTAATCTGTCATTATGCTGTGATGAAGTAAGCATCAAGTGTCGCTGAAAAAGATTAAATTATACTTGGAAATAGGAATTGAAATGATTTAGGGTTGGAGGCTGAATATTTGCTTTGCACAAGTAATAATAGTGGGAGCTTGGGTGAGGCACGGGTTTGGATCTGGCTCTAATGCCTCTGCCGATCCCCTCTCCCTGGTGGCTGCCCCTTGATTTACTCTGGCACTGCCAAACTTGATTTGATTTAAATGGAGGTAGGAAGTGGAAATTCCACACTACAATACATTAATTACTCTCTGCTACTCCTTACACTGATTTTCTTTTTCTCTGTAAACATGATAAACACTGATGCAGCAACCCAGTGGGCAGCTGCTCTGAGCTGCCTCATGATTCCTTGCTAGCAAGCTTATCTTAGAATGGAAAAGCAGGAATATTTGATATCTACCGCTGGAAGAATGGATGATGTGTAACAGAGGAACACTTGTTCCTGTCCATTCATGAGGGGGCTTGTGCCAGCTTTGTCCAATTGCTTAACTTGGGCTTTCACTCTCCCTGTTTTGATGTCACCTTTGGATTTCTCTGCCATGTTCTGGAGAAAAGGGGAAGAGCAATGTCACATTGAAGGGCAGTGTCACATGAAAGAGCAATATCACATCACAGCTGTGAATCTTGAGAAACCCAGGTTCAAAATCTGCTTTACATGGAGCCAAACCAGCAGTGCTTGTGGTCCTGCTCTGGCCACAGTCTGTGCATGCCAGACCTCATCAGGTTTGGCTCTGCTGGACACGACTCCCATCTCTGGGGGGCTCAGCACCCAGCGTGTGGGATGAGAGAGGAAGGAAGGTCTGTGGTGCTTGGGCCTGGTGGTGCTGGGCATCTCAGCACTCTCTTGCATGACAGCTAGTTCCAGTTACAAAGAATAACAAAGATAATTTTGGAGCTGTGGTGAGTTTTCCAAGGAATATTATCTTTGCAGCTCTAGCAGCACCACCTGACAGAGGAGAAACTGTCTCCAATCACAGCTTTCTCTTAGGTCTGAGGGAGAAGCGTCAGGTTGCAGAACACTATGGGAATTCCTTTAATGGCTACCTGAATGGCATGGAAGTGATGTCTCCACGAGTAGGAGGCCTGCCCAGAGTTCAGTGCACTTCACAGTCCCACTCCAGAAATGGCCCCACAGATATGTTTACAGTTCTGGCAAAACCTTGTTCTTCTACAGCAAATAGTAAAAAAGCCTCTGTTCCCTCCTAGCCAATACATTATTTATAATTATTCTCCCTTCCTTGTAGAAATGTGAATATCTGCATAAATAATTGATTACAAGTATTAATTGGGGAACATGCAGTATTTTTACAGCACTTGTGTTACTCACGGAGCTCCGAGTGCACAGGTGGCTCTGCCCAGCCCCTGTCCCATGGCAGGTGCCCCGTGCCCGAGCCCTGGGGGTGTCCTTGGGGTGGAGGGGCTGGGGGACGAGTGTGCCCATGGGGGCACGGCTGGGTGTCCCCCTCTGCTGGCCCCGGGCTCTCGGTGGCTGCTCTGGGCTTGTGCAAAGGTGAATTCTGTCTGACAGGGACAGAAGTTTTTTCTAGTCTGGAGAGATGTATAACCTCTGTCAGAGGAGCAGCCTGCTCTGTGCTGCTGTAGAGCCAAGCACCTTTTAACCTCTTCAGACTGTAAATTCTGAGCAGTTGATATTTGAGTGTAATTCCTCTCCAACTGGCATTATTATTTGATTGCAATGAATTACCTTTTTAAAAAAAATCATAAGTATAAATTCACTTGACTGATCCTGCAAATTATTTATGATGTAGTGTTTTGGTCTAGGATAACCTTTTAAAATAAATCAGTTTTTCAATAATAGTTCAATGTTTGCCCACCTAATGGTGTTCCCATTAAGATCTGCATTTGTCACTAACCTGCCTTTTCTGCCTGTGCAGGAGACAAGTCACCGCCCCTAAACCCACTCTGCTTGTAGGGTAAAGTAAATGCATGTCTTTGTAGGAGAATAAATAAAAAGAGCAAGCTGAGTCAATAAGCGGGTTCAATTCCTGCCTGCAGCCATGGCGGACAGCTCATTTGGTAGATGTGGGTGTTTTGTTTACATTTATAATGCAGCTTTATTTAATGCTGACAGATATAGCTTGTGGCAAATGATAGTCAGAATGTATGAGCAGTCATAATGCTTCTGTCTTCTTATAGTGTGCTGCTGAAAATAAGCAGTTCACCTCTGTTTTTATTGAGGAAAGGATATGAGACAGCTATAGCTTCGCGAGGCTATTTATTGAGTTGTTTTACTAGCTGTGAACATGCCGCTTTATAGCAGTTGTGAAAATGGACTTTGCTAGTGTGTGGGAAAGGAAATAACATTGCAGTATACAAGGGTAGTAAAAAAACCCCCTATAAATAATTTTTCAGACTGAAGAATATTCTCATTTAAACAGCTAGAGAGCCTGGTGATTTTTGCCAGCTGCCAGCTCTTCCCGGGATGGCATTGGGTTAAAATTGCTCCATCAAATGCTATTAATATTTTAATGTCAAAAAATAAAATTTGGATAAGCCATTTTGAGCTGAGGTGTTGAAGAGCTTTGTAGGGAAGTTTAGTGTTGTTGCTGAGTTCTGTATATTCACACACCCTTCCATGTTTCATAGTGCAGTGTGATCCTTAGACCTGCAGGGCTGGGAGGAAGGAGCTGTGTTTGGCACAGCTTGGGAATGCAGGTTTGGTTTGGAATTGGTTTGATTTTGCTCTCCCTGGGGGCTCCGCAGGGCTCTGTGTGGTGCAGGTGTGGTCCCATGGGGTGCCAGTGGTGCTGTGGGGCACTGGGCACGTGGCTCAGAGCCCAGGTGCCTCCTCAGGAGCAGGGTTTGTCCCCAGGAATGTGGGGTGGGGCTCACTGAGCTGCTGGTCCTGCTGGCACTGGGATCCCTGGCAATAAGGCTGCCCTCGGGCTGTGTGCCTTTACCTGTGCAGGTGATCACTGGCCATGCACTGCTGCTGGGCACTGAGCTCGTAGTGGTTTGAATCTTAAACATGTAACCCATGGTCTTATGGATGAGGCAGGATTTCAGATCAGTGCCTTTTCTGGTTTTATTCCCATGTTCAGCAGCAGCACTGAGGGGCACAAATCATTTTCATGTATGCAAAAATAATTTCGAAAATGGTATTAGTCTCAGCAGGTGAGGCCTTTTGTTTCTTCCATGTTTATGTACAAATTCCTAGGGAACAGTAAATATTAAATTGAAATAACCCTCCCTTATTATTACACAGCCAAAGATTCAATTTCATTCTCTTCAGATAAGGTTTTTCTGGACACATATTTGTAATTGCCTGTCCTGTAAATACAGTTCAGACTGTAGCTGGGGCTCCTTCCCACCTGCCTTTTCTGCAGGAAAGGCACTGTATTTCTGTGCTTTTGGATTTTTTGGATGCAGACATCTTCCTTCTCACTCTCATTATGTTTATGGATGACAGGAGTGCAGTAAAATGTCCCCTTTCCCCCTTAACTGGACGGAGAAATGGGTTAATCTCTCCACAGAGCCATTCCTCTACTTCACCACCTGTTTCCAAATCCCAGTTGTCAAAGGAAGAAAAATTCAGAGCCTGGTGTGGGCTGGAGGACTGGGGGGAGGGCAGAGCCCTGGCACCCCCTGCACCCAGGGGTGACATGAGGAGGGCCCTGCTGTGTGTGTTGGTGGAGCTGGCAGTGTGACAGCTCTGGGAATGGCCCTGCTGTGGCTCACAGGCCATCCCACCCTGCGCCGCCGGCACGGGGTGCCTTCTCCTGCAGAGCACAAGGGCATTCAAACCTGTGCTCGCCTCCTCTGATAAGATACCCTGGAGGTTATTCAGAGGTGAGATATAATCAGCCAAAATTTTACATCTTATTCTTTACACTACAGAATTAATTTCATTTTTATGAAAATAAATACATGGTCTAGCTCTCCTAATAAGACTATCTCCGTGGTGTTTAAGTAATAATCATTTATTGTTTAAATACAGTAGAGGCTGTAACAAAATGCTGTCAAGAGCCATCACACTCATTAACCTGCCAGCTAATTAGCCTCCTCCTGCCTGATTGCTGACAAGTTCTTCAATCTGAACCTATCACTGTTGTGTCAGCGCTGAAGCACCAAGCGAAGTGGAGGAGGGCTCCATTAGATGTTTGCGAACAAAGTCTGTGCATTAAAGGTTTGTTTTCCGCACTCCAACAAATGTTGCAGCATTAATATTCTCAGCTATAATTAAATTGGCAACTCTTAATTATGGTAATTAGTGCATTAACCATGCCTTGCCCAGCGTCGCTCGCAGGCGAAGCTCAGGGATGGAGGAGGAAAGCCAAGACGCTGCCCATTGCGTGGCAGAGCTGTCATGCCAGGGGCACAGCCTCTGCCCCCGGGGCTCCAGCTGTCTGTAGGGCAGAGCCGGGGACAGGAGGAAAAGCTGGGATGTGTTGGCACCGAACACTTGTGGAGAGTGTTAGGGGAACACCTATGGAAACAATGAATGCAAACGTCCCTGCCTGTGTGGGTTGGCAGTGTTTGGTTGGGCACTAGTGTCTGGGGGGGCAGAGCACGATGTACCAGACTCTGTAATCATTTGCCCAAATTTTCACTCCTAGAGAACTCAGGAAATGAGTTTTTTTCAGTCCCAGTTGTCTGCCTTTGAACTGATGTTCACATGACAAAACCAACCTGTGATCTGCTGTAATTTGCATTAGTGCCCTGGAGTTTGGAGAGCTCCAGCAGCACTTGACAGAGGCTGCATGTCCCCAGTGCACGCAGGGTCACCCCAGGGAGCTGCAGATGAAGCTGCTCCTTCAGAAGATCCCCAGTTTGTATCCATTGCCTTGAGACACTGTGCTTGGAAAAGACACAGCTGGTTTTGGTACAGTGTATGAGGACTGGCTGCACTGGTGCCTTGGGGTTGGTGGGAAATAGGCACCAGTATGTTTTAGAAGCCTTCAGTCCTAGTGCTCTTTGGCAGAGACCCCTCAGGACTTTGTGGTGTGACCTGAGTACCACAGTCTTACCTTCTGAAGAAACTGAGGCACAGGGAGAGCAAGTGGTTTGTCTCAAATCCCATGGCAATTTTGGGATAGAGTTGGGGCAGAGACCTCAGTGCACAGCGCAGCTGCCCAGCTCCTGCTTGGCTTTCCCCTCCTTTTTCTGGTATCCCAATATGGTTTGGAGTCCACCAGACATGAGTGTGTGAGTGTGGATAATTCCTGTTCTGCTACTCTGGCCGTGCTGCCAATGTTGGGAAATCACAGCGAGGTCAGTGCTAAATGCTAAACAGCCAGTGAGTAAGTAAAGGTCTGGTGCTCATGTGAGCTAAACTGGAGACATAAAGATAGATAAATGTGAGTGCAGCTCCCAGCCCTGAGGGTGAATGGCTGCAGTGAGGATGGCAGGAGGCTCTGAGGGACCTTGGTGGCACCTGCAGTGGTGCTGCAGGTTGCTGTGCTGGGGCAGGGCCAGCAGCTCTGCAAAGGACCCTGAACCTGTCTCCAGGGAGAAGGGAAGTTCTGCCTGATGTCTCTGTGCAAGGCAGCACCTGTTTAGGGGCAGCGACTCTTGCTACTTTCAAAGGGGGAAAAAGTGTTACCTTGATACGTGCTCTTTTCTTTTTCCCTAGTGCATAATAACTCCATATGTATATAGGAAAAAGGGAGATAACCCAAGGCGAATTTAATTTCAGATTGGGTTTTTGCTTAATGTATTATTCATAGTATTATTTATATCATCACTTAGACACATCCCTGGCAATAAACTGAAAACTTAACTTTAACAATATCGGGCACCTCTGTTTTGGGGGCGATGGTGGGCTGGGAGCCTTTGGCTCCTCTTCATCACATGCGAGGGTTTAATAAAGGCTGCGGGGTGGGGGAGGGTGTTTAATGAGGGGCTTGGAGGGGGGTTGTTTGGCAGCTTTCTTATTCCCCCCAACATTTTTGCTGCATGACCTGGTTTTGCATTTTTCTGCATCTATGTTCATCTAATTAGGATGTTCTAAAAAGACCTGGACCACTTATTGTACAGAACTGTAGCCTGTGGGTATTTAATAAGGAGCTTTCAGTGGTACATTTGCATCTTTTGCTCCGGGTCTGAATAGCGAATTACCTTAAAGATCATTAGAAGCGCTGCTGCATTGTTAAAACCAGGCCACGGTATTCTAATGACAGTTTAAAACTTGAGGCGTTCCCTCTGCCACGGCTCACCCCGGCATAATTGTGTGTGGCACGGGTGGCCCTGCTGGGAAGGGCGGCTGATGGCAGCGTGTCCCCGGGCGTGCCAGGACAGGTGTGCTGGCAGCGCCCGGCAGCGAGCCGGGTGTGACATGACGTGGCTGGGTGTGACACGGCTGGGTGTGACATGGCCGGGTGTGCCAGACATGGCTGGGTGTGCCATGGCCGGGTGTGACATGGCCAGGTGTGCCAGACATGGCCGGGTGTGATAGACATGGCTGGGTGTGACATGACGTGGCTGGGTGTGACATGGCCAGGTGTGATATGGCCAGGTGTGACATGGCCGGGTGTGACAGACATGGCCGGGTGTGACACACATGGCCGGGTGTGACATGGCCGGGTGTGACAGACATGGCCGGGTGTGCCAGACATGGCCGGGTGTGCCATGGCCGGGTGTGACATGGCCAGGTGTGATAGACATGGCCGGGTGTGACAGACATGGCCGGGTGTGACATGGCCGGGTGTGACACACATGGCTGGGTGTGACATGGCTGGGTGTGCCAGACATGGCCGGGTGTGACACACATGGCCGGGTGTGACATGGCCGGGTGTGACAGACATGGCCGGGTGTCGGGTGCCCCAGGGCATCCCCAGCACCGGCACTGCCCTCAGAGGGGCGTGCACCAAGCCCTGCAGGTTTGGGGCAGAACGGGAGAGCCGAGCCCAGGGGCAGCCCTTGGGAGTGAGGGCTGAGCCCCTTGTGCCACCTTGGCCTTGGGCCCTGCACTGCTTTGCCCAGCTCCTCCTTCCCAAATGGATTCCCCTCTCCGTCTGGCCCCTGCGGTTCGTGTTTGCCTTTCACAGCACATTTTGTGGAGCTGGTGGGCTTTGTGGCTGCCCAGCTCTTACAGCACAGCTTGGAGAGGTTTCCCCCAGCGGCTCTCCCATTCCATGTGCCAGCCGAGTGACAGTGTGACCAGTGCTGAGCACTCCTCCTGCTCTGTGTCCCTGCCTGGGTAATGTCACTGCTGTGCCCACCAGTGCACAAGCGTGTGCCATGTTTGGCATTTCCCAGCTTTCTGGTTCTTCCTTCCTGGCTGCAGAAGTGATGCCAAGCCAAATCCAGCTGGGTGCTCCAGGTCCAGGACCTGGGGGTTGGCTGTGCAGTCCAGGGAGCCCCTTGCTGCCTCCCCTTCACCCTCCCTGAGTGCTGCTGGGTGGAATGATCCAGGAACCCAACCCCTGTTTGTGCTAAGGGTTGGTTTCCTTGGGTTGGTTTCCTGGCTGCTTTCCCTGGGGCTGCCGGGGTGTCGAGCCACGCCCAAGCACTTCTTCCTGAGTAAAGCAGTGCTGCTGGGGCAGCCAGGCTCTGATGGAGTCTCATGCCCAGGAATTCCATGAAGAAATGGGGGACCTTCAGGTGCATGCACTGCTTGGGCAGGTGAATGGTTTTAGGTGGTTAAAACTGCCAAGAATAGGCTGATGATTTGGCAGAGAAGCTGTTTGTGCAGGGAAGAATTTCTCTTTAAAAAATTCAGTGTAACCAGCATTATTTTTTTCCTCTGGGATCCCAGACAATGAATGCACAGGCCTGTTCATTAATATCAGTTGTCTTCTGCAGGGAGTATCCAGATTTGTCGTGCCAGGTTTTAAATTTTTAATGTATTACCAGTTCTTACGCGGATCAGGCCTTTTCTTTGTTCTTTTTTACACTAATACTGTTTTGTATTCAGCCTCACACTCAACTGATGCATCTCTTGGTGTCCCTTGTAAAAGCTCTCCCCTTATCAGCCCTGTTAGGTCTGACAAAGTCTGTCTTTGTGAGTTCCCGCAAATGTTCGTGTCCAATTTTCTTTTCAGAAGAGCGGGGTGGGTGTTTGAACAGTAATTGCTCTATGCAAATCCGCGGCGGGTTTGGCGGCAGCGGTGTCGCGGCTGCGTGGCGAGGGACGCGGTGCCGGGCGTGGGTCACTGCGCAGGCTGCACAGGGCGCTCACCCGGAGTGACCAGCGGTGCCTCCGAGCTGGGGGGCGCTGACACCCCCAGGGCTCTCCCCTGCCCTCCACCGCGCGTTTGCCTGCAGGGCAATCGCACCAGGAGTTTTCCCAGTTTCCGTGCTGGTGACAAACTGCAGTTTCAGCCTGTGCCCGCTCTGACCGCGCTCCGGGCTGGGCACAGCTCTCTCAGGGCCGGGCTCTGTGCCCAGCCGTGCCTGGGATCCCCTCCCGTGCTGTGCACAGCCCTGGGGCACGTTCCGGGCTGTGCCGAGTCGAACCAGACCAAGCGATTTGCATGACAGACCGTAACTCTTAAAAATCGTGCTCGTAAACATAAATAATTAATCACATTATAGTTTTTATCATCCTTTTCCTTCCTAGCAGTATTAATAAGTAGCTCATCTTCTAGCAACACCTGTTAAACCCAAAGCTGTCAGTCTTTATTTTCCCTCGAGAGCCAGGGAAAAATTTGTTATGCAATAATTTCTCTTTTACTTTATGCTGTGATTCGATGTGTTTTGTGTTGATGTGTGTGTACACAACGTGTGAGAATTGTCTCTGTTATTTGTTTGCTTTGTGCACACCCTGCCCTGCCTGGGGGTCCTGGTTGTTGTCCTCAAGGTGCCATCAGACCCCTCTGCAGGTGCAGGCCTTGGGCAGGGTCCCTGGGGATGTCCTGCTGAGGGCCAGTGGTGGTGGCTCAGTGTGGCCACCACAGTGCCCAGCCACACTCCTGCACCCTGACCCAGCGGGGCAGGAGCCACCAGCGTTTGGAGAACCTTCACTTCCACTTGATTTCCCCTGTTCAACAGACAGTGCTGGGCAGTGCCTGCTCACAGCCCCCTTGGGGACCACCCAGACAGAGGGGGTCAGCCAGGATCACCTGCTGGCCATGCCCTGAGCTCTGGTCACTGCCCTGCTGCCCCTGTGCCCAGGGACCCATCCTGGGGGCAGCCATGCCCTGTGCCTTCTCCAGCAGCACCAGAGCCCCTTTCCCCGTGGCCCTGGCTCGTGTTTGGGGCCACAGTGACTCTGTGGGTGCTTTGCAGTGGCAGGGGCTGTGAGGGCTGGGGTGGGCTGTGTATGGGCAGTGCCTGCCAGTGGGTGCCATCTGCACCCTGTCCCTCTCCTCTTCCTCCGTTTACAGCACTGGAATTCCAATCTAGTGCTCATGCAAAGAGGACTGCAATAAATCTTGCAGTCAGCATTAGATATTGTTTGTTTTAGCTGCCTTGCACTTCATGTTTCCCCTTTTAAGGCAGAGCCATTCCGAAAGGTTAGATTCACAGTTAGTGGCGCTTTAGCTCTCCCTTTTGAATCAGTGAGGTTGCCGTTTTATTGCTCTCTGACTTGCACTTCAGTGATGAGAGTAAACTAGCATCAGATTAAAGGTCAGCAAATCCCATCAAAGAGAGGAATATTAGGGGCACAGATAGTTGGAGAGGCAGCACACCACTGGGTATTGACAGGGTGATTCCAGGGTATCACTCAGCAGAATTATAGCTGCCCAGAGAGTCAGTACTGCTTTAATGAGCCTGTGTGAAGAGGAAGAGGGTGGATTTATGTAGTTCCTCATAATTTTCTGTAGAGACTGTTATTGCAGACATTCTGTGGAGTGTTCTGGTCTTTCATTTAATTCAAAGGTCCTGGAGCTTTTCCATCCAAAGATTCCTTTCTGTTAGCTCAAATCAAAGCTGACATCTCTGCCTCTGCCACCTGAAGCACTGGCTCAGGGAAGGGCTGTTCCTAGCAGGTTCCTCTATGCAGGTAATCCAATCTGCAGGGCTGAGCAGGGGCCTTGCTGCTGTGTGTTTCACCATCATAAGGCAGCTAAAATAGTCATTTCTCTGTCACTCTGAAACAAAAAAGGTAAGAATTTACAGTCTGTTCTTCTGGGAATCCCACATAGTTTCTGCTGCTGTCAGGTAAGTATTGCTTCCAATGCATGCTTTGTGTGGTTCCCATGTGCTTTCCTTCTTTTGTTGAAATGCAATTAAATAAAATACAGAGAGCACAGGGGTCAAACCGTGGGTATGTCAGGTCATGTAAACCCCTGCAAGGAGGAGAGCACCACGAGGAACCAGAAAGTTGCAGCATTTACTCCTGCTCCCTCCTCTCCTGTTGGTGCTAGAATATAGAGCTGGAGTTAGAATGTTTATGCTGGACAATAACAAAAGATTCCAAACATTGCCCAAAGCCAGTGCCTTGTGCCTTCTCCCTGAAGGTAGCAGCTGGAGCATCTCTGTGTGCAGAGTCCCTCCTAAGACTCACTTGGTGCTTATGCAGCTTTTGTTTACAGCTTGCTAAAAGCAACAATTTATGAGCAACTTTACCAATCAGTTTTAGAATCCGTTCAGTTTTATTACCTGGTGTAGATATCC
>JANRGV010000052.1:10589991-10605998 GCA_024734035.1 Alethe castanea
CAGCCCCTGCTGCTGAACCTTGGGGGCTGCTCACTTACTGTGTCAGGCTTACAGACAGGGCTCGGGGATTGGGAATATTCATTTGAGTCTGGGTGGATTGCATCACTTTGGACGAAGCCCTGTTGATGGAAGTACATGATGCAGAAATCGCTGCAATTGTACCAAATTATTTTGCTGCAGGTTTTGGCTAGGTATGTGCATTTGGGAGCAGAGTGGGACCATGATGGGATAGTGGGAGGGAGATGAGTTCCATAGTGAAAGCAGAAATGCAGCTGAGGAAAAACAGCTGGAATAGAGCACAGTAGACGTGGACTGAGAAAGGGTCCAGAAGCTAAAAGGAAAAACAACAGTATTTCTCATTTTCATTGATGAGAAGGGAAGGAGAGCTTGAGTGGATTAAAACCAGGATGTTATTGAACATGCTGACAGCAGAGCAGAGGAGGAGTGTGACAAACAGGGGAAGAGCTCACCAAGGAAATCACCCCTGTGTTACAGCACTGTGGGCCAGGAGCTGTGCCAGGGCAGTGGAGCCTGGCAGACGAGGGAGTGAGGGGTGGGTGCAGCTCAGGGTGGCCAGGCACCACCACCCCTGCTGCTGCAGGGACCGCCAGGTGCAGCATCACCTTCCCTGCCTGCAGCATGGGTGGCCTGAGCCGTGCCAGGGCTGTCCCCAGCACATGTGTCCCAGCTCAGGGACACCAGGACAATGTGTGGGATCATCAGCTTGTGCCTGTGCACCTCTGGACAGGCAACAGAAATAATTTAAAGAGATTATGAGATGTTTCTGTTATTCCTATGAAATTATATAGAATTATGGTTTTAAATGAAGGTGACAGGTTTAAAATGTGTATTTTAGAGTAAAATTAATGCCCTGTGCTTTTTGAGTTGGAGGGTTGGCCAGTGGGGGGGGTCATCTCCCACTGCATGTCCTCCTTGGGACAGACAGTGTGCAATCCTGTGCTGTCCCCAAAAAAAGCACATTACTGGTGCTCAGGTCCATGCCTGGCAGCTGTGTGTTGCTGGCACATCTGGCACAGCCTACACAGGTTCCTGCTGAGTGTGGGAGCAGAGAGGGTCCCATGGCACTGCCAGATGGGGCTGGCTGGGTGCTGGGGCCAGGCTGGAGCCCAGGCTGGGGCAGGGCTGTGCCCGTGGGGTGCTGGAGGCAGGGCTGTGCCCGTGGGGTGCTGGGGCAGGGCTGGGGCAGGGCTGTGCCCGTGGGGTGCTGGAGGCAGGGCTGTGCCCGTGGCCCCCCTCGGGCAGGTGGGTGTCACAGAGGGCTGGTGGCTGGGCAGGTGCAGAGGTACTGACTGTGTTTTCTCTTTTCTCTCTTTTGTGCCCAAGGTTTGAGCATCCGAGGAGCCCAGGAGGAAGACCCTCCCGATCCTCAGCTAATGAGACTAGACAATATGCTTCTGGCAGAAGGAGTCTCAGGGCCGGAGAAAGGTGGGGGATCGGCGGCAGCAGCCGCAGCCGCAGCAGCCTCTGGAGGGTCTTCAGATAACTCTATTGAACACTCAGATTACAGAGCCAAATTGACCCAGATCAGACAAATCTATCACACAGAGCTGGAGAAATATGAACAGGTCAGACATCAGCCTCTCAGTTGTTCGTGTACCTGACACTGCTCTCCTCTGCTTGCCAGTGCCACCACTGCCCACTCTGGACCACAACCCTTCCTCCCCTTCCCCACCCCTCTGCCCATAGAGCACGATGGGAGTGTTGGGCTCCAAGGAGCTGCTGGCTGCAGCCAGGGTGCGCGTCTTGCATGCTTGTTTTCTGTTGTCTGTAACTGCACAAGAGCAATGCCCAAGTTGTGTTTCTCTCCTCTGCTCAGCCCATAGTGGCAGAGAGGAGGAGAGATCACTCTGTCTGTCACTCTGTGCCACCCTCTGCCCTGATGAGGTCTCACACAGCTGGCTCTGGCAAGTTGTGGAGCACAGGCAGACAAGGGCTGCATTGGCCATCTCAGCCCCCAGGCTCCTGGAGCAGGTGGCAGGAGACCCTAGCACAAGACTTGGCCATGGCAGTCAGCTGGAGCAGGCTGGAAGAGAGTGGGCAGGGAGGTGCCAGCAGAGCACCTGGCCCAGGCTTTGGGACAGGAACTAGGGAAATCCTGGTTCAGGCAGATGCCAGCACAGTGTCTTTGTTTGGAGTGAGAGCATGCTGCAGAGACCTGTAGTCCTGTTCACCACTGGACCTGGTGACCCAACACATTGCCATGCCAGTGGCACTGAGAGCATTTGCCACGTGCTGCCAGGTGCCAGCAGCACCATGTGTCTCAGGTGCCAGTGGCACTGCCTTGTGTGTGCTGTCTCTTTCACTGTGTTGTTCAAGTGGAGAACAAATAACTGAGCAAACACCTGTCAGGGTCTTTGTGCAAACCTGCTGTTCTCCCCTGACTCCCCAAGGCCCCAGTAGTGCTGTGTGGAGCCCCAAGCTCTCCTTGCCCTGCTGTGCAGCTGGGATGGGGGTGGCTGTGGGGTTAATGAGCCCCACACAGGAGCAGCAGCAGCAGCAGCAGCAGCAGCAGCAGCAGCAGCAGCAGCAGCAGAGGGTCTCACACAGGCACAGTGACACAGGCTGCAGGCAGATCTGGGCCAGAGAGTGGCAGCTCCGTGCTTGCAGCCGGTTCCTGGCAAGCATCCTTGGACTCTAATAAGTTTAATGACGTGGGGGAAGCAGGAGCATTTTTTGCCCTGTAGCTCCATTTACAAAGGTTTCGGCTGAAATGTCACAGCCATCCGTCCACACCACAGGAAGTTTTGGAGGATGCTCAAATGCTGCTGGAGCAGGAGAGAGAGGTAGAGGCGAGGATGAGACATGCACGCTTCCCCACGGATCCTGACACCCAGCCACGTCTGCTCAACAGACGTGTGATGATTTCCCCAGCCTGGCAGCAAACTGTCTCCTGCTGGTTTGTCTCACTGCAGTGCCGAGAGGCAGCCAGGCCTTGGCATGTCAGCCCCTGGCACCACAGGTTGTGGGAGTGGGAGCCCTCCTGCAGCAGGGAGCCCGTGCTGGGCACCAGAGCCACCCCTGTCCCTGCCCGGCCAGGCAACCAGAGCGCCTTCCTGGAGACCCTTTCCAGGCAGAGTTTGATCCTGATATTTGTTGCCAGTCAGGGGAATGCACTCAGGAAAAAAAAAAAAAAAGGGAAAGAGAAATGGAAAGTGTGTCACGCCATCACCCAGCGCTCCCTCGCCGGGAGAAATGGCCACGCACAGGCAGCGCCTTCCATAATTTACAGCTCCTGCAGCAGAGATGACATATTGAAAGCTATCTGCTGTAATTACACTGAAATACATTTTTTGCTGTAGGCAAAAGTACTGTAAGGGTCCCAGGCCTCCCGGAGCAGCTGGGAGCCCACTTCCCAAGCTCACAGATGTCTCCTGAATTCACCCCGAATTGGGGTGAAGTGTGGCAGCTCAGGAGCCACCGCCAGCCTCACAGAGCACTGGCTGCCACCCTGTCCCTCAACATTGTTTTGGGCCATTTCCTCTCTTTTTCCCGTGCAGTCGTGATGAAGCACTGAGGCAGCAGGAGCATCCCTGCTCCTACAAAGTTTCTGAGCAGGTTAACAAGGCCATCACTTATAACCTGACATTATTAATAATGTCTCGGGCACAAGCAGAGGCCTGAAAAATAGTCCTGGAAAAGGGATCAAGTAGCTTGGATGCTATAAATAAACAAGAGAAACAAGACAAAGCATCAGAGTCTTCTGAGCTTCCTCCCACTGTGCTGTGTGAGGCAGCTCTGCAGAGGGGAGGTGCTGGTGGAGATGAATTAAACCCAGGCTCTCCAAACAGTTGTAGCCAAACCAAGTCTCATCAGGCAAGTTAAGTAGTCAGGGAAATGTTTTTGCTTCTTGAAAGCAAGAAACTAATTTTTGCTTTTCAATATCCAGTTTTTGATAGTAAATATCTGATAGAAAAGACATACCTGAAAATATTTAAAATGCAACAGTTGCCAATTTTATTGTACTTTAAAACTGAATTCCCCAGATCTGAAAAGAAAGGGACTTGTGGCAAACTGTGTGCCTGTAATATCCGTCCAGTGCCAAATTCTTGGGTTCAGCTGAACAATCAGAGCTGCTGCCTTTTGGTGCCTGTGTCCCCTTCCCTTCTGTGCAACATTTCCTGGGTGAGCCAAAGCTGCTGCTGCTGCTGTTGGTCAGAGGGCTGAGCTTCTGCACGCTCGGGGTGTCCCCTGATGGAAGAAAGAATGTGCTGGTGGGAAGTGAGGGTGAGACATGGCCAGCTCCTTCACCTGGAGCCCAGAGAGGCTTGGCAGAGCTGGGCTGGCGGGTGCTGGGCTGAGCTGTGCCCGTGGGGGTGCAAGCCAAGGGCTCTGCACAGGGCTCACCAAGCTGCCTCCAACAGGGGCTGCGAGGATGTAAATTAGCCTGTAATTTACTTCCAGTAGTGTAAAGAAAAAAAATCACTTTGCCTGAAGTGTATGCATCTTTCTTAAGGGTGTACCCAGATTTTAATTATCTAAATGTAAATACTTAACGAATTTTACTTAGAGTAATGAGCTAAAGTGCACACTACATAAATGAGATGTTCTAATTAATCATGTATGAACTACTGGTTTAAAGAAAAGCTATGTGAATTCTGCGAATGTTGGGCTATTGCCAAATTGCTAATCAGCATTTGCATTCATAGATGGCTTCACTTAATAAGTTGTGAGACGTTCAGCAAATGTTATAGGAAATTATGAGTTTTTAGATGCATAAACTTTTCACTTTTAACTCCTTCCCTCACGCAATCTATTGAAATGTTGGAGAATCCTTGAAAATATGGTTGTCAGACATATTACATACATATTTTGCATCCTGGCTTCAGAGGGAGAGGGGAGCTAGCAGAGTTTTTGGCAGGTTCCAGCCTGCAGAGGGAAGGCAGGACAGCAGCATTTGTGGAGGCTTGGGCCAGGGGGCTCCTGGTGATGGCTCAGCCTGAAGTTTATATCAACATGTCACAGTCTGTGACAGTAGTCAAGGGCTCCCTGAGCCTCCCCTCAGTGCCTGGGCACAGTGTGGAGGGGACAGGGCCATGTGAGGGTCCCCCAGCCTCAGTGCAGCCTTCCCCCAGCAGCCAGGTCGGAGCTTGTGTGCTTGTGGGACAGCACAAACCCACATCTGAGCCTCTTCTTCCTCCACAGGCGTGTAATGAATTTACCACTCATGTAATGAACCTGCTCAGAGAACAGAGCCGGACACGTCCCATTTCTCCCAAGGAGATTGAAAGGATGGTGGGCATCATCCATCGAAAATTCAGCTCCATCCAGATGCAGCTCAAGCAAAGCACTTGTGAAGCAGTAATGATTTTAAGATCAAGGTTCCTCGATGCCAGGTAAGGCAGAGGCAAGTGCCCCTGTCTCTTTTGGGGGGAGGCAGTAATTTCTGGGCAGCCCAGAGAGCCTGGCCATACTGGGAGCAGTGTCCCATGTCAGCAGGGATGGGTGGGAGAAGCTGCTCTGTCCCTTCATCCACAGCTGTTGTGGAAGGGACCCACTGCACTGTTTGAAGGCTGATGAGGTGGGATAGTGATCCCCATCCCTTCACAGGGCTCCTGGCAGCTGGCAGGGCCTGGCAGAGCAGGAGCGGAGCCGGGCTGAACAGGGAGGAGCAGCAGGCACCACAGCGAGCCTCCCTCATCCAGCAGCTCAGACTTCACACCTGAAAGCTGCGAGGAGCTAAACAAGACCAAAATAATGTTATTAACAAGGAGGTCACTGGCAGGTGTGGGAAATCAGGGTAATTGCAGGCAGTTGGAGGAGATGTCTATGGAGAGCTCCGGGAATGCAAAGGTAGAGCCTGCAGATGTACGTTTTAAAGTGATTTCTTTAAAAAGGAGGAAGGTAAATAAGGCAAAATGAGCGGAAGCATAGTAATGAGATAAACAGAGCTCTGGGGAGGGAGCCTGCCTGCTCCAGGATACAGCACAGTTATAGCACCGACACTCGCACAGCGCCGGGGATCGCGCTCGCTGCGGCTGGCCTGGGGCACGGCGCTGGCTGCAGCTGCCCTGGGGGAAGCAGCTCCAGGGAAATGCTCCACTGGAGCCTTCCAGAGGCTGTTCTGCACAGGGAGAGCAGCCCTTGGCGCCCAGGGATGGCGCTGCAGCCGTGCAGGTGCTGCTGCCATGGTGCTGCTGGCTCCTGGTGGCCGGAGCTGCTGCAGGTGCTCTGTGCAGGGCTCTGTGCCCAGGGTGACACACGTGGGGCCTGAGCCACGCGGGGCCAGGCCTGGGCCCCGTGCAGCCCGTGCCAGGAGCGGGCACAGATGGGTCTGGCTCACAAAGCCCTGAAATCCACTTGCAGCTGGAAGCCAATTAGCTCAGGGAGGGCCGTGTGAGGACAGCACTGCCCCATCCTGTGGGACCGTGCTCACCCCAGGAGCTGTGCAGGGCTCAGCTGCCCTGTGCTGAGGGCAGGGAGGGGAAGGAGGGGAAGGAGGGGAAGGAGGGGAAGGGGTCTGTCAGGCTGCTGCTGGCACAGAGGGGTTTCTGGCCAGGAGCTTTGGGCTGGGCTGTGTACCCTGTGAGGTTACGCCCTCCGGTGCTCTAGGTACTAACTTTGTCAGGTTATCTTAAACAAGCGAAGCAGCTGATAGTTGCTAAAAATGCTATTTATTACAAAGCACATCAGTCTCAAAAGGCAACCAGCAAAGCAATGGCAAAAAGCAATGGCAAAAGCAATAGCCCTGGCAAAAGCACTAACTTCTAAATACATACTCTTAAATGGGATCTTCCTAACGAGCTAAGTTGCAAACTCAGACCACCACTCCTTAACCTATTAGAATTCCAGTTTTTTAACACGCCAGGTTACATAGAGACTACACATAAAACTTACCTTGTTCTATTTTAAAAATGTAAGCAATATTCTTACTATAGCTCTATTATGTCTAAGTACTGTTTACAACCATGGTCTTGGAGCCTCTACTGAAAACATTAATATGTTTTTCAACCTTTGCTAGAACTCACACTTCCACTCTGGCATTTGAACCTTTTACTTACTAAAAGCAATACAGCCCACACTAAAACTTAGTGACTTACTTACTTATCTTAAACTTACACCTTTCCCTTATGTGTGGAGGAGCCACAGGGGAGGCTGCTGGCTCAGCACCTGCCTCACCTTTTCTGCCACAGCAGGTGAACGTGGCCTGTGCTCCATGGGATGGGCCCTGTGGGGAGTTGGGGTGTGAAGCCAGAGTCCAGAGCCTGTGGGGCTGGGTTGTTGTTGCTGCCTGCTGCTCCCCCTTTGGTGCTGGGGAGCCCAAAGGGCTCAGGGTGCCAGGACAGCTCTGCTGTGCTGTTCTGTGCTGCAGTCCAGGCTGTGAAATGTAGGCTGCTGCTCCCCATCCAACCCTGCCAGGGACCTGCTGGCATCTGGAGGAACAGTGATGTTTTCCTTTTCTCATTTCAGACGGAAAAGGCGTAACTTCAGTAAACAAGCCACGGAAATCTTGAACGAGTATTTTTACTCCCACCTCAGTAACCCCTACCCCAGTGAAGAAGCCAAAGAAGAGCTGGCAAAGAAATGCAGCATCACGGTATCGCAGGTAAGCAGCAGGGAGGAGCCCTGCACCACGGTGTGCCAATCCCCTGGCTCCCCAGCAGTGCTGCCATCTCCTCCAGGCTCTGCCAGGTGGCCCCAGTGGAGGCCTGGCCTGCCCAAAGCACCTCTGGCACCCCTTCATCCCTGAGGAGGTTTGCAGGGCGATGGGACGTGGCTCTGCAGGAAAGGCTGCCTGCCTGTGCAGGCTGGGACTGTGCTGGGGTACAAAGGTCTGTGCACAGAGAAGATAAAAATAAAAAGCAGCAAGGTCTGCACCCTACTTCCCATCAGCCTGCTCTGTGCACAGCACTGAGGCTCCTGGCTGAGCCTTGCTCTGCTCTGAATTTGTTCAACTGAGCAGGATTTCAGGGAAAGGATGGTTTATTGACAAATTTTGGATCTATCTTTATAGATCCAAATTTTTTTGATAGTTCAAAGTTGTTTTTCTAAGCCAGTCAGAAATTCAGGCTCTGGCTATGCTGAAGTGACACAAGTGGCTTCTCTGTGGCAAAACTGCATTAGGCAGATTTGCTCCTTTTACCACACATAACAGCTGTTACTGTGAAGTTAATGCAAGAAACCCAGCAACTCCAGTCAGGGCTGCAGCTGCTTTCTGTGTGGGCCAAAGTACCTCGAAGTTCTTTGTACTCACAGTCCAGCTCAGACTGGTGTCTCAGGCTGATGACACCATTGAGTTTTCCTTCACCAGGCAGCTCAAAAAGCAAAACACCACTTGGCATTCCACATGGCCTGTATGTTTGCTAGAAACCCCAGTTATTCTCACACAAATCTGGCTTGTGCAGCTTGGGGAAGAGCAGGGAAGTGCCCTGCAGTTCCAAGTTGTGCAGCCACCCTGCTCCTGTGGCCAGGGCTGCTGTGCTGGCTCCTCCCTGCTCCCTCAGCTCCCTTATCAATATTTCAGCTCCCTGGGAGGAGCGCTGCCTGCGGCGCGTGTGTTAACTATTCATGATTGCAGGCTGCAGTATTGGCATTATTAGCAACTCAACCTTTAGCTTTGTAATTAAGACCTGAGTTGAGATTTACTTTATAGGCCTCCATTGAATGCATGAAAAATTCAGGCACTTTATTGAAGACTGTCAAATGAAAGGCTGCCCAGCTCCTCCAACTTTGGAATTACTTGACTTTGGCTGCACCCACAGTGGCAGCCCTGGCAGGCTGCCCCAGGACACGTGTGTGTGCCTTGCTGTCTCCTTGCTGTTCCTTGGCACTCCAGCTGGGGAGTGCTTGTGCTTGGTGCCAGGGGCAGATGCAGGATGGGGATGGAGGCAGTTTCTCCCAGTCCATCTACAAATAGCTGTGGGGATGGGCAGGAAGTTTTTGAGGAAAATTCAGCACACAGTTCCCTCTGACGTTGCTCCTCCCTCACTTAGCATCACACAAGTGACTGCAGCCCTGGTGGCTGCTGGGCTGCTCCCCATGCCCTCGGGCATCCCTGTGGCTGCTGTGGATGCCTGGACCAGCCAGAGAGCCTGAGAGCACAGAGTGCCACACACGAGTGACCACACTGGGGTCTGCAGCCTTCATCTTGCTGCTGGGCTCAGTCCTTGGCACGAGATGGTTTGTGGCAATTCCTTCAGTAAGGGTGTCCAGATATCTTCCATGTGATCCAAGGCAGCCTGTTTGAGAGTTAGGAGAGGCCATACCATCAACGCCAACTTAAAGAAACCAAAAGTTCTTCAGTTTTGGTTAATGTGACTGGGGGAGATGACATGGGAAAAGCCCAGCAGACCTGCTGAAGAGCTGCTCCCTCTGCACCCAGTGGTGAGTCCTGCCTGGCAGGGAGGGCTCAGTGATCCCTTGGTGTGGACAGATAAAAAGACTGATCAAGATAAGGCTGAAGCGACTTTAGGAAATGAGATGGAACATTTGAGAAGCCATAACTGATTGATTCTAGTGCTAATAGATCTGATTTCTCTCTTAATTGGTTGTTTGATAAGATTTAATGTATATGCTGTAGAATGAAATAAAAGGCAGGCAGATGGTCCAACAACCCAGCAGTGGCAGAGAGCCTGTGACAGGAATATAGGTTTGTCTTTTTAATATTTGATACAGACATGAATTAGTTGTTTCTTGAATGCATTAGGAAGTCTGAGTGAGTGATGGGGGTAGCTGCATTGTGCCCTCCATAGCACTGCACCCAGCAACCTCAGCCTTGCTAGGTGGCACTGCCAGCCTGCTACAAGGGCAGTGCTGCCCACCCAGCCTGGCACCAGGGATGCAGGGCTGGGCCCTTGGCCATGGCTGGAACTTTGCTCTGGCAAGATGTTACAAATGACTTGGGAAAACTCAGGTTGATATGGTAAAGGCTGGAAATGGGGCCATGTATCATGTAATGGGAGAGGAGCTGTATGAGACAGGGGGAGTGCCTGTGATCAGCTGGTTGCTTGAGTTCCTGATGGATCTGCTGTCACAGCTAGGGAGCACGAATACCATGGATGTTGTAATCTTTGATTTCCAAAGGCACTTCCAAAGGCTGCATGGCAGTACTGCAGGGTTAGTTGGTATTTTGTAGGTCAAACTGGGCTGGAGGTGTCTTTCTTTGCCTGAAAAGGGTGTGTATTTTTGAGGCCATGCAGTAGAAGAGCTCTGAGCAGGCACTGCAGAGCAGCCCCCACACACTGCTCTGGTGAGTGACAGCAGAACTCAGAGGATGCAATCCAGAACTCAGAGTGAATTGAGCAGTCACTGAAAGCCTGGCACGAGCAGCATGGCAGGGGACAAGCAGTGGCACCGAGGAGGTGACTGAGCTGCAGCTCACTCAGGGCTTTCCTGGAAGATCTGTGTGTGTGTGTATTTTCAGCCTTGACCAAGTGTCCCTTGGACCTTGCCATGCCTGTCACCATGCCCCATTTACCTCCTGTGCTGCACATACCCTGGAGGGCCAAAGAGCTGGAAAAATGAATAAATAACATTAAGGGATGGCTTTCCAAACTCTGGAGCTGTTGGCTTGTCTTTGATGAGGAGGCTTTGTCCTTCCCCTGGCTGAGCCAGGCTCCTCTGTAGCCTCTTCTAACAATGAGCCCAAGTGTTTCTCTCTTGTACTGTCAGTGCCTTGTACATGCTGGGGGCAGATTCATGGCAGAACATTTTCTCCCTCAAACACTTAATTAGTGAGTGTTTTGGGTCATCCTCCCCCCCAGATTAAGCTGCTGACTGGAAATCCTGCTGCCATGGCACTTTACTGAGCTGCAAAGAAAATTGTCTCCCAGAATCACTTCATTGCAGGTGGGAGATCGATGGTTTCAGTTTTGATATCGGTGTTTAAAATAATATGTAGAGAAGGTTTTTCAAGAAAAGCATAAAGACAAACTATTTATTAAGATGAACACCTCACACAATTTCATTTTTAAGAGTGCGGAAAAGGTAATTCTGGGGAAAAAAATGTCCTCAGCAGAGAACATTGTCGGCTGTAATTTAGAGCTGCCCCATCAGCGCACGTGTGAGGGAGATAAACTGTATTGTCTGCTCTCCCCTAGCATGGCTGCGAGGCTGATGTTTTATACTTTTGCAGATGAGCCTCTTTCAGGGTGTCACAAACGACCATCAGTCCATCACACGGGCTGGAGAGAGGGCACAGGCAGAGCTGAGAGCGGGGCAGTGGAGTACAGCAATAACATTTTTCACTGCTTCAAACAAAAGGAGGATGTGGTTGACAAGGGAATATATTTAACAGTGTTTTAAAGAAAGGATGCAGGAGCTGGTTTCCAGCACCCCTCTGGCCCCTGCTGCTTCTGAGTGTTTCTGTGAGCAGGTGGGCAGGGAAAACTGTGCATGGAGGGGATCTTACCCCTGGACTTGATGTGGGAAGCAAGGAAAAAAGCTGCAGCATAATGAAATACTTCCAGAGGCAAAATTTTTGGATTTAGATCATAGACTGTAACTGTGCAACATTGATTTTTAACATTTTAAGGTTCGTACCATGTTTTAGGTGTGAAACATAGACTGTGCTACAAACATGGAAACACAGTGGGAAGATTTCCATGATCCATGAATCTGTAGCTCCCTAATTCCAGCAGTGATGCTCTTGCATCAGCTGTCTCTTTTCTGAGTGAGCACTGATTTATCCCAGGAAATCACCCACTCTGGAGACACAGGGCAGGCCTGCCCCATCCCAAATCCCACATCAGGCATCTTGATGATTTAAGTAATAATTTATTGTCTTTTTATTTAACGTTGCAATTAACATGATAAATAAGTGCAACAGTATTGTTTGAAATGTAATATACTATTAAGCCAAATTAATTAATTGGCCTTCAATGATCAGGAGGAGAAAGATGTTTATTGTTTTTTTTATGTGAAGAGATAGTTTGTTTTAATGAAAAATGTGTTGTGAGGCAGCTCACAATGGAGCCAACTTCCATGTTTAGGGTGAGCATGGGGCTGGGTGAGGAGCTGGGTCCCGGTGCTGCCAGGGGAGCCCAGCCCTGCAGCCCTGCAGCCCTGCAGCCCTGCAGCCCTGCAGCCCTGCAGCCCTGCAGCCCTGCTCTTCCCTGGGACCATGGCAGTGCCAGCAGCACACGCCAGGTGAGCTGTGCTCCAAGCAGGCAGGATCCTGAATGCTGCCTGGCAGTGCCTGCTGGAGCACTGCCCTGGTCCTGGCCTGGCCAGGTGCAGCTGCCTGTGCTGCCCAGCTGTGGCTGCAGCCCCTGGGTGTGCCTGGGTGTCCCTGGGTGTCCCCACGTGTCTCTGGATGTCCCTACATGTCCCAGGGTGTCCCTGGGTGTCCCTGGGTGTCCTCACATGTCCCTGGGTGTCCCCACGTTTCTCTGGATGTCCCTACATGTCCCAGGGTGTCCCAGAGTGTCTCTGGGTGTCCCCACGTGTCTCTGGATGTCCCTGGGTGTCCCTGGGTGTCCCCACCTGTCTCTGGGTGTCCCCACATTCCCGCTCTGCCCTGCACTGGTGTGTCATGGCAGCACAAAGAGTCCTTGGGCACAGGGGATGAGGACAATGGCTGTGGCACACCCGGGCTGCTGCAGCTCCTCCAGCAGCCCCGGCCCAGGGGCACAGCTCGGTCTGAGGAGGAGTTTAACATTTCTGGATACTCATTTAGATGTGGTGTGCGGGTTAAACATAACGTACGAGCACTGCTCCTCTCATTGCTTCCAATTAAACCTTGCTTGTTAGTTTAACCTCTAGGTAATCCCATCAAACAATTGATGTCAAGGAAACACTGCCCACAGTGGCTCTGGATGAGTGGCCATTAATTTTAATTGCCTTGATATTAAAGATTAAGAAGTATTGGGACTAGCAGAATGGAAACGATCTGATGTCAAGCAAATCCACTCGTTGAGGCTTCCCCAGGCTGCTGGTGATATTAAAATTTTACTGTGAGAATTAAATAAACCTTTATTAGTGATGGCTGTTGTTTGATTGGTCCAGGGGCGTGCATAAACAGAGGGGTCTCTTGCACATCCGTGGACAATACGGTTGATGTGCAGAGATTCCTCAATTATGATACTGTTAATAAAGCATAATCTGATTGTACACAATAATTATTTGCTGGGTTTCATTAATGTATTATTGCTTCTCTGACTGACAAGGTGATATTAAGTGCAATATATAGAACATGGTGGAGTATTATCAGGGGAGCAGGATGTATAAGGTGCCTTCCATATTAGTGGTAAAGGCCAGAGGTTTTCCATTAATTGTGGTTAAACAAAAGCTGCACTGCACCAAATAGAACAGGATTTGACTCCTGCCTCAGCAGGATCCTGAGCTGGGTGCTGTGACAGGACCCCAGCCCCTGCCACACCCTGTAGCTGCCTGATAACCACTGGGCTGTCCCTGCTCCCTTCCCCTTTACTGCTGGAGCAGCTCTTTTGTTGTCTCTGCTGTGTTGGCCATTGTCCATGTTCCAAACTGGGTTTGTTATTTAGGAGCTCTGTCAGAGCAGCTGAAGTTAAACAAAGCTCCTAAGCAAGCCTGTACAAAGTTCCCTGAGCGGCTCCAGGCGTGACCCCTGTGCGGGTTAATAGCCGGTGCCCTGGGAGCCACCTTGGCTTCAGTACAGCATCTTCAAAGGGCCATGACAAAGGGACTTTTCAGCCATTATTGATTTATATGATTCCTTTCATTTTCAGTCAACCAGACACGATTCTGTGAGTGGGCTGCCAAGGTTGTTCCAGCCCAAAAATAAAGAACAATTGCTCTCACTGCCCACTCGCCCTCAGCCAACCGGACCTTGGTCCCTCCAAGCAGCTTTCTGGGTCTCGCACCAGTTTCGGTGACAAATGGCCCGTGGTGGTAGGAGACAATGCCCTGTACAGTAAGCTCTGGGCTATGTGCAGTCATCAGTCACTTGTTGTGCCTCAGTTTGCCAAGAGAGCAGCAGAGCCAGGTCCTGCTCAGCTCCCCAGCGATGTTTAACTGATCCGGGTTAGCGCTCAGGTACCTGGGCAGGTACGGGTCGTGTTTCTGGCATCTCAAAATGACACCTCAAAGGGATCCTGCTTTGCCCAGCCAAGCACTTCATGTCCCTTCCCACCTCTCTCCACTGCAGGTGTCCAACTGGTTTGGCAATAAGAGAATCAGGTACAAGAAGAACATCGGGAAGTTCCAGGAGGAAGCCAATCTCTACGCGGCCAAGACGGCCGTGACTGCAGCGCACGCCGTGGCCGCGGCTGTCCAGAACAACCAGACCAACTCCCCCACCACCCCAAACTCTGGTACGTACCTGGCTGCTGCACCTGGGGGCTGTGTGTCACACTGGGGGGCTGTGTGTCACACTGGGGGGCTGTGTGTCACACAGGGCCGTGTGTCACACAGGGCCGTGTGTCCCCCTGGCAGGCCGTGTGTCCCCCTGGCAGGCTGTGTGTCCCCCTGGGGGGCTGTGTGTCACACTGGGGGACTGTGTATCCCCCTGGGGGGCTGTGTGTCCCCCTGGGGGGGCCGTGTGTCACACTGGGGGGCTGTGTGTCACACAGGGCTGTGTGTCCCCCTGGGGGGCCGTGTGTCCCCCTTGGGGGGCTGTGTGTCACACAGGGCTGTGTATCCCCCTGGATGGCCGTGTGTCCCCCTGGATGGCCGTGTGTCCCCCCTGGGGGGCTGTGTGTCACACTGGGGGACTGTGTATCCCCCTGGGGGGCCGTGTGTCCCCCCTGGGGGGCTGTGTGTCACACTGGGGGGCTGTGTATCCCCCTGGGGGGCTGTGTGTCCCCCTGGGGGGGCTGTGTGTCACACTGGGGGGCTGTGTGTCACACAGGGCTGTGTGTCCCCCTGGATGGCCGTGTGTCCCCCTGGGGGGCTGTGTGTCCCCCTGGATGGCCGTGTGTCCCCCTGGGGCGGCCGTGTGTCACACAGGGCCGTGTCACGGAGCGAGCTGGGTCGGGGTGAGGAGGATGCAGCTCCTTGGCAGTCCCAGCCGTGGCACAGGGAGCTGTCCCAAGCCCAAGGACGTCCAGGTTGGAGCACGAGGGCCGAGCACTGCCCTGGGTGGTCCCAGCAGCTCCACAGCCCTAGAGTGGGGCCCATGTAATTCCCACAGTGCTAATGGCTGCCTGGCTCTGGCCTCTGGCACCTTCTTTGTTTCTGTAGTTACTTTAAGCTTTTTCTTATTTACTGAAAAGAACATAAAATGGGGCAGAGGTCCAAGTCTGGTTTTGTAGAACTGTTAAATTTATTGTCAAGATAACAACAAAATAGAGGAATATTTTAGCATGCTCTAACTGGAATTTAAACTCTGGATGGCTTGAAATGGAGTTGATGTTATAAACAGAAATCTAAGGATGGAACTTTAATTTGGAGTCACTCTGAGACATGTTCTGCTACAGGACTCACTGGTATGCTGTTGACATTTTACAAGTCTGAGCACTGCATTAGTCAGGGAGTGTGTGAGGGGGGCGTTGCTCTTTTGGTCTCCAGGGACAAGGGTTGCCACAAGCACAAACACTATTTGCAGTCAAGTTTTGCTGTGACTTAGTTGTGGACAACTTTTAAAGGGGATAGAGAGCCATGGGGAAAAGAAGACTTTAACTAAAAGAAAGTAAGAAAAAGGTTCCTTCTTTGACAGTAATAAACCACATAATTTGGAACTGCCAACAATTTCCTTCGGAAGGAGACAAGAAGCACAGGCTCAAAATGAGTGTTTGGTGATGGCACCTCATGATGGAGTGATCCACAGGGTGATCTGACATGGAAACGCTGTTGTACAGGCTGCTCTTCCAGAGGGAAGAGCTGCCTGGGTCGCAGGGAGCTCCAGGCTTGGCCAGCACAGAGCTCTGTGTGCTGGCCACTGTGGGGGGCCAGTGGCCATGCTCACCCCACGCCAGGGCAGCAGCTTCCCCTCCACTGAGCCCTGCCTGTCCTCTCCTCTCCTGCTGCTTCTCCTTCCCCTGCCCTCAGGTCTCGGGGTTATGTTTTTGCAGCTCTCTGTTATTCAGCTACCTAACTCTTTCCTTTCCAGGTTCTTCTGGTTCTTTTAACCT
>JANRGV010000052.1:10608526-10616885 GCA_024734035.1 Alethe castanea
AATTTGGATAAAAGAGGAATGATGTTTACTTCAGATGGAATATCTTTAGACTCATATCTGCACAAGAGTTTTTCTTTCTCTGAGTGGATTCTCGTATCTTTACAAAATGAAAACTCGTGGTGCTTTCCGCCTCCGAGCCGGGTGCGTGCCCGAGCCGGGCAGTGTCAGGGGCTCCGAGTGGGCTGCCTTTAATTTCACTGAAGGGAGAAGCCGAACCCCTGGGTTTGTCAGGAGGGAGCTGCTGTGCTGTTTGCTGTTCCATCTGCACAGGAGATAATTACCGAGGCTGCTCTCCGCCCGTGATGGATGGGCGCGGAGCCGGGCCCGCTGTGGTGCGAGGGGCGCCGGCCGGGGCTCGCCCGCCACACCGCGCTGCCCCGCGTGTCCCCGCGGTGTCCCCCGGCCCGGGAGGGCTGGCGTGGCCAGCCCCAGGAGCACATTTCCCTGCCACATTTCCACATCTCCCTGCTCCCCTTTCCCTGCCAGGGCCGGGGGCAGCGGCGGCGCGGCCGGGGCGGCTCTGGCGGCCTCGCGCTGAGGCCTCCCCGTCACTTCCACTCAGCGTCCCCCAACTCACGAGCCCCGCGCCTCCCTCTTCTTGACTGACATAAAAATATGTAGCGACAAGCTGTCTGCCACAGCCGAAATCCGATCAGACATTGATTCCAGCAATTGCCTCGATTGGCCGAGACATAAGGCAAATTTGTTCCTGCGCTGCTCGCGCTGAGGCAGGGCTGGGGCGGCAGGGCCGGGGCCGCACGGACGGGCCGGAGCGGCCCTGCCGCTGCATATAACGGGAAACCGAGCCCTGCCCGGTGTGCCCCTCACCGGGAGCCGGGGCATGAGCACGGAACCGGGCGGGGCAGCTCTGCCCAGGGCCCTGCCGGTGGGGAAACGCCATTGCGAGCTCCGGGAAGTGAGGGGACATGCGGGGGTTAAACACGCATTGCCCCAGGCGGGTCTTCTCAGGGGAAAAAGCTGAAGTGCCGGTAAGGGATGTTCCTCATTAGAGCAGGGATGATCTCTGCAGAAACTCCGCAGTCCTGACTGCAGCCAGCGCTGGCTGAAGCGCTCCCGCTTTCCGTGCCCGGCACGGCCCTGCAGCCGGAGGGGTGCGGGACCATTCCCGTCCCTCGGCATCGCCCCTCGGCCCCGCCGCCAGCCTGGTGACATTAATGTGCGCAATGGTATCAATTGACTTGTTTTTGCCTTTGCAGGCTAATGGAGGCTGGCAGGACGCAACCACTCCATCTTCTGTGACTTCCCCTACAGAAGGGCCGGGAAGTGTGCACTCGGATACCTCTAACTAATCTCCTAGCAACACTTTTTCCCTGAGCTGAGATGCCTTGATTAGCGCATTCAGAGTTGCAGGAGAAAAAGGAAAGAGTTTTTTGTAGCCAACCACCTACAGCTTTACTGTAAAACCTTGTCTTATTAGAAAACTTGGTAAATCTGTTTTTTAAAGGTATCATAATCATTTGTATTTATACTTAAAACACACAATGTTAAAAAGCACTTTATCCAATTAGGCCAAGATTTAGCATTGTTTATAGCCCTGTAACTATTTTATCATAATTTATTGTCAGCAGTTTTAATGATGTTGGTCTAACAGTTGCCAATTACTTGGCCTTAAGGGTAAAAGTACAGGACAAGCTTAACCTCAGTAGCAAGAGCAGACACAAAGAACCGCCTCACCCAAATTTAATTGTGTGCATATTTCCATGGAAAGTCGACAGGAATCACAGACTTTGATTGTGTTTCATCTTTTCATATCTCTCACAGAGCTGGAATAAAAGAGCTGTTCAGTTATTTCGGTTAACAATGGTCGTGTTTAAGAATCCTTATTCGTCACATTTTTGTTGAGATCTATTGTCTTACAAATTAGATTGGAAGCCAGGAGCATCTTTTCTTGCTAAAGCCCCCGGAGGCCGAGTCTCCTCTCCGTACCCCGGCACGGACACAGGTTGTTCTTGGGAGACGCCGACTCTTGCTGCTGGTCTCTGTGCACGCCACCACCTGGGTTTTACAGTACGAGCTGGGTGCTACCCACGCCTGCCAAGGGCTGGTGCCTCTCACAGGCAGCAAACCACAAACAAAGGAAAAGGAAAGGAAAAAGCACCGTGATATGGAGTGTTGTACATAGTGTAGCAAAAGAGTATTTATACATCTCACCAATCAAACACAGCTTTATTACCTCATGCGAACTCATACAAACCAATAGACTTTCAACATGTTCTGTAGCTTAGAGTGCTCACTTACTACCTCTGAACGATACTCACGCTGTAGTTTGTCTCTTTCTTATCTTTTTGCATCTTGTAATTAACTCTTTGTTTCCCCCACGAAATGTAATGTACATTGTAATCTCCTACAAATCAGGGTTGCCTTGGCAACTGCTAAAGAAGCGGAAGTGGAAACATGGGGTCTTAGGTTGGACACAAAACAGTGCAACTGTTGTAAATACTGAGAAGCATTTTGAATGTTCTTCATCTTGTTACTAATACACGCAAAAACCAACAACTAATTGTAATGCATACAGACTTCAGTATTCAGTACTGTACATCCCCCTGGACTGCAGGGGCCCTTTCTCTCTCTCTTTTGTATTGTATGCGATTCTGAAACTGATTGAGTCATGAAAATAATTTGTGGCAGTGATTCTAATGTATTAAACCGTTTCGTGTTACTTTCTAACTGGATTACACCCTGGATTGAAGAGTCTTCCTCGTGGTAGTTATATGTAGTTTCAAACATGAATAAACTTTTTGCTTTCATGATCAAACGTTGACGTAATTTCTTCCTACTCAGTTCAAGTCAGCCTGAGGAGATGCGTGGTCTCCAGAAGAGCGAGCTGGCATGGAGCAGGAGCTGAGCATCTCTTAAACACCAGCAGGTCCTTGTGCCCTCTTGCCAGGAGAGAATTGGAAATCCTGGCAGAGGCACATCCTGGGCAAAGGCTTCCACCTGCCAGCGCCAGCCTTCGCTGCCACCCTGCTCTGCTTGGGAGCCACAAATCAAGTGGAGGTAAAGGTAGGGGTCAGGCCTTTAGATGAGTTTAAAAATCATCATCATCATATTCACTCTTAATTACCATTTTTATTTAACATTAACTTTGGAGCGATAGCCTCGGCTAGCAAGTCTAATGTGATTATAAAAATATTTTTCTTTATTAAAAAAACTTTTTTGGAAGGACGTATATATATAAATGCTAATTTTAAGTCTTTTTAATAAAGTAAAGGTCAATAACAGGTAATAGCCTATTTACCATATCTCAAGGAAATTGACTCACAGGAAATCAAATTAACGTTAATCACTTGCAGCAAATGGTCTTTGATAAATATAACTACTCACTACTCGGGTTAGTGCAGCTAGGCAGGAGGGGGCCAAGCGCTCACCAGCACCAGCTCCGAGGAGCTGCTGGGCCATCACCTTCCCTTCCCTTTGGCTGTTCAAGCCTTCAGGTGTTGTTTTGGGGGCTGAACAATTATTTGCATGATTCAATGAGCTTGTGGTTCCGCTTTTCTCGGCAATTCTTGTGTCAGGTTATTTTGTGAAGTACCTTTGTTCTCCCGCTCTCCCCCCTGGGCCATGGTGACACTGTGCCCCACGCTCTCATGCACCGGTGACTGCTGCTGCTCCCGTTCACAGAGCAGGCTCACCTGGATCAGGTGTGGAATTGAACAGTGCTGCTTCTTCTACAGGTGGTGCATTTAAATAAACAAGTAAATAGCCAGACGTACATTGCAAAGCCTTTGTTATCAGTTAAAGGGAGCTGGGGCAGGTGGGGACTGTGGACTGCCGAAGACTTCTGCATGCTGAGGACAAAGCACCCAACAATTTGCATTTGCTAATGGAGCTCCCCAAGTCCGCACGCTCAGTGTTCGTGCTACAGCTCAGTGGAAACGGTATTTTATATTTTAAATGTGAAGTGTGTCAGCGGAGGCGTAGTAGGCAGCGTAATGAACACTCAGACGTCCCTCATCTTGATCACATCTCTGCTGGCCACAGGCAAGGACCTGTCACACACTGAGGAGGTTCATAGGAAGGCCATCAACAACCTTTGGGCCGTCCTTGCGTGCCCCACGCCCGCTGGGCATCATTAGCTGCTGCTTTGCAGCATTAAGGCTTTGGGTCCCTTTGAATTACAAGTGCAATTTGGCTTTTCCTTACGTTGGAGAGCAGCCACGTGGTTCCATGGTAAATAATAAACATCTTATCCTTGAGGCCTGATCACGCATCAGGGAGGTTTACTGCCAGCACCAGTACTAGGATCAAGCTGCTGATGGTAAATTGTGTTTCAGCCGGTAGCTGCACCCTGAAGGGCCGTCGGAGCCTCGCAGGAGCAGCGGCTCGCACCGGGGGAGGAGACCCTCAGCGCCCCGCCCTGCAGCTCAGCGGCACCATCCTCATCCCCTGCGCCCACCTTTGGGCTTTGGCACACGAGAGCCCTGCAGCCGGAGCCCAGCAGCCATGGCAGGTGCCAGCCCTCAGAGCCTGCGTGGAGCACAGCAGGACCGAAAGGAGGATTTGCAGCAGGTGCCAGGATCGCCATCTCCTGTGCCCGGCACTGACCTGACTGAGGCATCCGTCACTGGGACAGGCACAGGGTGTCTGGAGGAGAGAGCCACAGCCCTCCCCTGGGCACGGCTCCGCAGCCGCTTCTGGGACCAGCCCAGCTCCATCTGGGCTGCTGTGCCTGGGGCCCGTGGGGCCCGTGGGGACCATAGGGACCGTGGGGACCGTGGGGACCGTGGGGCCCGTGGGGACCGTGGGGACCGTGGGGCCCGTGGGGCCCGTGGGGCCCGTGGGGACCGTGGGGATCATGGCACGGCCACTGCTCGGGGCTGTCCTGCAGGAGAGCCGTGAGGAGCCCTGCACCTGGGGAGACACGGTGCCTCTGGTTGTGACCTGCCGAGCCATGGGAGCACCCCACGGCCTCAGAGCCCCCCAGAGAGCAGCAGACCTTCCTCTGCTGGCAGCGGAGCAGGTGACAAAGCCCCTGCGCCTGGCTCCCTGTGTGTCCGGGCTTGGGTGCAATGAGGGATCCTGGGGAAGGGAAGAGCCGGGGAGACCTTGGGGCCTGGGTCAGGGAGGCAGCTCTGCTGGCTTTGGCACCACGAGTGTGAGGCTGAGCAGTGCTGTGGGATCCTGCAGAGATGTCCTGAGCACACGGGAGCCGATGTGCAATGCCACTGCCAATATCTGTGCCGTGTATTTCCAGAGTGATAAAAGTAACCATGAGTAACTGAAGATGTTTCCAGTTTGTGTTAATAAAATACATCTTTTTTAAAGAACTGAATTCTTCAAAGATTGGCAAATTTTATTTTATTTCATTAGCCTTAATGTCACTGCCATATGGACTGTGAAGGAAAGTGAACCATTAGATCAGAGAGACTGAGTTATCAGTGTGACACAGAAAGCTTTGATACAATTGTTAAGGATAAGCCCTGCAGTGATTTATTGCCTGCATTGTATTAGCCACAGAGGAGTTATGATATGCTCCCCATTCCTGTATCATATTAGGATTTTATTAGTCTAATATGACATAGTAATATAATATATGATTAGAATTCCCACCCAGTGATCCTTTCCTTGGTTGCAGGGGTTGGAGAAGGTTTTGTTTGCCATCATGCCCAGGGAGGATGGGGACACCTGGGATGGCACAGTAGCTGAACCAGTCTTCTGGCTATCCCGGGTGGGACATGGGGCCCCTCACCTTCTGCGGGCACCCCGGGCCACCTGTTGCCACCGGATTTGTTTCCCCTGAATGACAAAGGCGCTGGCAGAGTGGGAGCATGGAGCTGGCAGTACGAGCCACGGGTGTGGGCTGTGTCCCAGAGAAATGGTGCGTGCGCTCGGGAGCGCAGGAGCGGCTGTGCCAGGGGCGCTGCGGCAGCAGAGCCGATCCCGGGGCTCGGCACGGTGCGAGGATCGCTTTGAGCCGGGCTCTGGGCTCAGCACGGTGCCAGGCTCGCTTTGAGCCGGGCTCTGGGCTCAGCACGGTGCCAGGGCCGCTTTGAGCCGGGCTCAGCACGGTGCCAGGCTCGCTTTGCTCCGGGCTCCGGACGAAGGCTCCGTGTGCCCCGGCAGGGAGCGGAGCCCGGGCTCGCTCAGCTCCGCTCCGGCTCAGGACGCGCTAATTGCTGCTCCTCATCAGCGTGCTCCCTTCCTCCCACACCTCTCCTCACGTCACCCTTCCCTCTGGAAACCCAACTTACCCAACAAATCCTGAAGACAAACTTCTGTTCAAAGTTTCCGCGGCGTCCCCAGCGGTGTCTCAGCCCCTCCGCTCGGAGCAGCCGCCGTCGTAGCCTGGTTCTTGCCTCCAGCAGCAGCAGCAGGAGGAAGAAGTTCAAGCGTGTCAGAGCGCTACTAGGTGCTAAAGCCCCAAATCTATATCAAAGCCTATTTGATCATCTTCCTGTCATTGATATAATAAAAGGGATTAATTTATTGGAGACTGCCAAAACCCTCATGTGGCAACGAATTTAAGGATCGTGTTTACACAGGCTAATTAAAGCTAATTACTTTCACTCCTCTCCGCGGTGCTGACGCGGGTGCTGAGGTTCCTGGGGTGGGTGGGGACGCAGGGGTGTCCCCATGAGCACATCTCTGGGACAGGGACCCCCGGCCGGGAAGGGACCCTCCTCCTCCTCCTCCTCCTCCTCCTCCTCCCGGTCTGGGCATGGCACCTCGGAGCAGGGCAATGTGCCAGTGTGCCCCACGGCCGCCCCTGGCTGCGGGGGACAGCGAGGCTTTGGGAGGGCAGACGTGGCCACTGCCCGTGCTGCGAGATCACCGATCAACGCCTGCTCTTTGTGGAATAAAAGGTTGCAATTTTTTTTGTGGTAAAATTCAGCGTAAAGAGCACGCGTCATTAAGTATGGAAATCCAGAATTTTATTAGCAATCTGCTAGATCTGAACTGATGCCAATTAAACAAAAAAGATATAATTTATAAAAAGGCAGAGTTCAAGTTGTATTAAATATGAAATGCAATTTTCTGCTGGTTGTGATTTATTACCGTTGGTACATTGTTCAAAGAAGCATGTTATATTTCAATAGAGAAATATTGTTTATTCATTAATATTTTAAAACTTGCTTATTGCTGTGTATGACTCTCCTGCAGAATGAAACTTATGATTTAAAACATGAATTAATAAACACATTTGAAAGTGTTAGACAATATCATAACCGCTCATTTTTCATTTTACTGAGAGCATATTAAACTTTTATAATTCTGTACCATTATTTTCCAAATAAAGGTATGGGCTCTAAATTGCTAATTTCAGGTACAGATGAGAGAAAGCAATAACAGATGTTGGGAATCAGTCACTATGTCCTGCTAATATGGCTCAATACTTTTGTTCTCACATCATTCACAAATCTGTTCAGCAGCACAGCCCCCTCAGAGAGGCCAGGGTGGGACAGGAGGGTTCCAGGTGCACCAGCCTGGAGAGAGCAGGGCAGGTCCCAGGTGTGCAGGGCCAGGAGGGGACGGTGAAGGCTCCAGGTACGCTGGAGCCGCAGGGCTGCGTCGTGCTCTTAGCGCCAGGAAATGTTTGATAGAGGCTGACATCCTAAATGAGGCCGAAAATATTTTATACAAAATGTGATAAAGCAGTAATGATCCCAGAGGCCTCGGGTTATCTTGGTGATTACCTGCACCCACCACTTGAATCAGCAGCATTAAGGGGTCCGGACCCGATACGCAGATCCCTCGGAACTCATTAGTCCTGAGTACTTCACACAGACTCACCTCTCAGCTGCTTGATTCAAACGAACCCTTTTTGTATCTTAAAATCTCTGCTGCCACAGCCTCGCTGTATTACCATAACAATAACCAGTATTTCAATTTTAAGAACTCATTTTTCCTCAAATAGAAAGTGCCAATCAATTTAAGGAGCAGGAGAGGCACGCTGGAGCACAGGCAGGGCCTATGTGCTGGGGCCTCGCCCTCCTGCTCCAGCCCATCCTGGAGGGGAAGCACCTTCCTGCCCTTTCCCTCCTCCCTGGCCACTGCTCCTGGCTCTGCAGCACACGCTGGGCTGAGGGGATTCACCTCAGGACCTTGACTCTTTAGGGAAGAAGTAATGGAAGTAATGGGGAGCTGACATTTGGAATGCCTCCCCAGGCGCTGCAGGGGAAGGCCAGGAGTGGGACTGGCAGGAAAATCCCTGCCCCATCTCTGCCCACAGCTGGGCCATGGCTGGAGGGGCATGGGGGGCCCAGGGGTGCCCAGGTGCCCGGGGGGCAGAGCAGTGCCCCTCTGCAGGGGCTGAGCACTCCCGCTGAGAACTCCAGCAAGCTCTGGGGTTATGGGGAGGGGTCCAGGACACGTCAGAGCAGGGGGCTGGGGAGGGGTC
>JANRGV010000052.1:10622569-10635780 GCA_024734035.1 Alethe castanea
TTGTTAAACCTAGAAACCTGGCTTTATGCATGGCCAGCAAACCCAGTTAGAACTGTTTGAACTGAAGCTGTGATAGACCACCTCTGCCAGTGCTGGGACACTGGCACCGCCCCTCTCACCCAGCTGGGGCTGTGGCCTCCGCTCCCATCCGCAGTGCCAACATTTCCAGCAGGATCTATATCTTTCCATAGGCAGTTTGTTTCATCACAGTAACATAATAATGTGCTGAGAAGAGCTCATAGTTGTGAATTAATGTTTAAAAGCTCTCACTTTTGGGTTGTTGAAATGAATGTTAATTTGACAAATGGCAGCCATTGGGAGGGAGGCAGCGTTAACATGGAAATCAGAGTTAACCTCCAGCGGGGCGGGCGCAAGGTGAGAGCTGCAGCCGCTGGAGTTTCTCACCTGATGCTCACACTGTAAATACTGCCAGTGCCCCATCTATTTATAGAACTAATTTAAAGGCTAGTTCAGGGAAATCTGAATGACATCTCCTTAAGAGAGGCAATCGGGGGTATCTTGGAATATGTCAGGCAGCTCTCTTGGTTTCTCTCTCAAAAATACTCATATGTCCACTAAATCAATTTGCTTTTCTCTTGTAACTGCATTTGCAGGGCCATTCTTTTCCATTTTCTGTCACTGTCACGCGCTAATTCATGTCACTCTGCTGTGCAGGAGGGCCAGTGCCTGCCCCTGTGCATGTCACCAGCACAGCTCCCCCGTCCCTCCTGGACCTGGCCCTGGGCTGGAGGGGTCCAGGGGGCTCAGGGTCACAGCCCAGGGTGCTGCTCTGCTCTTCTGGGCCTGCACATGAACCTTTGCAGAAGCAAAATGCTTCTCCATGTGCCAGTGCATCTCCAGATTATCTTCTGTGAGGTGAGGGGATCCTAATGATTTCCACACCTTAAAAAAATATATATATATATATATATATATTTACCTTGTTTTCCTTCAGTTTTCACTTAGAAGAAAGGATGAGAATTTTCGAATGAACAAAAGAATGCAATGCCAAAGCTTTATGTCCTGGGAACAATTAGAGCAGAAAATCTAGGGGAAAAAATTCTGAGCTTAGGGCAGTGGCTCTGGAATGAAGAGAGATCTCCTGCCACTGCATACCTGAGTCACCCCTGTGCAGGTGTGCTTGACTTCGGGGTAACTGAGCATGGACACAGGTCCAGCAGTCACTGACCCCTTGCATGTTTAACGTGGCCCTGACCAAGCAAGGAGAGCAGTCCCTCTCAGTCCTCTCCACCTCTGGATTCTCTAGATGGTGTTTTTAAAGTGAGATGGAGAGCAGGCTGCAGAGCAGAGGATTTCAACCCAAACCCAGCAGCTTTGGTTTTGCAAATTATTTAATATTTTGGAACGTTCCTTACATCTCCAGACATAAATATTCAGCCTTGCAGCTGGGAAGCTTCTTTCCAAGTTGATTTTATCAGGTTCAAGTACAAATTTTCTGTTAAAAACCTTCTTTCCTTGACTGTTAATTGTTCCTGGCCAACAAATGGAAAAGAGGAAAAGGGAGTGAATTACATGACCTGTCTCTTTTTGTTTATTAAGAACTTCTTTCCAGTGTCTGATTCTTACGGAAATATGGTTTCAATTTTCTCTTTGACTTGTGGATCAGGAAATGTTGCCAATACATATTTTCCTCTGTCAAAATTTCATTTAATCTAGGGTCTGTAGATGTCTTGAGAGCCGTGTCTCCTCACTGGGTTATTACAGTGTGTGCCTCTTGTCATGTTGGTTTTCCATTGGAATCACATTTGTTTGGAATGCACTGTAATTTGAAGAAGTGGCCAGCACTCCTGGGCTCAGGGTGCCATTCCAGGTGCTCTGGAGGGACTCAGGTGCAGGGGAGGTGGGCACTGAGTGTCCTGCAGCAGGAGGGGCTCCTTTCAGCCTGGCCAGGGCTGCAGCTGACCCAGCCCTGCACACAAAGCAAGTGCAGCTGCAGGCCTGGCTGCTCCCTGTGCAGGTGGGGCTCTCTGCAGGGCTGCAGCTTCTCAGGACACTGCTCTGCCCCAGCCTCTCTCACGCACTCTGAAATGGTGCACTCCATCCCAGCTAGCTCTGGCTGCTTCAGACCCTCAAAGGATTGACTTTCACCATCTAAATGAGAAGAGAAGAAATGCCCCACAGCCTCTCCCCACCCCCTGAAAAGAGTTTTTTCTGATGGAACTGGAATGCTGGAAATAATCCAGGGGAATTCAGAAAATGAACCTGTCAGAAGAATATTTTAATAAAACCCCCTTTTTCAGCTGTGGTATCAGCACTCACAGCCCTCCTCTGCCAGCTGCAGACGCCCAGGCAGCCATCAGGGAGCAGATCTGGAGGGGCTGGAGCCCTGACCCTGTCCCTGGACCCCTGGAGGCTCCCATCAGTGCTGAGCTGAGGGGGCTGTGCCTGCAGAGCTTCCCTGGGCCCTTCTGCTGTGCCACTGTCCCTCCACAGCTCCCTGGGAGGAGGCTGGGGGATTGGGCAAAGCTTGGGCTCGATGGCCTTGCAGGTCTCTTCCAACCTTTAGGACTCTGATTCTGTGTGGAAGGGGTGGGGACACAGCTGGGGCTCCCCTGGAACCACTGTGAGCTCTTCTGGGTGGGTTAAGAGCATCCATGGAGCACCAATGCTCCCTCCCAGCATTTCCTCACCTGAGCCATAAATTAAAGGGGAGCATCTTGAAGGAGGCTTTAATCAAAAGTTAGAAGTTGCAGGCAGCATGTCACAGTTCCTCATCAGGTTGCCATTATAATGCTCTGTAATTGGAAGGACGCTAATATTGACAGTGTTGTGAAGAATGTCCTGCTTCTCCCTGCATGCCTGGAGTTGATAGAGTTGAATAATGGAGCAGATATGATGGATTAGAAAAATTCCCCAGCTAAGGTCCCTAATTATAGAGTTTTACCTGCCCAATTAAGGTGGAGTACTTGAGAGAAAACTAGACACCAACTCTCCCCAGGCACCTGCATGCTCTGGGAAGCCTGAGCAGTTGTGACAGTGCTGGACTGGAGGACTGCTGGAATTTTATCCTTCTTGAAATGCTGCCTTCCTGATGCCCATGCAGTGTGGAGCTAAAACCCCCCCAGAGGCTGAGCAGCACCTGTAAACCTTGCTGATGCTCAGGCTCTGAGCTGCACAGCCTCCTGTGCTGCCTGGATTCCAGAGCAGGGTCAGCCCAGAGCCCAGCCCAGTGCCCCCTGCCCGTGTTTAACAAATCTGAGCCCCTCAGCCCCGGGGCTGCCCCTGCCCGTCCCTCTGTGCCGGCATGGGCTGGAGCCCTCAGCAGGACAGGCAGGGCCGTGGGGCTCCAGCCACCCACAGTCTTGGAAATCCAGGCCAATGGGACAGAGGATTTTTAAAATAAATAATAACTCGACTGTCCGCAGGCTATGGATGGATCATGGTGGGTTTCCTTTCACCATCCTGAAAACCAAAGGCAGTGCTGGTCCCGGGGAGGCGGGCGGGTGACACGCTGGTGCCTGTGGTGGCACCTGTCACCCTGGCAGGGCAGCAGCGGTGGCACAGAGCCCGCTCACCCCTCCCTCTGCGAGAGCGCCTGAGCATCCAAACCTCCCCTAACCCTGCCTGCAGGGCTGGGGCCACTGCCCCATCCATTACGAAATAAACGTTCTGCTGGGGCCCTGGCGGTGTTTACCCGAGGTGTGCTTTCTTCTGCAGAGATATTCCCGCTGCCTCGGAGCGATGCAGACCTGCCCGAGCTGTTTCCTCTGCCCCTTTCATCTGCTCCGTGATGAATTGTCGGGGAGAGCTACCCGAGCCTGCCTGTTTTGGCTTAGATCAGCTTTTCTTCTCATTATAATTTAAGTCTTTAAGGGTGTTCAGCAGGAGCCTGTAGAAGCCAGCTCGCTCACTGCTGTTGTGTTTCATGGCCACTCGGGCCGTGACTCATCCCGGGCTCTTTGTGCCGCTCAGAACAATGGCTTCATGCCGCGCCGGCACACGAAGGGTTAACCACGAAATCCTGTAAGAGCTGAAAACTATGGATTGAGCAAAATCTCCCTGTCAGCTCTCTGTGATTTTGCTGAGAGCACTTGGACATGCTGGCATTGGATTTACAAATTGAAAATCATTAATAATTCTAACCAGGCTGTGATAAATCTGAGATCAGTCTCGATGAACCTGGACACCATTTCATAAATCAAAAAGATTACTTAGGAATTTTTTAAAATCTGACGTCAAAATGTCATGGTTACTAATGGTTTTTGTAGATCTCTTACAGTGATAGATCATTTATCTACGCTACATCTAAAATGTGACACCAGGGCAGAAATGTGATGTCTTTAATATCATGAATACATTTTATCCCATAATAAAGGTATTAACAACTTCTTGCTGTGAATTGTACTTGAAGTTCTGTGCCTGATTTAGTGCTATTGTTATATTAACTGGTTTTCCCCCAAATCTGTGCAGACAAACTGTTGCTCCTGCTGTGTGGTGAGGGGCTGGGGCCCCACGGGAGCAGAGGGGGTGGGGGCTCGGGCCTGGCTGGGCACCCCAAGCCCGCTCCCTGCTGCCCAGGGGGCTCAGGGTGAGCAAATGCCAGAGCCAGGATGGAGCCAGCACACACACATGGCTCACTGCACAGGGGCTTGGCGCGTACTGGTTCCTACAGAATTTTCTCACCCCTTTCAGACAGACCAGTCTGAGAAAAGTTTACAAGACTTATGGGATAAAACCCCAGCGAGTGACCTCCAGAAAATACCCTTTGAGCCACTCCTTTAACTGACTAATGAAGTTAATGCTAAAAAATGTCACTGAAGGGGGTAAGGTGCATACCAAGGGAAGGAGCTGCCCTGTGCTGCTGCTCTGGCTGTGCAATGGAGCACATTGTTCAGCACAGACTGGTTGGAATGCTCTCCTCTGTAGGGGTGGCCTTGTGCTCTGGGGTGGGTTTGTGTTTCATGCCCCATGTTGTGCCAGCCCCAGCACCAGGGCACAACCCAAAGCCTCGGGGTGCTGGGAAGTCTGCTGGAAGCAAGTGGCAGCTGAAGGCCCAAACCCATCCTGAGCCCACAAGAACCTGGCCTGGCACCTCACAGCCCATTCAAACATCAGCACTCAGGGTCCAGAGGAGACACTGGGGACACGAGTCTCATTTGGGATCAGCCCTTTCTGAGCTCCCACCACACACTGGGTGTGCAGAGGATCCAGGTCCTGGGCTGGCTCTCACGTGGAATCTCCACTCCTTCCTGGCACAGCAAACACAAGTGCCAGGGATGCTGTGGCACAGCACAGTGCAGCTTCCTGCAAAGGATTCCTGTATTATAAATGACTTCTGCAGGTTTTGCTATAAACTGTTACATGGCTTTGGTGCATCCTTTTTAAAATTGAATGGTTCAGCTGTTAGAATTTGAAGCATTGTTTGCAGTGTCCTCACAGAGAGTTGGGGAGGGGCTGCAGGAGCACAGCGCTGGCACCGCTCTGGCAGAGCTATCAGAGCCGAGCAGGGAGAGGAGGAATTCAGAGGGAAGCTTTATGGGGAGAGATTACATTCAGAGGTGAACAAATGGTGGCACCAAGTCTATGCAAAGCAAGTGACAAAATGTAAAAATCCTCCCTGCATTTTGAAGGAAAATATATCTTTCTTTCTGAGTGGTTCCCATGAAAAATAGGCTTTTTTATTTCCTTTTTTCATGCTAGGAAATTAATATTTGCCTTTCAAAAAGATTTGGTGAAGGTTTTCGTGAAGGTCATTAGCAATCTCGCTGGGGAATAAAGAAGGGAGTGATTGAGATCTGCATGGGCTTGGGACTCATTTGTGGCTTTGCTTTACACATAACATTTTTATTAAGAAAATAATACTTTGGGGCTGGTAATTGTGTTGCCAGCTGGGCCGGGGAGGGGAGAGGAGGAAAGCAGAGCACTGAAACCTACTATTTATGTCCCTGCTAGGTACAATTCCAGGCAGGTGTGTGTATGGTAAATCTCCTTGAGCTGTCCCCAAAGTCACCCTGGAGTGCCGTGCGGAGCTGCAGGGACGTGGCAGGGACGAGGTGGCACGCACAGGCAGGGGCTCTGTGCCACAGGGGGCACTGCCACGGTGCCAGCCCGTGCCACAGCTGGGCCAGCCCCCACCCTCCATTCCTGGAGCTGGGGGAGCACCAGGCACGTTCTCAGCAGCCTTTGTCTCTCCGGGGTCACCTGCTCCCACTCCTCACTGCCAAAGCCCACGGTGAGGATTCCAGCTGCGAGCCCCTGGCATTCCTTCCAAGGCATCCTGAAAATTAGCATAGCACAGAGCAGATAGAATCTGAAGTTGGCTTGTAAAATCTTTTGGAAGGATCATTAAGGGTATTTCATTATCTCCATATTGCCAAGGTCAGGCTGCCCATATTTCCTCTTTAGTGCTGCGATGGGAATATGCTGCGACTGTGGTATAATAGACCAGAAAATGTCCACACTGGGAATGATGGTAAATCAATAAAAACTCATCAATATAACTCCCACTTTCCCAAGGTACTGCAAACAGCCTCAAGTTTGTAATTTACTTACGTATCTTCACCTTTTTCCCAACATTTTTTACACCAACTTCTGAACTTTTTGTCTGTGTAAAATCTTTATGAGAGACAATATATATAAGGGATAAAATGCTTTATTGAAAAGATTATTGATTTTTTCAGCCAAGCTGCTTGTACAGCAGTTTCAGGCTGCTGTCCCAGCAGGGAGAGCTCAGGCTGAGAGGGGCTGAGGTGGGAAGTGAGAAGGTGTGGATGTGGCTCCCTGTGGTGCTGCTGGGGCTCACGAGTGTGCTTTGGGTCCAAACTGCACTTTGGCTCTTGAGGAACCTCAGGAAAACTTCAAACAAATGGAAGCTGAAGGATGGTTGCTCCTTCTTTCCCCAGAGCATGTTGCTTACACCCTTCTTCCTTTCTTCTTCCATTTCTCAATCTTTTTATTCACCTACTGTCCTCCCTTTTTTTCTACTCTCTGCTTACCTTGGAGAAAACAACCTAAAAAGCATAAATACACAATGTCTTGTTTAAGCTGACAAAGGGACAACCTCTTTGTGCAGCACAATTGTGTCCCAGCAGCTGGACAGTGGCTCTGGGCTCGCAGGGTGTCTCAGCTGGAGACAGGCAAGGCAGCAGCAGCACACACCATCCATTCTGGTTTGGAGAGTGCTGAATCCTTTATTACGAGCCAACCACTGAAATAAAACCAATCCCATTTTATTAAAAGCCCAAAGACACAATTAGATCTCGCAGATTATGCAAATGCAGTGCAGCCCTCTGACTGCTGGCAATTTGCTGCCAGCCCCGTGTGCTGCAGTGCCCGGAGCCCTGGCTGAGCCCCTGCCAGGGACCCTCACCCTGGGCAGGGACCCTGACCCGCCTGTGCAGCTCCAGAGCCTGCAGCCCTGATAAATATTCCACAAAATATGAACAGCCTATTTTCTCTTGCTACTCTGACCTTTTCCCCAAGACATTAGAATGTGCTTTTTGCCAGGTACTGTGTGCATATCCCCAGGGGTCAGGGACCTACAGGGCTCCATTAACTGTCAGTGGGGTTTTTTTTCCCTGATGTCAGAGTTTACCCCTAGCTAAGCTAATGCATTGAAGAGAGTCTTGGCAGGGCAATAGACATCGTGTCACTGAGGGCGTAAAGGCCAAGGAGTGGATGGAAAAACCTGGTAGTGGAGCTTAATCAGCAAGGAAAGACCTGAAGCCAGACTGTATTTGATCAGAGGGACCCCACAGACACCTTGTGCAAACAGCAGTGGCTGTTTCCCTCCCCTCTTTGGCCCTGTCACGCAGAGGTGATGGCCAGAGATGCTGGCCAGAGGGCAGGGGGTGCCAGGGCAGTCCTTGCCCAGGACACAGAGCACCCAGAGCCCCATCCCTGCTCCCAACTCCAGCTTTGGGGCTGCCTGCAGTGCTCAGGCACTCATCAGGGGGGATAAGTGCCTTCTCTCATTCTGCCCTCTATTTTCTCATTTTTGACTTTTATGGTTTTTCATTTACAAGTCTAATCAGAGAGAGGCAGCAGGATGGAATGGTGCAATCATTCACCATAGATTAACAATTGCGTCAGTGCCTACAAGTGTTTGCAGCATCCCCCAGCCCAGCTCCTCCAGCCAGGAGGGAAAGCAGCAAGGAGCTGGGAATACAAAGATGTGGTGGCCCCAGGTGAGCGTTCCTGCCTTCCAAAGAGCAGCATCCCCCAGCAGCTCCCCTGGCAGGAGGCTCTCAGCAGGGGCAAGGGAAGCATCTCATTTCCTTTGCTTTCCAACAAGCTGAAGTGCTGCCACCACTGTGAGCCCAGCCCAGCTCTCCTGGGTGCCAGCAGCCCAGATCCACCACGTGTGGGTACCCTGCAGCACCCAGAGCAGGCACAGCCCTGGTCTCACTGCCCTCCCTGGGCTGGGCTGCTCCTGTCCCAGTCCACCCTCAGAAATGCCCCTCACAGCTCTGCAGCTCCAGCCCAGGGTTGAACATCCACAGCCAATTCTTTGCAGGAAGGAAACAATGAAGTTGATGCTATTGGTAAGAACACACGGCACCATTTGAGTGTGCAAATCCCCGTCAGTGAGGGGTGATTTCAACCCACTGCAAAGGTAATTAAGGGCACAATTAAGCAAAGCATGAAAAACCTGTTTTGTTTTTTATTGTGCAAGCTTGTGTAAGCACTGTGCTGAATCCAGACCTGGCCCTGGTGCCACCCCTGGGCTGGCACAGGGGAGCTCCCAGCACAGCACCGGCACCTCTGCCCGTCCTGCCTGCTCACCCCGCTCTGCTCCTGACACAAACTGGCTTTTAAGCCTAACAGGCTACAACTGGCTTCTTAAGAGCAGTCTGAAGTTAAAAATAGTTGACATTTTGGAAGTGGCTGCAAGGTAAAATTCAGGCTTCCACTAGGTTTATAGCCATGGGAAAGGGTTTTGACTACAGAAGTGTGCAAAGCATGATTGCTGCTAAAGAGCGTGGCTGAAAAAATGCCACATGTTTATAACTGCTGTATAACAAATCAAATACAATAGATTTACTATCAAGTGAAGAATAGATTGGCAAACATGGTAAATCACATCCCCCATGATGTTTACTAAGCTTCAAGGCAGTCTGGGAAACAGAAGTGAGTGGGAATTCTGAGCCCTCCACCTTTGTCTTCTTGTAATTTTGAACTTCTGTCACCCCAAAAGGGGCAGGTGATGGCACCTGAATTCCCACAGACAGGCAGCTCCATGGCACAACTCCCTGCACCCAGCCCATAACTCACCAGCTTTAACCCTCCTCTGAAATGACATCTATATAAATATTGTTAATAGCACTAACATAATGTTAAGTCAGGTTTTACTGGACTCCCTCATACACCCTTTGGATTTATTAGCTATAGGATTTGAAGTAAATTTTTATTAGTCCAAGTTAAACCCAGCTACCATGGGTTTGGCTTTTGGGCTTTCTTTACCCCATCTTTCTTCCTTTATTTGAGCTTGGGCCCCCTTTTCTCACCTCAGCGCTTCCTCCCTCAGACCGAAACGTCCTCGGATAAATCTTACCGAATGAAATATTTATTAATTTTCCTAACCAATGTTGATCTCATAAATTACCAAGACTTTTTCATGAAATGGTTATTAACATCCATGGCTGTATGTTAATGGCTTATTGACCAAATATGGGATAATTAGACCCTAGGAGCACTGGCCACTGTGATCTATGAGAAGCAAATTTGGCCCTTATTACACCAATGACCTATTTAATATCTACTGATGAATTTAAGGTAGAATCACAGACAGGATTTGTTTCAAGGAGCTGCCCTCCAACTAACTAGCAGAAAGATTCTTGTATAAAATCTATTGATCCAGAAAAAAATATGAACAAAAATCATTTTTTGTAACTGATGATTAATTGGCTAAATTCATCTTAGACTGAGATGCACCAAGAAAACACCAGTAGCCAGCTACCTCCTGGGATTAACTGAACAATGAGTCCATTTGACTAGAGGGCCCTGTCTTCTCTTCCAGCTTTGAAAGATTTAGGTCCCAATTTAAACTGTGAAGATTTATACTAATATTTGTGAAGAATTTAAACATTTATCCATGCTGCAGTGCCAGGAACAGCTGTTTAAACCTGCTGCAAACAAGTGATTTGTGCTTGGTTCCAGTTCTAAGCTTCCTGGTGCTCAAGGAACACCCTTCCCCATCATCTCATAATAATTTAAATCAAATTAAAGATAAGATAAAGGGAGTCAAAGCTAGAAAGGAAGGAATACAATCTGAAGCCCTTGAGCTGTAGCTTCCTTGTAGGGAGGATGCACAGGTCTGAATGCAGTTTGGGAGTTAATCTGTGGATGTTTTTTGAACACAGAAACCTCCTCAGCTGACCCAGCAAAGTGCCCAGCAGGGTCGTTTGGCCTGGCAAGGCTTGATGGAGATGCACACACCTGGAGCAGGCCCAGCTGGCAGGGCTGAGGGCTGAATTAAAGCACTAATGGTCTGATCCCAATGAATTTAGGTGGAGCTGTGGGTGCAGGGGTCCCTGGGTGCCCCCACCTTGGCTCAGCTGCTCCCAGAGCCCTGCCCTGCTCTGGCTGCTCCTGCTGCTGCTTTCCCAGCCTGGAGTGGCACAAATGAGGAGAGACTGGCTTGGCAGGTCACAGCAGAGATCCTGTGACACCACTGATGAGGGAGAGGAAACAATTTATTGCCCCAAATAAATGTTATAGTACCAATATCAGGCAGCCAGCACTTCTTCTCTCACTCACTTTAACTTTTAGGTTTTGCACAACTGCTAACAGTGATTTTAAACTCTTTCTCCTACCAGATTCAGCTTTTCTGTGAGCAGGAATAAACCCAGAATGGATTGACTGACTGCTGCAAGCAGGAGAGCTGCACGTTCTCACAGTTCAGACCTTGCCAAGCTCCAGGAACCTACAACAAAGAATGTTAACCTCTGCTGCATTTTTAAAAATTAAAAAAAAAACAACCCAAACAATCTTCCACAGCAATCTCCCCACCAAGGTGGCACAAAGCAGATCTTGCTGGCGTCAGGCCAGGCTCAGCTCTAAGGCTGGGCTGGGCTCACAGAGTGCCCCTGGGACCCCACAGAGCCCAGGCCAGGAGCCCCTGGGGCTCAGACACACAGGTGACTGCAGCACATCACTGCAGATAAAATAAATCCAAATAAAAATAAATCCAAATAAACATGGAGTGCAGGAGGTGACTGCAAGGAGGAATTCACAGCAGCTCTTGTTCCTCTCCAATCCACTGTACAGCAGAAGCTGCCTGGAGGGAGACAGGGGAGGTATTAGCAGGTGGAATGAGAGGGAAGGTTCCCAAACCGAATTGAGGACAGGACTTGGAGGCTAAAGAAGGGACAGGTGAGAGGGACAACATAAAAAACACCACCAGAACTGCTGTTCTTCCTCCCTCCACCTCTTCCTCAGCTGCAGGGGGACCAAAGCCAGCCCCCTTGAGTGATGGACTCTTCACAACTCCCCTCTCCCAGACTGCTGACCTGAGCCAGGTGAAGGTGCAGGAAAGGGCAGACACTCTCTGGGCAGGAGAAGAAGAGGAAGAGAGAAAGAAGAGAAAGAAGAGGAAGAAGAGGAATAAAAGGAAGAGGAGGAAGAAGAGGTGGTGGCAGAGGAGATGGCAGTGGCTGCTGAAGTCTAGCCCAGGTACAACCGAAATACCGAAGGTGATGAGAGCACAGCCTGTGGGCTTGCTCCAGCCCAGGTCTGAGTCTCCCAGTGCCAAGGCCAACAAGGACAAAAAGTGTTGAAAGAGCAGCACGAGGCCACCCCAGGGCCACCCTGCAGCCCCATCCTCACCCCCTCCCAGCTGAGCATCCCCCTGCCCAGGTTCCTGCCTGGAGTGAATCACCAGCCAGCAACAGCTGGAGTTCAAAATTAAATACAAAGAGAAGAGGAACAGCTTCCTTTCCAATATCTATTGAGCTCAAAAGGAAAATGCTGTAGATCTTCCCTGTTTCTCACAAAAATGGTGTCACTTCTGAGATGAATCACCTGGCTGTGCTGGGTTCCAGAGAAATTCTCTCTCCCTGCCTCTCCCTCGCCTGCCTCTCCCACCCAAAACCCACTCTTGCCTCTCATGGGTGTTGGAAAGAATAGGTGCAGATTTTAACCTCTATAACAGACACTAAAGCACATATATTTGTTTTCCTCTGTGCTGGGAAAATGTCCCCAAGGAAGCATGTTAAATTTGGGTTTTAAAAGCACCAATTTAGCTATTATGAGTTTTCTATGCTTTTTCTATTCAGGGAATGTTTGGCTTGAATACAGTGAGGAGAAGAAATAAGATCAGCTCAACTGTTTTAAAGCTGATTGACACCTTGGGTTTTTTCCCTTGCAATCTGAAGCGAAAGAAAAAAATATAAAGGGAACCAGACACTCATTTAAAAGAAATTATTTCCTTGCCTACAGTCCCTGATCAGGGCTGCCTGTGCAGGGAGATTGAGATCTCATAAAAACCCTTTTGTGGGTTCTTTTTCACATCATTTTGGTTCAGGTTTTGGTGGCAGATGAACTGTATTTCATCCGAGTTTAAAGGAAATTCAAAGTGAAGTTAAGGAAGTTGCTGTAAATGAGAAAAAAAATTCCCAACAAACCCTTTCATTCTGGCTTAACATATCAGCCAAACCAGGAAACAGCTGTAGCAGAAATATTGTTTTTAATAATCGGAGAACCGGCGGAGCCGCGGCTTTTGTTGGAACAGTGACCCCCAATGGCGAGAGCCGTGAGACAGAGCCTGCCCGGGCTGCAGGGGCCAGTGCCCACCTGGGCAGGTGCCCTGCCAGGCCCTGGTGCCCGCTGCCCAGCCCCGTGTCCAGCCTGGGGCAGCCCCAGTGCCACTGTGCCCCCAGACAGAGCCCGGCTGGGGCAGGGGGTCCCCGGGGAGGGGCTGGTGAGGAACTGGGGCAGGGGGAGTCCCACAGGGTGGGTGCCAGGGCGTCCCTGTCCCCTGCCAGCATGGGGCGTGAGGGGCTCTGGCAGGAGCGGGGGCCACGGCAGCCCATGGCCAGTGTGGGGGGCTCTGGGAGAGCCCTGGGCTCTCCTGGCACAGAGGAGCTGCCGGGTTCTGCAGCTGGGGTCCCAGCAGTGCCCGGGGAGGGGTCCTGCTGGTGGCTGGGGGAGCACCCAGTGCTGGGGCCGTGGAGATGCTCCCCAGCCCCAACTCTGCACTGGGGAGCAGAATGGCGCATGAATTCCCGATTTCACCCCCCGAAATCCTCCAG
>JANRGV010000052.1:10639098-10652499 GCA_024734035.1 Alethe castanea
ATTGCATGACCAAAGCAGGGAGCTCCAGCCCAGCCAAATTCCCAATGACTTTAATGAGAAGCATAAATAGTCTTTGGCATCAGGGGCCAAGCTGGGCTTGCCTGGGCCATGAGGCCCCGAGCCCCGAGCTCTGCAGAGCCTGCTGCTGCTCTGGATGGTGCCCAGAGCCCAGCACATGTCCCTGTGCCACGGCACAGCCCAGCCTGCACCTCTGTCCCTCTCCAGATTCCTTCCCAAACAGCAGCACCGGGGCTCGTGTTTGGATTTCATTTTGTCTCCTTCCCAAAGTCTCTGGGACATGCCTGGGTTAATAGTTAATACTATGGTTTATCAACAATCAGTGCTTAAGAAATAGGTTCTCTTTGGGTGATATTTAATGAGCTTGGAAATGAGAATATGGCTGAGGTGTTGTAGGAGACAGAAATGAGAATTTTAATGAGGGTATATGTTTAATAAAAGGTTAATAAATTTTAATTAAATTAAACCAATAGAATTCAATATTTGCTCAGCATATCAAAGTTCTGTTTGGCGAGGTGGTGTGTGAAATGCTGGCTCACACTCTGCTAACACAGGGGTCTGCCTCCCACTCCCCCCAGCCCCGGCACCTCAGGTGTATGAAATCCTCTGGTTATGGGAAGGGACCATGGAGATTTGAGTTTGGGCATCCGCAGAGGTATCAGAGGCTCCCTCCTCCCTCGCAGACCCCTGAGTGTGCTCAGCCATCTCTGGTGTGCCTGGTGCCACTCAGGGTGGCCCTGGGCTCCGAGTTCCCCTGTGCCAGGGAAGGGTTTGCTGCTCCTCTGCCCCCCTGGAAGCCCCACAGGGTTTCATACACCACAAACCCTTCTCCAGTGCCACGGAGCCCTGGCTGGGCTCCCCAGCACTCAGCACCTCTGCTCCCCCTCACTGTGTGAGAACGCACGCTGGCACTGAACCCCAGCGGGTCTGCAAGAGATGGAGAAGCTCAGGGTTAATTTCAGAGCAGTGTGTGAGGATAAAGCCAGAGCTTTGTGCCAGCTGCCAGTGCTGCTGAGGGAGCTCTGCAGGCTGCAGTGGAGAGTTTGGGCTTGCACTCCTGGTGGCCACCACCCTCCCCATGGTGAGGGGACACAACAGGCAGGGAACCGCTATGAAATGTTATTAGAAGGCTTCACAGGCAATAAATGTATTTCTTCTAAAAGAACTGGAGGAATATTTGGATTATTACATTTATTAGACCGCTCAGCAAATGTGTTACACCCATATGACAAATAAATGTGATGGTTTCAGATTTCATTAGGCAGCCCCGGGCAGCGGCGCTTTGTCCCAGCCACAAATGAGCAGGGCCCTGTCACCATTCCTTAATGGTCATTTTTGCATCAGCAGTAATGGATGTGCCCCAGCCCTGGCACTCCCCACGCCCAGCACAGGGCTCTGGGGAGGATGAGGGGTGGCTATGCCCATCTCCAGAGGGGAGGGAGGAGCTGTGGGCACCCAGGGTCACCCTGCCAGCCTGGCCAGGCTTGGGGACAGAGCCCCACTGGTGACATCCCCTGCCGAGCCCTGCCTGAGCACCACGCTGTCTGTGGGGGAAGGAGCAGGGTGCAGAGGGACAATAATTGCTTGCTTTCTTTATTATTTATTTTTTTTTAACCAGTGTCAAAACCAATCTGAGCAGCGGACGCATATATTTAAATTAAAAGTAATTAAAAATGTGCTGCCAGAAAAACGCATGATGGATTCAATGTAAGAAAATGAAGTAATAAAATACTTTATGGATTAACTCATATCAGACTGTTTTGCAAATTTATTTTTCATTATGATACATCCATATCAGATAATGTCTGAATTTATTATGCTGCCTTCAGGCAGGCTGTGTCAGAAACCTCCCCAGCCCCATTTGGGCCTGGTGACTGGTGAGCAAGGTTTCTGTCATCATTTCTTAGTGGTCACTTCACCTCAGTAATAATGAACGAGTCAAGCAGGGCTGTTATTTTCTTTAATCTCTTTCCTCATATTAAAAAAATACAGCCAGCCACATCATTATTGCAGCAGGCCCAGAGGACTATTTCCAGGTCATTACTCCAGTTCGTCTGAGCGTCTCAAGGTCCTAAAGGGTTTGGGGTTATATGCAATAAGGCGTTCGTCGACAACATTTCCCCTGAGCCCTAGGTGTTAATGAGAAAGATTTTCCATGTGGCTGTTAACACTGTGTGGTTTAAAAAGTCACAAAGAAAATGGGATTTCCTCCTCCAGCTTCTGTCTCATTGTGATCTCCATGTTTGCAGGCACGGGAGGACAGTTACCTCTCTAATTGCATGCATTCTAGAGGGGGAACCTTAACTGTGTGTAGGGTAGATTTCCACCAGCCAAGTTTGAAATTTTTTGGTCTATTTACTTTTAATTTTCACTATATTATTCTGACAGAATTTTTTCTCCTCTCTGTGGACAGAAGAAATGCAAACTGCGAAGCCACAGCCAGGCTAATACCATCAAAAATTCCATTTTTTGCCCAAGACAGTGTCCTGACTCTCTAATCTCATTTGGAAGAATATTTTTGTCTGCTCAGCATCTTCAGCTTTTTACCAAACCAGAGACCACTATACTCGTGCTGTGCTCTTAGAGCTGCTATGAATTTTAAAATGCGTAAAAATGACAGATTATTAACAAAAGCATTGATTTTCCTATTTATTTTTATGCATTTTATTAATTAGACCACTTTCAAGTGCAACCACTGTGTATTAAATTTACTCTGCAACGTTGGATATGAATCGCAAACAATAAACCAAATTGAATTCTTTATAAAACAGAAATTTAGAAAAAATACAATTAAAAGGAGTGGCTGCAACCCCCAGCCCTGCAGCCATTCCTGGGCAGGTTTGCTGGAGCTTCCCCCACCTCAGCCCTTTGCAGAGCCCTGAACAAGCAGATAATGCAGCGAGAGGCAGAGAGATAATTTTAGGAATTCCATATCTGCGGACAGGTTTGGAGCAGACATGCACTGTTATGTCAGCAATTTTTATAACAACCTACTCAAAGCACCTACTGTGCTCCTTCATATTCCAGACAAAAGGCTTGGAAGTGTCTCGCCCAGTCCTCAGGAAGGACATTTCACAAATTCTCTGAAAAGCTGCCAGAGTTCAGTGGGAGCTGCTTTCAGGCTGCCTTTGCTCTTACTCCAGTGTATTTTGCAGTGGAACTGATTCCAGCTGGGGAGAGATGTTGGTGGATGGAGGCATCCCACATCCCACAGATCTCACAGCCATTTGATCATTAATTTTTTTTTAATCCTTTGGAATAGCTGCAGAATCCACCAGGAAAGCAATGGAGTAGGGCCCGTGCCTGAACACGTGCAAAGCCATGGGAATGCTGAGTGTTCTGGGTGGGAAAAGCATCTTAATCCAGGTACTTGGCATTCCTGAATACAGATCAATTCTCCCCTTAACCTGTTCTTTTAAAGCTGTGCCACTGCATAAATCTAGTTATTAGTGAAATTCAGATGTTAGATGAGTGCAGAGGCATAAAAATATCTCGGTTCCCCAATGGGGATATTAGCATGTCCCTGCAGCAAGAGCAGGCAGGTGGTTTAACCTGCATTTGTGGAGCTCTGCTGTTACATTGCTGAGGAAATTCATAATTCTGTTCCCAGTGCCTGATCCAGGGTCACCCACAGCCTGCTGGTTGGAAGGAAAATCTTGGAGCAGATACAGAGCCCTGAGGCTGAGCCCCCAGAGCCCCAGGCAAGGCTCTGGGTTTATATTGAATCATTGAATCATCAAACCATGGGCTGGTTTGGACTGGAGGGATCTTAAATCTGCTCCCACCCCACCCCTGCCATGGCAGGGACATTCCCACTGTCCCAGCTGCTCCAGCCCCAGTGTCCAGCCTGGCCCTGGGCACTGCCAGGGATGCAGGGGCAGCCCCAGCTGGGAACGCCCCGGGTCCCTCCCTGAGCTCATCCAGCCTTTCCAGGGGAGGCTTGGAAGGACTCTGCCATCTGCACATTCTGAAGAGCTGGCAGGGACAGTTATGCAGGGCTGGTGGGTGGTGGCTGCTCGTGGTGTTATTAAAGTGCTAAAAGATTATGTCTGTGATAGCTCTGTGCTTACAGTGTCCTTCATGGCCACTTCCACAGGGACAGAGGCAAGGAGAGAGGCAGAGGATCGATAAAAGGATATTACCACCGGGCCAATCCCAATAATAAGAGAGGTGATATATACACACCATTTAAATTGTCCAACACATTTAATGTTCATTAGCACTAATTTTCACAGTGCTGGTGTTTAATGTATTATTGCAATGAAATTAATAAAAAAATACCCCACAGGAAATATAATTTAACTGTTTATAAACTTACCTTTTGATTGCCGATTTCCTGCCGAGCTCGGCTCCTGCATCAGCTTTTGCAGGAAACTGCAGCCACGACAGCTGGGGGCCAGGCCTGGGGGTCCCTGGAGCCCTGCACCCCCAGCCCAGGCATGGCACAGACCCCAGGGCCTGGCAGAAATATCTGGGAGAACCAGGGGCCCGTATGGCATTTTCCCTTCTTTTATCTTTCCTGCATTTTTAGCAACCTCCTTCAGAATCCTCCCTTCTTCTCCTCCTTCAGAACTTCCTCAGCATCACTTGGATGAATGCTCACTATCCTTGTGAAAAATCTTGGCTTCAAATGGGTTTGGTGTAAGGGCATTTTTCACATAAAAGAGAAAAAATCACCATGCAATAGTTTTGTTATTCTGCAGTAACTACTGGGGAATTACGTATTTATTTATCTCTTACGAAGCACAGGGAAATTGTATTTGGCCACAGTGTATAAATTGTGGCATAATTACCGTAAAATTTATAGTTTTTATACTTCCAACAAGTTAGCTTTTAAATCACACAACCCCATGTAAATACTTTAAAATTATTCAGTAATTACTTATTTACATTGTAATTAAAATAAGTAATTAGCATACATTTACAGAGGATTTACATACTTATTTGTGAAAATAGTTCCTTGGCAGATGCAAAAAGAAATCTTCAGCTGATCATAAAAAAAGAAAAAATAGAAGATATATGTGTGTGTGGAAGGAGCCGTGGTGGCAGTGTGACAGCAGGGGATGGACCTGCGGTGTCCCCAGCAGGGTGAGCCAGGATGGGGAGAAGAGGAGGGTGAGGACACGGCAGGGACAGGGCAGGGACAGGGACAGGGACAGGGCAGGGACACAGCCCTGGTCACTGCCCGGAGCCCGCTGTGCTGAAACACTCATCTTGGAGAAATTAGGATTTTAGTTAAAAGTTAGAAGAAACTGATCTTAAAATACTTATTTAAAACTTAAATAATTAATTGCCTGTCATTTTATGTTTGCTCAGCTGTGCTTGCAATAGGAAAAGATGAAAGTAGTAAGTAGGTCCAAAAAAACACAAACAATTGCCACTCGAAACTTATTTTGTAAAAATTAGAGTTGCCCCAAAGCTATTTGTATTGTCATTGATAGAAAAGGTTGAGAGTTCAGGGTGAGGAAGACTCACCTTACTTCCTCTTTTTTAAGACCCCTCTCCACAAAAACGACCCCAGACTTAATTCAAAAAGCCAACCACGCTCGCTTAATAGCCATTCAAACGAATTACCACAGAAAGCGAAGAATAAGAAAGGCTGTTATTATGAATATGTATTTGTTTGAATCCTTTGTCAATAAACAGACTCTGTGATCACCTGTGATTTTGCAGTGCGTATTTGAGGGTTACCTCACGCTGCTGCTCAGCGCTGAATAAGCACACACTTTCTAACTTTAAATTGTTAGAGAGTCTTTTGTCCGTCACAGTCGAGTATCGGTGTTAGACCAATACTCTTATTTTGGTAAATCGGTGCCAGCGCAGTGCGGGCTGAGCTCTGCCAGGGCTGGCACAGCCCCTGCTCCTGGAGATCCCGAATGTGCCCGGAGCTGCCGTGCTCTGGAGAGCAGAGCTGCCCTGGAGCCGAGCCCGGCCCCCGAACCCGGGAGAGCCCGGGAGAGCCCGGGAGAGCCCGGGAGAGCCCGGGGCGATCACCCCGGGGATGCGCAGGCTGCGCGCTGCTGTGCGCGCGTCCCAGCTAAACGAGACAAACCTGGCTGACGATCGTGTCTAACCAGGAAGAATGATCGAAGGGCCGTGCCCCGGGCTGGGAGGATATCGTAAATGATGATTGCTGTGAGGCAGCGGCTCCCAGCCCAAAGCAGCAGGAGCAGTCGGCAGCGAGCCCGGGCACAGCCCAAAGCAGAGGGGACCCGGGATGGCCACCTGCAAATGGGGGACCCCAGAGTGACCACCCTACAAATGGGGGACCCCGAGGTGGCCACCTGCAAATGGGGAGGGACCCCAGAGTGACCAGCGTGCAAATAGAGGACCCCAGAGAGACCACCCTGCAAATGGGGAACCCCAGAGAGACCACTCTGCAAACAGGGCACCCCAGAGTGACCACCCTGCAGGACAGACCCCAGAGTGACCACCCTGCAAATGGGGGACCCCTGGGTGCCCGCCTGCCCCGCAGCACTGCTGGCTGACACAAGCCAGAGCAAACTCCTGTCCCAGCACAGCAGGTTTTTCATACAGATTTGCACCTGCTGGAGTTCCCACTAGGAAAAGTTACCAATCCCCAGGGAGATTTTCCATGAGATGGAGGCTGGGCTGGTGCGTGTGTGGGTGCTGGTGTCTGACACTGCTGCTCCTGGCATGGCATGGGACGGAGGGCAACGAGCTCTCCTGGGCCAGGAGCAGCTTCAGAGGGACACTGAGAAGCACGGAGAAGATGCTCCTACAAGTGACACACCTGCACAGGTGCTCCCTGGTCCCTTCCATGTCAGGACCATGGTGTCAGTGGCCAAGGCTCACACAGCTGCAGAGCTTTGCCTGACAGTGGTGGGTGCTGGGAGCTCCTGGGGGTGCCCACAGCTCTGGGCAGTGGCCTTTTTCTGGGCACTCCAGTGCATCCTGGCACTTCTGATTTCTGGGTTCTGCTCTCTGCCATTGTGTGCTCTGCTTTCCCAGACTTGCCATTGTTTTGGCATGTTTCTGCCACCACTTCTGTCTTTTTTTTTTTTAAAAAAAGGCCATTTCTGTTCCTGGTGGGAAGAGCTGGGAACACTACAGGCATCTGGAGTTTTGTGTAAGAGCAAGATACTGTTCAGGGAATGAAGGGTTCCAGCAGGCAGGCGAATGCTCCATAATGAGCAAGACCTCATCTCTGGAATTGTGTTTGCCACATTCAGCCGGTGCAGAAATCCCTTCCTGGGGAGACAAGACGATGTGGGCACAAAGCAGCAGCCACAGCAGTGGCTCTGCTGTGGAATTCACTCCCTCCCCAGAGCACTTGGCTGGGCTGTTATCACATGTGCTGTATTATTGAATTTCTCCAAAGTCTCCCTTTATCCTTATTAATGCTGTGAAAGTTGTAGCAAGGAGTGATATGATCTAACATTGGATAAAATCACAATTTGTCCTTCTTCTTGGTGTAAATGTAACAGGGCTTAACTGTACAAACAAATAAGCCTAAATAGAAACATTTGTGATGATAAATGGGCAAGGAGAGCACTCTGTGCAAGGTGAGAGATGACAGTGCCTGTGAATAGAATGGAGAATCTCGCTGCTTCAGGGTCAGTCTCAGGCAGCCTCAAGGTCAGCTCTGCCGGCTCTCCCTCCTCCTGCTGCTCCTGTGGTGATGGCAGCCGGCCCCAATCCCTGCTGGGGCTGCAGCAGCTCCTGGGGAGCAGGGCTGGGCTGCTGGGGCTGTGCTCTGGGTACAGCTCAGGCCTGGAGCTGCTGCTGGGACTGAGCCCGGTCACCATCGAGGGGCTGGGGCTCAGCAGGACAGGGATGAGCAGGGAGAATCCTGCAGGGGCTCAGCAGGACAGGGATGAGCAGGGAGAATCCTGCAGGGGCTCAGCAGGACAGGGATGAGCAGGGAGTCCCTGCAGGACAGGGATGAGCAGGGAGCAGGGCAGGGATGAGCAGGGAGTCCCTGCAGGACAGGGATGAGCAGGGAGCAGGGCAGGGATGAGCAGGGAGCAGGGCAGGGATGAGCAGGGAGTCCCTGCAGGACAGGGATGAGCAGGGAGCCCTGCAGAGCGGGGTGCGGGCAGCGTGCCGCGGTGACCCCGCGCTCCTGGCGCAGTGACGAGCGCCGTGCGGATATTGATGGGGCAGGACAAAGGCCAAGGTACAGCGAGGACAGCAATCCGCAGGGCTCAGTCCATTTTTTTCTCACACCAAATCCATCACGGGAATGGGTCACCTTTCGGTGGCAGCTCATGATTACCTGCTCACAGGGAGCGTGGCAGGTGGGCAGCTGGGCGTGGGCGCTGCTCCCCCAGCCCAGGATTTATGGCAGGTCAGCAGCAAACCCTTCCCTGATAGATCAAGTGCATTGGAGTTTATTTGGGTCGCGGTGACCGGGGGTGTTTGCTGTGACAAAAGACTGATGGGGGAGCTCTGGGGAGCTGCCTGGACACCTGGGGTGTGGGAGGGAGGGGAGCTGGGCTGCTCTGGCCACTGCCCCACGGTCACCCCTCGCTGACCCTCCTGGGTGCAGGGAGGGAGCTGGGGGTCCTTCTGCTGTGCTTTCCCAAATCCCCTCCATCCCAGCCTCACTGGGCACTGCCAGCTGCTGGGCTCGGGGAACATCTGCTTTTGGGCAGAGCCTGGAGCTGCTGCCCAGCGCTGTGGGAGCAGGGCTGACCCCTGGGATGTCAGCCCAGCAGCTGCGGCCAGCGCTGCTGAGAGGAAAAATGTTCATTCTGCAGCGTCCTGCTCACACATGTTCCTGTTTAATATTCATGCACCAAAATGAGACAAGTGCTTAATGAGATCAGCCACGAGTTTCATTTGAACTCTGCCAGCAAAGGAGTCCTAAAAATTGCTCTGCAGTGGATGTGCTAAAAAGTTTAATACTCGCAGGCTGGCGACCACCACGGGGCCTCGGCCGTGCTGGAAATTGGAGTTTATTAAAAACTGTCCCCCATGCGCTGCAGTGGAGGTGTGAGTGGGTTCAGTGGGATCCTGGGGAAGGCACAGGCTGCTCTGCAGGCTCCCAGGCTCTGTTTCCTGCTGGATGCTATCGGGAAACACACGGGCAGCAGCTAAACAATGCTCATTATTTCCATGCATAGGAAATCCCAGCCTCGAAAGACAGGGCTAAATCTCCCAACATCTTAAGGGATAGAAGCCATCTGTGATAAGGAGGGTTGCCTTTCAAAGATAAGGAAAAAAAATTGAAACATATTATACATAAATGGCTTCAGGCAATGAATCATTCCGCAGCGTCCTCGCCGTTGGATTGTGGTCATCACAAAGAAAATAGTAATAATGATAGTAGCAGTAATTAATACTGTGGGTGCTTTGTGCTGCTGCTGGCTGGAGGGCCCTCAGCCAGATCCCAGACACTAGGCCAGGAACAGTAAACATACATTTATGGTAATTTTATTTGAACTCTTGAGAATACGTCCCACACCACTATGATTTGATGGCTTATTAAACCCTGCAGGGTACCTTCTCAGGATGGGAGCCTAGGAGCAGTCGGAGGGAGAGAGAGCCATCAGCAGGGACCAGCATCATTTCCCTCCTAATTAAAAGTCAAAATGTCATCTAGGTTTTTGTATTGTAATTGCAATGGTCATTGCAAAGACACCATGAAATCTGACTGCATTAGCACTTCTTTGTGGGGAGGTCTGCTGGATGAAGATGTATTGAAGGCTTCGTCCTGGCATTCTTCTCGTACAAGTCCAGGCTTTAAGTGCAGTAAATGAGCCCCCCGCCAGGAGCTCACCTCACCTCTGGGCCCCCCTTCCCCCACCTATATCAGGGGACTTGAATGGAAAAAAAAAAATCATACATTCCAAACCTAAATGATACCAGTAAGTTTGTGCAAGCTTATGTAAATCACACAAAAAGTGACAAGTTTTCCTATTAAAAGATAATTGTAATCAGGGTGCTGGACGTGCGGTGCACTGATGATTGGAGATAGACGGGCAGCGTGAAAAGATGGATCGTTTTAATTTGCACCAATTAAATTGAAGTTCATGGGATCATCTTCTTCAATCTTCATGAATACTTTATTTTCTGGCTGCTATGGAGCTATTAAAAAGAATGATTGAGCCAAGAGCTAGGCATAGTATATTTTATGAAATATCACCTTTAAAGAATTTGAGTGCGCCATTTTCATAATGAGTTTTCTAGTACCTAATACCCTTCTATATTACTACATTTTTAAAGTGGATTGATCTGGAAAGTGCAGAAAGTGCAGGTAATGATACATTTTGCTAGGATAAGGTGGCTGATAATGTATCATGTTACTGCTCTGAGAATAATAGATTGCCTCGTGTTTGAGATGTGGCATTCTTATTTTGGTGCTTGCCTTGTGCAGACAAGGGGAGTCCTCTCTGTCTCTGGAAAAAAATGTTTAATTGTTTGTGCAATTTCCTTCTTGTTTCTTCTTTGTCTTCTCTGTATAGTTGGTGACCTCAGAAACAGATTTCTGAGGTTTGAGGGAGGCTGCTCTCAGGTATGCATTTGTCTTGATGGATGTTGTTAGAACAGAACAGCATGTAGGAGACAACACACTATGGGAGATAAAGAAATACACAACCCTATATTATTTACCAGTGCCTCACATTCTCTTCCCAAGAGAAATGAGTGATGATAGCTTCAAAGGGATAAGTCAATGAGAAGGGTGGTCATCTCTCACTCACAACTGCCAAAAAGACCCCAAGTCTCACTATTTCATGCACAGACAAATCAAAACCTTAATGGGAAATGGGAGATGCTCAGCTGTGTGCCAGATTGGAGCCTGCCCCGTGGTTCTCAGCCAGCTTTTGTGGCTGTGAAGCTGAGGAATCCCTCCTGAGCAGACCCTGGCTGTGCTGCCCTTGCCCGTTGCCCTGGCCACCGATGGCCAGAGACTCCTGAGCTCAGGGAAAGCCCAGAGCATCTGCAGTGATTGCTGTCATACAGGTAAAGGACCCACTTCAAAGGTGCACTGGGTAAAATGTGACCAAACCCAGAGGAGCCCAGGGTCCCTCCGGTGCCTGCAGGATCAGCTGCTGGGCTGTGCTCCCCAAAGGAAGGGTGAGGTGCCACCCCTGAGGGAGGGGCTAATTGGGCCAGCAGAGGTGTGAGTGCCCGGCCCAGAGCATCCTGCTGGGGTGGCTTCTGCTCCCACGTCCCAGGGGCGCATCCTCAGCTCTGCGAGTCGCAGCAACACCACGGCGTCTCTCTCTACATAGGCTTAAGCAACAGCAATCATAATTAACCCTGCTAATTAATCAGGGCATAACATATTAATTGCTAGCACACGAGGCTCCAATTGAGCAGGTGCTGTGTGGGTCTCTAATAGGATAATGAAGTGAGGAGCGGTGCCACGTGCAGCACACTGAGCATCGCTGGGGGAGCCGGGCTTGGCACCAGCCACAGCTCTGCCCTCGGTGCCAGAGCACACAGCCACTGCCATCGGGCCACAGAGGGGCCAGAAGAAAGGGAGCTGGGCAGGTGGGGCCAGGAGGAGGCAGCAGTGGCTGCCCACTCTGCCCAGGGCACTGGCACAGCGTGGGCACCCAGCGGTGGCTCTGGGGAGAGAGGGCAGGGCCAGGCTCAGCCCCTGGCGCTGCTCTGGGCCCAGTCCCTGGCCCACGGTGCTGCTCTGGGCTCAGCCCCTGGCCCATGGTGCTGCTCTGGGCTCAGCCCCTGGCCCACGGTGCTGCTCTGGGCTCAGCCCCTCGCCCAGGGGTTCTCGCCTTGTGCCTGGAGCCCCTCGTCCTCCTGCAGCAGGGATCAGGGATGGGGGTTCCTGCTCCTGCCCCCTCCCAGGGCAGTGCTGCACCTGCCCCCGCACCTGGAGCCTTTGTGGTGTTCTGCTGTGCACAGACACAGGCTTGGCCTCAGTCCTGCTGAGGTTTTCTCTGCATTTTGCTCCTCATGAATCCAGGTATTGCTGTGCTTTTGCACCAGCTGACTGAGCAGGGCTTTATAAATTTAATCTTTGTCTGGACTTGGCACGTCAGAGCAGTGCAGCTCCAGCCTGTGTGCAGAGCTCACAGCAGCAAGAAAAAGGTGCTGGCTCTGGTGGGACTGTCCCAGTGCCACACGTCCCAGGTGAGGAGCTGTGTGCAGTGACCAGAGGTCCCCCAGTGACCAGAGGAAGGGTGTGCAGCCTGTCCTGTCCTGTCCTGTCTCCTCAACAGGACCAGCCAGTGAGCCAGGAGTCACCCCCAGCTCCCCACACATCCCTGACACTGAAACGATTTCATTCAGGGCAAGAGCGTTCGCTGGGATTGCACAGGACCCTCCGTGATCTGCTTCACCGTTGTTTAGTCTAATTGTCCTAAAATTGGCAATAGATTAAAAGAAAATAATTATCCCTAATTATGTCAATTAAATGGCTAATTCATTAACGAGCTTAACATCCTTTACTTGGACCATCTCTGCTAGGCAAGACTGTGCTTCCAAGAGGAGACGCCAGGCGCTCGCTGCATCCTGTGCAGACGCACTTGCAGCGTGTTCAGCGTGAGCTGCAGGAACAAAATCCCCTCATTATTCAGATGACAGAACAAAACTATAAATAGTGGATCGCAATTAAAATCAGAACAATTACTTTTTATCCATTATGCTGCCTTTTGCACAATAGCAGCCTATAAAAGGAAAAAGCAGCGTCCTTTTAGATCTCTCTCTCTCTCTCTCCCTCTCTCTCCCCTTATCCAGAACTGTAGCTGGCTTGCTAATTAGGAGGCTTTTGAATTAGATTATTTGCATGTCTGAACAGGGCTAGGGTATTAAACATCCCTGAGGACATACTATAATAACCTCTTCAGTGGCTTTTAGGATCCCTAAGGAACCAGGAACTCTGAAAAAACCTCCAAAAGGAGGGAAAGTGCATAACAATTTCATCCAATTAGGTATGGATTAGTCGGCTTGGTGTCTTTGAATCCTGCTCGCCAGGAGAAGGTGTTCTCCTCCAGGAACATTTGACAAAATCATCAGGGAAATTATAATGCAGTACCTAAATGAAATCGCAATACCTTAGTTTCTCCTCCAAGAAAAAATAAACTACAAAATCAATACAGTGGTGTATAAAGCAAAAAGAAATGCACCAGTCACTTTATTGCCTGGCTGCGAGCACAGCCCTGTGTTTATAGCATCCATGAGCGCCTGTCAAAGTCAGGCTCCAAAGGACAAAGCTGCTGCTGCCGGGATTGGCTACAGCTGATTTTAATTTTTAAATACCACTGGTATTATCCTCTTCCTAATGGCTTTCCACACTCTCCCAGTTTTAAGAAATCACCAGCCCATTTATATTTAACAAGACAATTAAGCTGCCCGAGCCCTCCAAGCACAGCTAGGGCACTGGGGTGGGACTGGGCAAACTGGGCAAAGGGCTGCTGATTTCTGGGACCCCTGAACCCCCAGAGCCCC
>JANRGV010000052.1:10652616-10668242 GCA_024734035.1 Alethe castanea
AGGGAGGAACGGGGTTTGCATTGATTTTCCTTTTACCTTTTTTTTTTTTTTTAAAGTGCTGAGATCTAATTTGGAGGCAGTGGAACTGGAGCTTCATGAGAAGTATGATTATTATAAACTGCCTGTGGAGGTGAGCCATGCTTGTAAGGCTGCACCTGCAGGGACCACTCAGTGTCACCTCTCCACACTGCATCCCACTGCTGCATTGGAAACCTGAGATTGGTGTGTAATTGGAATGGATTTCCAGAGTGGCAATAAGAGAAACTATCTAGAAAACTAAACATGCAGTGTTAAGCTTTATAAATCCTAAAATGCATGCATGAAATTGCCCATTCTGGCGTCATGCAGCTCAGGCTTGGGTTTGCACACCTGGAGCCACGGTGCTCAAGCATCACTGCCAGTGCCTCCCCTTCCCCAGAGCCATCCCCAGGCACAGGGAGGGATCTCTGACTGCCAGGAATGGATCTCTGGCTGCCTGCCCTTCCCCAGAGCCATCCCCCCAGGCAGTGACCACCTCTCCAGATTGCTGGGGAGGTTCTGGGGTTTAGGGCTTTCATATTTATCAACATCAGCCTTCATTAACTATGGCTCATCCTCCTGCCTTGACCAAATTTCTCGGAATTTCTTTCATCTGAATTTAACTAGTCTATACCCCTGCTTCCATTTCCAGGTCAGTAATTAATATATTAATGCAATTAGATTGAGTGTAACCACGTAGCACACTGCTAGTGACCCTTTGCTTTGACTGTCTCCCACTTTGGTTTCCTTCCTCTTAGTCCATCTTATTGATTCATAATGTTACTGTATCTCCTACCCCCATTTTTATCTTGTTTCCTAAGAAATCCTGTGGGAAGACTTCATTAAAAGCCTTTTGAAAGTCTAAAAATATGTCAAGATATTCTCTTTTATGCATTTATACATTGGTAGGTTCAAAGTATTCTAACAGATTAATGAGACGTGATTTTCCACAGCAGAAACTGTGTTGATTGGACGTGATCTTCAAGGTATTTTATCATTCTATATTTAATAAATGTTTAAACCATTTTGCCAGATACCTGTGCAAAGCTGAATAGTGTCTAATATCCTGGATCACACTTAGAGTATTTTAAAAATGTATAATATACAGATAAAACCCCTCTGCTTTTCTTCCAATAAAGGAAAACAGTGCAAATACGGCTGTTGTGTTTGTGTGCTTCCTTAAATGCTGTGAGTATCTCAATATTTGGCCTTTTATTTCCTCTCAAATCAGCCCTAGAAGGAGACACAATGGGCATGTGAATAAACTGTATATTTCTCTTCTCACCCATCCACACACTCTGCAGTCCCAAATGGATCCCACACCTGGCCCTGCAGACAGCATCCCTCAGGTGACCTTCTCCTGCCCACCTTCCTTTCCCAACTTCCCTTTCCACCTTCCCTTTCCACCTTCCCTTTCCCACCTTCCCTTCCCACCTTCCCTTTCCCACCAGACTGCTGCATTCAGGTTCTCTCTGCAGAGCCACCATTTCAGCTTTGGTACTTTCCAATTCCTTGGAGTTCATTCATTTTCCCAAGAGTTTTATAAGAAATCTCTAGCATTCCCCCTATTATTATTTCACTCTACGGATTAGCTTGTCAAAATTTGAAGATTGAAACTATAAACCAGTTTTTTCTTCTCTGTTGGAGTACAGTTAATTCCTTCAGAATGAATACTCTCTTAATTGCAACCCACTGCTCATTAGAAAACAAATTACTGGGAAGTTATTTGTCCTTTCTGTTGCTTATGTCTCTGCTTTACAAAACCAGGAATTTCTCACACAGCTCCCTGCGGGCTTGGCCCTGCCCAGCAGAGGAAAGCCACTGGTGGTGTGTCCTTCCAGCCCTGCTGCAGAGGTGACCCTGGTGGCACATCTGTGCCAGCCCTGGGACGGGCTGTGGGCACATCTGGAGCTGTTGCTGTGCCCCTGCTCCAGGCAAGGGGAGGAGCTGAGGCCATTCCCAGGGAGCTTTTGGGTTGGATAATCTGAAGTTGAGACAATCCCAAAGAGCAGCTCCAGCGTGCACTGCCTTCCCCCTGCACCACAAAGTGCTAATTACTGCATTTGTCCCAATTCTGTTTTCTGCTCTAGAAACAGCCAAGAGCTAATAAATCAACCCAGCTGCATGTACAGCCAGAGCACCTCGTGAAAATGAGGTGTCAGAGCCTGAGCGTGCTGGGCACCCCCAAGCTCAGAATTCCCCAGCACTGCCCCTGAATGTTGACATAACAGGAACCCAAGACATCCTGCTAAATGGGTAAGCAGGAGATTAAAAAAAGGAAAGAAGAATGAAAGTCCCCTGCAGCCTAATCACATCTCTTAGGGAAATTCCTGCACCAAGCCAGCCGTGAAGCCGGCACAAATCGATGTGGCCCAGGGGATCAACATTTTACATATATATATAAAAAATTGTAAACATCTTTTATGTATGCAATGTAATAACTACACTCAGCATCATGGGCTCTAAAAGCAAATGTTATGGGCAGTTGTATTGCAATAAAGTGGTTAAATGGGAAAGCTTTGAAGGGCTGATAATTTGTACTCTTTTCTTCACTCAACCAACTTATTCTTGTCTGAGGATGACAAATTCAAACACTCTTCTATAGGAAGAAGTTTTCATTTATCAGGAATTTTCCCCACACTCTTTCCATTTCTATTTGCACTTTTCGAGTTCAAAAAGAAGTTGGTTACAGCCCTGATAATGAAAACGAGGTGAAGATGTAGGTCAGGCAATAAAACATTCCCAGTTTGGGAATTCCCAGAGCCTGCAGCACCAGAGTGTGGGGTGCCTCAGCAGGATGTCAGAGACAGGAGAGGCTGCAGTGTCCATCCCAGCACTGACCAGCTGCACCCTGGAGCCTTCCCCAGCCTGCTTTGGGCTGCTGTTGTGTTTCTCCAGATGATTCGCACACAGAAAATAGGTGCTGCTGCTAAAATGGTCCCCAAAACCATTGGACTTGACTCTGCATGTCTGGTAGCTGTAAAATACTGCCTGCAAAAATATAAATGAATATTTTAAAAATTTATTAAGCAATAAAATTAACAATCAAATATTATTTCTGGCTCACAAATAAAGCCTGTGGTGCGGTTTGCACCATGCCACGCTAATTAAGCCCTGTGGGAGAATTCCCCAGGGCTGTGTCACTGCTCCTTCTGGACTGAAAATCAAAGCAAAGCTCTGGGCCTGCTGCACTAAATGGACAGTAAATAACACATTCCCTGCCTTTAATTATTTAACAAGCACAGCAGCAACCCAGGACGATGTAAAATATGTACCAAAATACTGTGTGGGAATGCAGCAGCGTTGCAGGTGAGTTTGTTGCACTGGCTGGGTTTTAAACCAGCAGCTCTGCCCAACCCGTCCTTGCCTGTCCTGTACAGTGGGAAGTTATTGCTCAGCACCGAGTGTGCTTCATGTATAAAACCCCCAGTTGTGATGAATTGGAATGAAAAGCTTCCCAATACTACAGACTTTAGAAATGTTTATTAACAATTTGATAATACTGTGTGTGGAGGCTTCACGCTCCTCCAATGCCTCCTTAGCTGGGAGCAGAATGATTTCACCCCGTTTGCTTTTAATCCCTTGCATTTATCTTGCCTGAGTGTCTCCACTGGATATTGTTTACTCTTTGGATTAGTAAACTCAGAATTAATTCCACTGTTTATTGCTGAAAGTGGCCGTAAATTCAGCATCAGGGAAAGCCAGGAATCTGCTTAGCTGTGCTGCATGACCCTTTCATGGGCAATAAAAACTCCTCCCTGCATGGAGGGACGGGGCAGCTGGAGGCAGACCCCGTGTCATGAGGGGTGGGCATGAACAGGAGCCTGTGCTCAGCCCTTCTTTTCATTAGGAATTACAGATGCTGCAGGAATTTTGGTGTCTCTCAAGAGAAAATAAAATGAAAGGATAAAGAAAGCCCAGCCTGCCCTGATGTCCCAGCCTGTCCCAGCGTGCAGCAGCAAGGAGCAGGGGCCAAAACCAACCTTCAGCACAACCTGGGGCTCTTTGTGCTCCGGAATCCTGGCTCTTCAGGCAGGGAGGAGGCAGGGAGGGTTAAAGCCCGGTGCCTGCTGCTCCCCAGTTCCCTGCCTGGCCGTTTTTTTCCTGCTATTAAATCAGCCAAGAGGAATGTGGGGGCACGAGCTGAGCGGGGGTGGTTGGAAAGGTTACCTAAGTGAACCACGCAATTTTTTTCCCTCAACTTTGTTCCATCTTAAGGTAAAAGGTTCACGCAGAGGGCTATAAATTCCTGTCACATTTTGTTGTAATCTCTCTATGGTTTTATTACTTAAAATGCTGCACTCTCGAGACGGGGAATTTTCCAGGGGTTTGAGGCTGACACGGAGCCACATTTATATTGTGCTGAAGCTCCTCTGGAGTCTCCTTGAGACATGTGGCCGGCAAGCCCGGCGTGAAGGCCTTATCAGTCACTGCAGCATGGAGGCAGCCATGAATTACAGGGGATGGAGGGGCTCAGCCAGAGCGGGATTGCGGCCGCCGGGTGACAATAAACATGTCCCGGGAATGTGTCCCCCATCACTCAAGCTCAGATAGCAGATCTGGACCTTAACTACAGCTCCCCATCTCTAAATCTCCCTGTGACCTGAGCGGGAGATGGAGGTGAGTCTCAAGGATATCTGTCTGCAGGGGCTCTCACTGGGTTTGTAACTGGGTTTTTAACTGGGTTTATCACTGGGCTGAGCTCAGCCTGCGCCGCTCCAGCGCTGCCACACTGCAGCACACTGGGGCTCTGGCCACCAACTGGAGCCAGGGACAGAGCCTGGGACCCTGCAAAACCTTCCAGTGCTGGCAGGAGGTGTGGAGCATCCCCTCGTGGCTTTTGGCTCCGTGAAAACACGAGTGGAACGTGGGGGATGCTCAGGTGAGGGCCCGGGGCTCCCTGTGCCTGGAGGCTGCAGCACCCAGAGCAGCACAGGGAACTTCTGCAGCTCAGGGGTATCCCAGAGGGAATTCTTCTTCATCCTGAGCTCCCTGTGCCCGAGGATGAATCCCCTGCAGGGTCCCAGTGCTCATCTCTGCCGGGCAAGAACGCGAGCCATGGTGGCACCCAGCCCTTGGGCAGTGGCACACACCGAGGGGCTCCCAAAGAGGGGAGAAATAAATCAATTAATCCCATCCCTAAATTAAAATAATAAGAAGAAAGACTCTAAATGCAAAGTGTTAATGAAGTAATGAAGGAAAGCGGCATGCTCGGTGCCACAGCTAAATACAGCCATTAAAACCCATAACCTCTGTAAAATTTGTGATAAAATTACAATTTAATTTTATAAAGATAATTTATTAGCTAATACCTCATTGCACATGTTAATAGCTTGTGCTTAAATAATAGTAATCTTGATTGCTCTGTGGTCATTAAACTTTTTTTTTACATACTGTTTAACTGACCGTTTTGTATGTGGTTTGAGGAGAAAAAAGTAATTATTGAAGTCTTAAGCACTGAGTTAATTTCTAATGAAAGGATAATTTTATTCCAATGATTTTACATTTAATTAACTAAAGCTACATGTAATGTGAAGTTCTAAGGCAGTGCTGACTCATTTGTGCCCTGGACAGAAGGCAGTGGTGTGTGAGCCCCCGGCCCTGGCAGGAGCAGAGGATGAGCTGGAGCACCCGCCGTGGGAAGGAGGGGATGGAGCAACCCCACAAAGTGAGCCTGAGGAATTGCAAATCTCCCTGTGCTGTGCTGAAATGGAGGCTGGAGCTGGACTGGGAAGGGATGTGGTCATGGTTTTGGGCTCTGTGAAGTGGATGGCATTGCCACCCTGAGGATTTCTGTGCCACAGGAATTATGAGACGAGGATGGGAGGAGGTGGGATGGTGAGTGTGGTATTGCAGTTTGGAAAAGGCTGGAAAGTTGGAAAAAGACTCCTTGGCATCCTCCCCATGCTCACCCCCTGGAGCAGAGGTGCCAATTCTGGAGCACCTGCAGTGGGAAGGAGGGGATGGAGCAGCAGCCCCTTTCTCCTTTCCTTCCTCCTGAACAGTGGCTGCTGCCCCATTTGCTGCAGCTCCCAAAGGAAGGTGATGATTTGTGCTGGGCCGTGCACAGAAAGGAGCCCCAACAGGGCTCTCAACCTATTTTGCATGTCCTGGTACCTCAGATCTCGAGTCCTTTATTCATAGAAAAGCACTCAGGTTTGGAGCACTTGCCCCCTGGTCAAGGAGAAACAAACCCATGCAGCTTCACTGACTAATCCCACCTGGACAGCAGGGCTCAAACTTAAAATATTCATGACTTAGCCCACAGTACACATTTCTCAAAAATATATTAGGTGTAAGAATATTAGCCCCAGGAATCACAGGGCCATCAGGAACCTTGCCACACTGTGCTTCCACTCTGCAAAGATTGGGATTCTTTTAGAAAAATCTCTCTTAGCCACGGTTTGCAGGATTTAATATTATGCCCATTAGCAGAAGCAAGCACCACCCTTGAAGCACACATGCAAATAGCAGGGGAGGATGGAGGAAGACAATAAAACTGGAAGCAGCCTTTGGAAGCGCAAATAAATAATTGGATTGCAATGTGGAAGTGTTTTCTGGTTTGATGGGCACTTCTTTTCATTGAAAATAAACCAGGCTGAATGGCTCAGTGGGTCCTGCACACCTCTGAATGGGCCCAGCTAGCTTGTGCTCTTGGTAACAGTGGGTATCATGAAGGTACATAAAAACATAGTTTATTGTTAAATTAAGTGTCCTGTTCTTGAAAACAACCCTTAAATTTAACATTCCAAGGCTGCTGCTGTTTATTTGCACTCTCAGAGCACTCTCAGTGCTGTCCACTCAACTACTCGAGAAATACATTGTAATAAAAATAAATGGACAGTTTGGGTTTCTCTAAAATTAAAAGAGGATATACAGCAGCCTTGCACTCCTGCCTTGTACTGAGGTAACCTGTGATAAAGTCACATTGTGTCAGAGATGGCAAATTATGCCTGCTAATTACTTACCGGAATTTCAGATTTGTCCTTACCATAATTAAAAAGGTGTCACTTTATTAGAATAGGGCTGGAATGATGGGGCTTGGAGCAGTGGAGGAGATTTCTGGTTAGAGATAATTACCAGTGATGTATTCCTTTCTCTCAGAGCCGTTTTTGCTGCGTTCCCCCATTACTGGGTAATGGATGTGTGGCACGGCTGCCGTGCAGGGGGAGCCCTGGCCGAAGGGGCTTCCACTGCCCGGGCTCCATGGCCCAGGGCTGGCACAGCCCCGGCTGTGGGCACGGTCCTGCTGATCCCGCTGAGCCTGCAGCTGGGGTGCAGCCCCGGGGAGGGCGAGCTGGGGTCAGTCCTGCTCCTCTCTGCCCCTGGGGTCACTCCTGAACTGCCCTGGCATGTGCCCAGGCTCTGCCCTGCAGTGCCAGCTGCTCCCCAGGGGACAGGGCACCTGCACACCCGGCTCCACCATGGCCAGCGTGGCCACCAACCTGCCCAGGGTCAGAGGAGGGCTCTGGGCACCCCTGTGCCCCCCTGCAGCCCCTGTGCCCAGCCCCAGTGCCCAGCACCATTCCTGTGCTGTGTAAAACCTTCTGCTGGCAGAACAGGCTGGAACCTGTCGAGAGCAAACTCGAGTCTCTCCCAGGGCCTGGCAAAAGAAAATAGCAGCGTTTAACCGTGGTGAAAGTCAGAGCACAAACAGGGAGCAGGGAGAATAATTGCACGGCTGGAGCGCCCAGCTCCGTGTTATCATTGCACAGTGGATTCCTGGTCTGTAAGTACAGGGGTGGCGTGAACCCCCGCAGAAGATGAAGGTTATAAAAGAGGCATTACTGGGAAAGGTCAGCAGGCTATTCAAACACGGAGCACTTGCAATCCACAGATTCAATAGCACAGCTATTTGCAGGGCTGGGAGAGGCAGGAGGAGTGGGAGAGGCACACACTCGCTTGCCACAGGATCAGGAAGGCTCCTTGTGCAGCAAACTCAGGAGCAGACAGGCAGGACCAGCCCCTTTCCAGCCCTGCTCGCCCCTGGGTGTCACAGCAGTGCTGGCAGTGCCACTTTGTGCCAGGTCCACGCCAAACTCCTCAGCCGTGCCTGGAAATCAGCAGGTGGAGCACAAAGGGTGAGACAGCTCCTCTGTCTCACACCACTGAGGTCTGGCTGCAGACTGCCATCAATCCTGTCTCCAATCCAACACATCAGGACAGCCAAAACATCTTTTCCTTTCAGAAGAGACCTCCCCAGGCTGAGCGCAGCACTGCAGCCGCTCGCTGCACCTCTGGGGTACCACGACACAACACGTCCTGTGGCTGATGGAGAGCCCCATCACACTCCACATTTTTATAAAAGATGGTTTGGTTAGCTCATGAGGCACTGTTGTTATTGCCAAAAGGTTTTGCTCCCCAAGCCTGTGCTGAATATTGTATTACTTTGCTATGCTCAGAAACTAAAATTACAACAATTTAATTTTGAATATGGTGGCATTATTACCATTTGTATTTGCCATTTCATAAGACTTTTCATTTCAACTGCTTTGCTTTCCTGTCAAGAGGAAAAACCTTCAATCTATCGGCTTTTACCAGAGAGGGAACTGTGCTGGAGTGTAATGCAGTATTGTATATTTCTTCTCTAATGCTCTTTTGAACAAAATCATCTATTTCATCAACAGTATATCAGCGGTGACCAAAGACCATTAAATAATGCATCTCACTCAGGAGCAGTGGAGCAGGGAAAGGGCTCTGACCTGTTTTAAACCTTATTACTTTCTTGCATTATGCCCCTCACTGCAATCTTTTTGTTTAAGTGATTTCAGCTGAGGCGTTGCTTCCTGCCTTAAAACACACGGTGGACACGTTATTGCTGAGCTGGTTGGACTCAGCCTCAGCATTTCCCACCCTACCCCAAAACCAGCTCTGCATTTGAATCTTTGCTAATCTCACAGATACACGTGTGTGCATCAAGGGCTGCTGTGAGTGACATCCCTCTCTATTCTGCACCTCAGGGGCAGAGACTGCGTTTCGTTTGGACCCCTGGCTTCACCTCCCAGCAAAGGTTTGGGGTTTGCAATTAATCCCAGGGCTGTTAAAGCAGGCATAGAATTAACCAAGAAAGGAATAGCTTAAGAAGAGAAGCTGCAGTTGTAATGACCAGAAGAGGTGTGGGGCTGGGATTGAAGGTTTCAGAGTGGTGTCCCCGTGAGCCCAGTGGGGGACCACGGTGGCACCAGCAGCCCCTGCCTGGGCCAAACCAGCCACGACCAACACGGGCAGCACCGAGTGCTCCACACTGTCCCCAGGGTGCCAGGGGGGACAGGGCTGGCCCCAGGGCTGCCCTGTGCCCATCCCCACGCTGCCCTTGCCCAGCTCTGCCTGCAGGTGCAGCCCAGCAGTGACCTCTGCCCAGCCCCGTGGTGCCCAGAGCATCCTCCCCTGCCTTGGTGGGACCAGAGGTGGCACAGGCACAGCTGTCCCTTGCTCAGGTGGCACAGGCACAGTTGTCCCCTGCTCAGGTGGCACAGGGACAGCTGTCCTGGGAGGGGCAGCCGTGCTGGGCACAGGGACCCTGCTGTGCCCTGCTCAGGTGGCACAGGGACAGCTGTCCCCTGCTCAGGTGGCACAGGGACCCTGCTGTGCCCTGCTCAGGTGGCACAGGGACAGCTGTCCCCTGCTCAGGTGGCACAGGGACCCCACTGTGCCCTGCTCAGGTGGGAAGGGGAGGCTGGGCTGAGTGCAGGGCCCAGCTTTGCCTCTCCCAGCCCTGGTGAAGCACAATCCCCCACCAGCCGGTGAGCAGGAAGCCTGAGAGACTTACAATTACATTTTCTCACTAGTCTAATGAGGTGAGAGACAGACAGAGGAGAGAGTTCCCTGGGCTAATTTTCCAGCCAGCAGCCACTGTGTTCCTCCTCTACTGCAAGAGGCAGAGGCAGAAATGACTCTTCCAGATTAGAGGCTCTTGCTGAAGGCATTCTGGAGCATATTCCTCTAGGACACTACAGCAAAAAAAAAAATGGAGATGACAAACCATTTTACTACATTCAGCTGGAATGAAGTAACCCCCAAACAGAGCTGTGTGGTGCTGGGGGTGCAGTGGTGGGGAGGGCGGGGAGTGAAGCCTGACCTGAATCATTGCACAGAGCTCTGCTCCAGCAACAGAGGGAGCAGGTCAGCACCTGCACAGAGGGGGAATTAGCTGTGAGAGGGAAGGAGCATTGCATTTGTCTCCCTGCTAGTGAACAATTTGTTATCATGGAAATGTTAGAATGGAATGCTCACAGCCTGGGGAGCAGCACAGGGCTGCAGAGGGCAGGTGCTGGAAGGAGAGGACTCTGTCTCTCTCCCAGGCATGTTGGGTTCCTCAAACTGGAGAAACTCTGAGCAATCCCCCCTCATACCCACAGGGCCCATGGAGGGAGTGCTTTCTTGGTTCCTGTCTCCATGATCTTTGCACTGCATTCACGTGTGCTCAACATTTGAATCTGGAGGTTCTCTGATAGCTTTGGTTGTGACCTTTGCTGCTGTGTGCTCCCCTCACACCCCTGGTCTCAGCACACCAAACACACTTCCAGCATGCCTGAATGGACCTGAACTTCTTAATCTTGGTCTAAGACAGGAGGAAGAGTCAATAAAATCCCTCCATCATGACGACGTGCAATGTGCTCACACACGTGTGTGGGGTGAGGAGTGTTTCATCAACCAGCCCCTGAGCAAGATCGGAATTTCCCCATTGGACTGACAAATCCAGCCAGTCTGACCCATCCCTTGCCATCCTCTGAAGTGTTTGGAGTGTGTAGTTGGTCCCGGAATTTGTTTTAGCCTGTGATTACATCTTGGTTAAAAGGGCGTGTGCAGAAGTCACCCTTCTTTTGTTTTCAAAAGGAGCTCTTTTCCAAAGCACTCTGCTGCTCAGCTCATGCAAACTAGGAAGAGATCTGTCAAATATCAAATACGAATTTTGTTGCTGAAGCTCTTGGAAAATTGACAGGTAGCATGCAAGCAAACATTAAATCAATAACAGCGAATTTCCCCCGGGAAACTTGTAGTGTTTTCTCATCAAAATCTTTAAATCCTTAAAGAACCCATAAAAGGTTTACACAGCGCGTGCTGGTTAATCTGGTTACCTCTGCATGGCTGGTGTGGCTGATCAGCAGGGCCAGCTAATGCCCAGTGCTGATCACCAGCAGAGTGTGTAATATCCCAGCCCAGCGCTGATGTATTGTAGCTTTGTTAGTCACTGTGGCTCCCTGGTAAATTCATTTGGAGTCCTCCGGGGTTTTAAATCTCTCATTTGGCCAACAACGAGGTCTGAAAAGATTGCAGTTCATTTCGACCCACAGTGGATGGAAGGCTCATTTACTGGCTGCAGGCAACTCAATCAGGCCGGCCGCTGATGAGTGAGTGACTTGTTCAGACCGCTAGTCAATATGTGTCTGCTGTGATAGAATGTCAGCATCTGCTGCCTGCTCCTGTCTCCCACTGCTCTGGCTTTTTTCATTTGGGCTGATCAATGTTATTAAAAACACCTAGGAGTTCCTTAACTGCTCTGCCACTTGAGGCTTTTCCTTCTTCCTTTTTTTTAAACACAACTTTGTATTATCTGCAAACATGTGCAGATGATGTACAGATCGATTTTTTACACGGGTGTGTGGGACGGGGTGTGTGTGCACACCTGGGCACACCACTTGTGCACTGGAGTTGGCTCTGCAGTTTCATCACTCTGGTTTGGGATTTTTGGGTGTGTTGCCCTGAAGTAGCTCAGACTTATAGCCTAATGCAAACATCTGCTAACTATTATTTGTAAATAAACTTTAAATATAAGCATGGAAAAGACAATGCATCTTCTCTAAAACTGAAGTGAGGATGTCCAAGTGGAATCAGTGACACCCTGTGGACACCCACACATCAAAAATCAGATTGTTGCTCCAAGCAAAAGGCCTGCCCAGCAAGCCATTTCCTGGGGACTAATGACACTCCATGGCACAGGTGGGTCAGCCACCAATTACACAGAAAAAGGGAAAGTTGCACTGCTGAAGGCTTTGATCTGTACAAACTGCAGGCTGCTGCAGGGACTGCCCTGTCCCGAGGTCATGGAAGAAGGGGAATGCTCTGGGCAAACCTCAGGCTTCACATCACCCAGGAGAGAGGAAGAAGGGAGAGCCTCTCAGTGCCCACACCACCCAGAGGAAAGGCAAGGTGATCTGCTGTGACCTGAGGACATGCTTCAAAACCCACCCAGGCTTCCATCCCTACCCCCTTCCTCTGCAATATGGCATCCAAAATAGATACCAAGAAATGACCTGCCAGGAAAAAAATGGAAGCCTATAATTATGTTATTGAAAACCTGTTCCACACTGTATTATTTAAGGTTATTTTATTATGATGTTGAGATGAGTTTCTTAAAGAAGAAACTCTGGGTTTATTGCGCTCCTCACGGAGAGGAGCCCTGGGTGATTTGATAGCCTATTTGAACAAGAGGGATGCTTTACGAGCCCCTATAAAAACTGATGACCCCACTCACATTTGTATTTAATGAAATAAGGAGGAGCTTTCGTTATGTTTTCAATAACCTTCACTGCTCTTTCAAACCTGCTTCAAATAAAAGCCAGAATCTGCATGTTTGTGTGCTGAACCCCAGCTGTCCGTGGTGAGGGCTCTGGAGGCTCAGCCTGGCTGGTGAGCTGTCCCCCAGCCCCCAGGGCCCTGGGGTGCCATGCCAGGAGCTGGGGACCGTGGGATGGGTGACAAGGGCTGTCCCATGGCAGGAGGGTGGCCAGGGGGAAGGCTGGGCTCAGAGGGGGCTCCAGAACTCATCTGCCTCAGCCTCCCAGGCACCAGCACACGTTTATTTCTAAGTACCTTCCCACACACCAAATCAGGCTTTTTCATGACACAATTTTGGTCTGTCATAAGACATTAAATCTTTCTGAAAAGTTCCAGTGCTTGGATCCTCCTCATGACGTTGAATAATTGCTGCTGCTGGAGGGATCAGAGGCTGCCTGTCCCCGGCTCTCCTGCTGGGGCTGAGCCCAGCTGTCCCACTGGGGACAGCCCCTGGCTGCAGGGACGGGGCAGCTCCTTGGGAGGGTTTTGGGGGATGTCTCTTGCCCACCTGGTGGCCTCTGATCCGAGGATTGAGATGGGAATGCTCGTTCCTGGCTCAGTGCCCAGGCTAACTCAGCTCAGAGCAGCTCCCTGGGCTGGGCTCTTCTCAAGGTGAGCTCTGGTTAACTCTGATCCCCCATGGAGTGCTCCAGGCCCAGCCTGCTCCTGCAGCCGGGCACAGCCAGGCTGGGCTGGGATGGATGGAGAGCTGTGGTGGGGCTGGCCCTGTGATGGGCTGTCCCCCTGCCCACCACGTCCCGCTGCCTCCCCCGGGCTCTGAGATGAGCAGGGTGAGCCTGGCAGGGTTTATCAGGGCACATCCAAGCTGCATTTGCATTCTCAGTTTGGTGCAGGTGCCACATCAGCAGATGTGTGCTGAGAGCAGGCTGGAGCAGCCACAGCAGCCTGTGCTGCATGATTCAGTGTGATGCTCTGTAATGGGCTGCAAGGCTGATCTTTACCATCATTGCAACGTAAAGGGTCACAATCTTCATCTCCTAACACTGTGTTTTTAACAACATTTACACTTTAACATATTGAAAAATCTCATCTCTTTCTGCCACCCAGCATGACAGCACAATTCAAAGCGATCAGTGCAGCAGTATATTTCAGTATTTTAGACATAAATCAACCTGGCTGAAATATTTTTTTCACTTCCAGTACTTCTGAAAACCTGGGATTTTCTAACTTTAATGTTTCTTACTTGAACCTTTGTATTCAGTGGAGTCTCCCACCTGAATAATTCAGCAGCATTAAATAGAGAGCAGGGAATGGAGGCCCCAGTGCAGCACCCAGCACAGACACAGTGCTTTGTAGCCCATTGCCATGGGAAACCCTTACCCAAGGAACACAAATAGTTTGGGAATTGTCTGCAGGTATGGAAGGAATTAAATTCTGCATCACCCTACAAAGCTAAGTGACAAGCAATTGGAACATATCAGGAATAAAGAACATTTTGTATTTCAGGAAAAGCTTTGGGATTAAAGGGGAGTTGTTTTTTTTCAGAATCTGCAAATCTGACACAAACCGTTTGTTCCAAGAGCCAGTACGAGGTGCAGGAGGGGCATCCCCTCCCAGAATAACTGAATTCAGCCCTTCTCAGGGATGTGGAGAGGGGAAAAAAAGAAGGAAAGGACTCTTGGGGTTTCCTCACTGGCGAGGCCTCCCCCCATGGTGTTCCTCTGCTCCTTTTCTGTGCCTCTTTCCCTTCTGCACATGAGCTTTGAGGCTGGGCTCTGCTTGGGCTGAGCACCATTCACAGACCCTCTGCCCCTTCCCACAGCTGCTGCCCTGCTCTGGCACAGCCTGGCCAAGTGTCTGACTTTTTATTCAATTAGAAGCTCCTTATCCAGTTTTTCTCTATGCTGGCCTAGATTTCTCTTTGCTCCCACGTGAGAAAGGAGCTGGGCATATGGGCTGAACCACAATGATTTGATTCATGGGCTGAAATCATCATTGAACAAGTGTCACAACATGGCATTAGATTAAGAACTAAAGTGATGGGCTATGGTGAGTCTGTTCATTAGTATTAATAGAGCTTAATTAGGCACAAGCATGGTGTTGCAGGGAAATGTGAAGTTGGCTGCAGTTTCCATGGTGGGAAAAAAAGGTGTTATTCAATAAAGGTGAAAGAGGCTCATAAGCCTTGTGGCTCTCTGAACCCCAGCACAACCTGGGCTTGGGCTGAGTCCTTCCTGCCCCAGGAATGCAGGGGAGAGAAGGACTGGGTCTCTTTGAGAAGCCAGAATTGAGGAATGGAAAGTCCTGACTGAAACCATGAAATCTGGGGGAAGTCCTGGCCTTCACTCAGGGCTGTTTCAGGGAGTCACTCAGTCCTGGCTGAGCCTAGCAGAGGAAAAGGCAGAGCCCAGTCCCCTGCCAGTCCCCAGGGAGGGATGCCAGGAAGGAGAGAGCTCTGAGATCCAAATGTGTGAGAGAGACAAAGGGACAGGGCCAGTGATGCCTGCAGGAGCCAGTCCCCACATGGCACTGCACCCGGTGCCTCTGCCAGGGCTTTGCAGCCAGGGTGAACATCCATGGATGCAGCCAAGGCTTTTGTGATTATCTCAGTTCCTCAGTATCCTCCCTCTTGCACCAGTTTGCCTCCATTCATGCTGCTCTTTGCTTTATAGTTCTTAGGCCATTTTACATTTCTCCCCATTTGGCAGCATTAAATTTTATTTACCATATGTCCCTTCTGCTACAAAGATGATAAAATCCTTTGGATTTTTGTTGTGCTGTTGCAAGCTCATTCAGCACTCACCTCAGTTTGGCGTCCTCTGCAAGTGGAGCTGATTTGTTGCTGGTTTTCACAGAGGTCTGAGCTGGGACACTGCCAGGTTGTGCTGCAGACCTGCCCTCTAGCACTGCTTCTTTCCCTTTGCCAGACACCATCCCCTCAGGAGGTCTCCAACACCTCTGTGGTGGGACAGAGCCTCATATGGACCTCTGGCAAAAAAAACCAAGAGAAATGCCCCTTCTCATAGAGTTATTTCAAAATCCCAAACCAAATCCCTTTCCCCTCTATGCAGACAGTGATCTGCACATGC
>JANRGV010000052.1:10671918-10674418 GCA_024734035.1 Alethe castanea
CTCTCCCCCTGTCCCCGCGTCCCCTGCTGCTCACACCGGGCTCTCCCCCTGTCCCCGCGTCCCCTGCTGCTCACACCTCGCTGAGCAGGCACCGCCACGCCGAGACCTCTGCCCGAGCTGTCAAGGTGACGGCTGCTGTTATCCCAAAGTACTTATTTCACATACGTGGTGGTTTGTCCCTGGCTTTTACTGAAACACAGGGAAGAGACCAATTATCTTCCTAATGGTTTGCACAGCTTCTTTCTTCTCTTAAGTGCGAGTTAATGACAAATGGTTTGGGCAGGGGGTCGCTCGTGCACAGGGAGCTCTTGGGTGTCCCCTGCTTTCCGGGCGTCCAGGGACACGGGGCAGCTCCTCTCATCTGCTCTCCTCGCTCAGGTGTTGCCGCTGATTTTCTCCTCCCTGCAGAATTACCACGCTTTCCTAAATGCCCGGGTGCTGCAGCATCTCCGTGCCCAGGCAGGAAGGGTTCAGGGTGCCCTAGGGGTGGGCATGGGAAGGGAGGGCAGTGGGCAGCGCCTGGGGGATGCCAGCAGGGCTGGGGGCCTTGGGCTGTCCTGGCCACCCCGGGCTGACCCTGGCCCACACGGGTCACGAGCTGGTGCCGTGGCTCCCTCCCGCAGGGCACACTGAAATGCTGATATCACGCCAAGTGATGAAGAGGAGGCTCCGTGATGCCGCAGAGAGCTCTGGCTGGGGCGCACCAGGCGCAGTCCCGGTGGCAGCTCTCACACAGGGCTCCGAGAGGAGCCAGTCCCAGTTCCATTGCCTCCCCTGTGTCAGGCACAGGGCAGCGATGGCCCCCCAGCCGGGCCGGGGGTTCCCGCAGCAGATCCCTGCCCTGGGAGCCGCTGGAGCTCGGGCTCAGGGAGTGCGGGGAGCGGCTGAGGCAGCTCCGCGCCCCGCGCTCTGTTATTGATGTGCTCGTCTCGCTGGATTAGTAACGGATGTGGGATAAGCCAGAGGGTTCCTCTTGCCTTCAAGCCTGCATTACCCCGTCAGGAACAGAGGTTTCACTGGCACCTGATAAGCCACATAAAACAGATAAATACTGGGGAGATGCTGTGTGTGAACACAATCAGTCTTGGCAGTGACACGATCCCTGTGTAGCAGCCTGGCAGGTATCTGCTGCTTTGTTTTTTGCACAGTGAAGGCAAGTTGAGCTGAAAGAGCTCTGGATTTCAGTAATGCAAAGCAGCAAATTGTGCATCTCATTATCACACTCCAGGAAGAAGATGCAATTTCACCACTGCAGATCCATGAAAGTGGGGACACTTTAACTCAGGCATGGTTTGGCTTGGGAAGTGGTCAGAATTATTTTTCCTTTCAAAAAGATGGTTGAGGTGAACACCAGATGGTGGAGACCCATTTCTGCATGCAAGCTGGAGAAACTGGGTGCCCCAGTGCCTGCATAGGAGCCCAGGAGCATGTGCCCTCTCCAAGTGCTATGGTATCTGTACTTTCACCCTTTCCCATTCTGGGACATCACAGAAAAATCCATCTGCAGACTGTTTATCTTGTTTTCTTGTGAGTAAAGATGCAGCCTTTAACTTGCTGTGGCTGTAGTGTGTTGGTTAATGCCTGGGTAACAGAGGGAGGGGATGGGGGCATGGCAGTGTTAATGGGAGAACAGCTCATTTATAGTTCCAGCATGCTTTATGACATCAAAAGAGCATTGAGAGAATGCTTGGGATAATGTTAATTAGGGCTCAGAAATAAATGCTTTGCTTCCTCATTAATTGTTATCTCTTTGTTGTGCTCATTAGGAAGTGATTCCTAGCAAGGAGCTGCTAAAGGTTGTGCAGCTGAGAGGAATGTGCTGCTTGGCTGGAGCACACCGGGCAGCCCCATCCGAACGTGGTGCTCAGGGGTGGGGTGGTGGGGCCAGCTGGTGCCCAGGCTGCTGCAGGGAGAGGGCTGAGCTTTGGGATGCTCTGAGAGCGCCTCAGTGCAGAGTGTGACAAGCCCTGCCCCTATCTGCACTAAGCAGCCTTGCAGCGAGCAGCTCTCTCCTCTGTAAAGTTTTCTTGTCTCAGCCATTTCTGTAGATTATGTGAAAACACACTTTGGAAAATTGAATCATAAAACTGTGGTGTAAATCCTTTTAAAAAGAGATCAAAGACCAAAATGCTAATAAGGCTGGGATGGGAATAAAATCTAGGCGCTTTGGTAAAGTAGAATAAAAATAAAGGAGGCCTACAAAGAGAATAACAAATTAAAAACAAGTTTAAAAAGAGCAACGGAAAAAAAGAGATTCAAAACTACCAAAGGAGAAAGCCTTAAAGTGAAAGCTTTCATGTGCCCAGTGCAGGCATGACCCTCAGCGAGGTTTCCCTCACAGTGAACCCCTGCTCCAGCCCCTGCACCTCTCAGGGGCACAGCCTTGGATCTCCCATTTCCCACCACGCTGCTGGAACCTGTCTCCACCAAACCACCTCAGTGAGAGAACTCTGGAGTGGTGATCTGCATCTCTGTGTCCTTCCTTGGCTTTTCCCACGTT
>JANRGV010000052.1:10679418-10690709 GCA_024734035.1 Alethe castanea
AAATGCTATCTGATCCATAAATGGCAGCAGCAGATGCTTAATGTAATAGTTAAAGACTATGCAGCATTCTTGGCACCTTCCACGCGTTTTCCACACACAGTGTACTAAAGTGACACTCAATAACTTGCTAGTTACAAAAAGTTTAGTAAATTTGTTGGCACCACATCAGCCTAAATGAAGGCTTCAGTGTCAAGGAGTGATGTTACATGGACAAAGTGGATATTCCCTACTGCTCCATGGGCAGAGCTCCTTTGGGTTTCCCAAATGGAGATTCCATAGCAGAAGACGAAAGCTCTTCATGTCTCCCCTGCTTCCTGTGGATGGTGAACAGTTCTGTGGAAAAAGCTCCTGAAAGGGGAGAGGCAGAGGGGTTGCTCCAGACTTACAGCTGTCCAACCTATTTGAGGGATTTAAAGCTTTGCAGATGCCCCTGGGAGCCTTTTGCAGAAGAAACCCTCAAAATGAAGTTGAATCAACCCAACATTTCAAATAAAAAGAAGTATCAAAGCTCTCTGCAGAATGAAATGCTGAACAACGTTGACAACTACTCAGCTGTTTAGATCAATTATTCTCATTCTGGTAAAAATGCTGCCCAACTGCTCCAAACTAAGACCAACTGGATTGATGCATTTTGGCTTTAAACCCCTATTGCGACTGGATTTGCCTTCTCTCACAAAGGACTTCTGGTTGGCAAAGCAGAAAAGCATTCCATGATTTTTGCAGTGCTGCAGGTTTATTGGAGCTGCCACGCTCCAGTGAGAAGCGCCCCAGCCCAGAGCCCCTGGCTCCCACCAGGCTGCCCAGGGCCTTGTCTGAGAGCCTGAGCACATCATTCCCTGCAGTGGGCCCACGGGCACGGTGTGGGGTCCCACGCTGCTGCCTCTGCTCTCTGCAGAGGCCCAGGGACCGTTTGTCCAGGAGCTGCTCACGCTGCTGGGTGCTGGGGTGGGACTGGGAACCCCCTCACCCAGACACACTCTGGGCTGTGTGTCCCCTGGGTGCCACAGCCCCTCACAGACCCATGCCAGCAGCTCCTGCCTGAGGGGTCACTCTGGCAGGGACCCTGAATCTCACTGGCACTGCAGGAACGGGGGCTCAGCAGCACCTACAGCACACTTGGGCATTCCTCACCTTGCAGTCAGAGTGCCCAGCTCCTGTCCTATTCCCACAGTCCCACAAGAAGTTGTTGCTGCCCTAAGAGTTATTACTTTACTGTTGTTAATAAAAGATGCAGTTGAAGTGAACGTGCCCTCCCCTGTTCCAGCACCAGCTGCCAGCAGCCCGGCACTCCTGTTCTTCTTCCATCGTCTCCTGTCCCAGACAGGTGGATGGGATGGCTGCCATTGCAGGGAAGGTCTAAAGCATAAAATGCTTCATTTGATCATGAAATGGAAGTTGGGATGGCCAGAGAAGGTCCTTCAGTGCAGCCAGCACTGGGGTGGGCATTGTCCTGCTGCCTGCAGGGATGTCCCTCCAGGGACCTGCTCCAAGGCCGGCACGAGCTCCACACAGGCTCCTGCCCCATGGGAAGGGAAGGGAAAGGAGAGGGCATGAGGATTCAGGTTTCAGGAGCCACTCCAAACGTGGCTGGTGGCAGATGACACAACCTGAAGCCCAGCCCCCAGCCCCCGCCAGGCTCAGTGTGCAGCCACCTCTCGGTCACACTCCCTGGGCAGAGGTGGGTGAGCATGTCCAGGCTGGGGTGCAGAGCCCACAGCCCCATCTGGAATATGCAATGTGGAGACAATAGAGCAAAGTGTAACCACTGTTTACAGAAAAAATTGTCAAGGATTTATTTATTGGAAGTGACTGAGGAATATGAATTCTACACTCCATTTAAAATGCTTTTTATTTCTCTCAGCCTTGGGGCTCTGAGTACATCTAATTTCACCCATAGCTATAATTCTCCACCAAACAGTTCCTGCTTCTCCTCTGGGTTCCTGAGGAGTCATTTTGGTTTATGTCCTCTCCGGTGCAGCTCATGCTGTGGCTGGAGACAGTTACACACCGGTGAACTTTCCCAACACCCCCTCCCCGATGGGGGCACACACACATGCAGTGTGAGCGAGTGGCATGCACTGGGAACAGCTTGACACCTCACTATATATTTATTTTAAAAAATAAAACTCCAAATGTTTTTATCATGTAGGGGTTTCTCCTGAGGAGCCTTGTATTTCACCACAGACACTTTGATTGTCCCTACCTTGCAGCTAACAAACTATTAGTTTTGTTAGTATATTTATTCCACTAAAATTGGAGCCTGTGATTACAAATCCAATGCTGTGATTGAGTCAGGATTTGAAAATAAATCTGTCTGGGGCTCATCTGGCATTTTGGTGCTGGGAGAGGCAGCACCAGGCACTGCTCCTGCAGCCCAGCTGTGGGCTGGGCCATGCAGCTGGGGGAGCTCTGGGTCTGCAGGGGCACGGGCAGGGCTGGCTCTGCTGGGTCACTGCTCAGGGACTGGCCTTGGGCGTGGGACCTGCTCCCCCAGGTGAGCCAGCTGTGGCTGCAGATCTGCCTCTTCTAACAGGGCCTGTGTTGGGGCAGAGGTTGCTACGCTGCCACAGTTCACTCCATGTCCAAACCCTTCCAGGGCTTGCTGCTCCACAGGGTTTGTGGCACTTGAGCAATATCTTGGTGACATGGCAGCTTTTCTTCCCCAGGTGGGAGATGCCCCTTCCCAGGAGGGTGGCTGCTGAGCTCCAGGACAGGGAGCAGGATGCTCTCCTTCCCCATGGATGCAGGGGAAGGACAAGGTAAGCATATGCATGTGTGTCAGAGCAGGAATTAAACTCCCATTCTTTGGATTTTTTTCTTTGGATGTTATTTCCCACTGTTTCAGTTTCTTCTCCAAAAGCAAGGATGGCAGCTCATCCTGTGGGACGAGAGCTCTGTGGCAGGGCCTCTCTCTGCAAGCAGGCACAGATTCCCAAGGTCTCAGTCTCACCCTGGCCCCCAGGATGGCTGTGCCCAGAGGGATGGTGAGAGCTGGGGTGCCCCTGACTGGGACCAGGCCAAGGACAGGGGCAGGGAGTGAGAGGGGAGAGGGACAAGCTGCTGCTCTTGCTGTTCTGATGTCCCTGCAGATTATTTCCCAGAAAGCTTCTCTGCTGCTGCGGAGTTTTGCTTGCTTTGAAATAAATGAGCTGTTCTGTTTCTGCAGGTAGGCAGTGACAGCACTTTCACTGCTTGGGAATCACTCCCTGCAAGCTCTCAGGAGAGGAAGGAGCAAGACAGAAGTCTCAGCACTCACATAGGTAGTGGCAGACAATGACCTTGCCCCCAGGTACCTCCCATGTCCCCCGGCCACTGCCATGGCCCTGCTCACAGGAGCTGCTGCTCCCTCCCTGCTGCAGCAGCGCAGAGCTGGGTGATCAGAGGCTGCCCTGCACCCTGCTGGGCTGGTGCCCACCTGAGCCCTGCCATGGGTCCCTGTCCTGCCCCCCAGCCTGGCACCCCTGGCTGTGCCACCTGCGGCTCCGGGTCCCTGAGCAGGAGCGATGCACCTCTGTATGTACATAGGGAAAAAACCTGTCAGGGAAGATTAAAACCCCAGACAGTCTTTATTGTAAGATTGTTTTTTCCATTTATTTATCCCTTTTTTTCCCTTTTAGCAAGTGTAGTCGGGGTTTGATATGATTAGAATTGCAAATCTTGCATGTTAAAAGGGAAGCACTGAAGTAAAAGGATGCTGCCTGTGTAATGAGACACGTTTTAAATCCAGGCTAGGTAAATTTGGTGTTGAGCATAAAGGGTATGAAATAAACTCGCAGTGAGCTCAGCAAATGCCCCAAGGCGCGTCCCCATTAGTATTCCCATTTGTGAGCTCACTTCATAAGACTAATGGAGTTGCTACCTGGGGACATTAATTGTGCATGACACCATTGCCGAGCCTTTGTGCACTCTTACTAATATCACAGTGCCTCCTTGACAAAACGCCTGCAAAGATTACAAACATACCTAAAATAACTGCCACATTCACACTCATATTTGACAGGGATCTTCGAGTTCAGTTACAATAGAATTACCATCATTTCTTACACCTCTGGCTTTTTATTACATTAAACAATGGTTGATATTGCTTCCTTAAACCAGTGTCAGATTGTGTAAAATCTCTCTATCTCAGGCTTTTCTATTAAGCCTCCCATTTATCAGGGGAATGTATAGCTTCCATACTTGACTCTCACTACAAATATTATATATTATATACTTAAGCACGCGTGCACATGCACACATCACCCTTCTTCTGTGTTAAAGGCACAGCAACATTTTTGACTCCTTGCAGTTAATACTGAAAGGCTCTGCTGTCTTGTGAGGTGCTCGCAGGTCTTCCACCATCAATTATAACATCATCTCTGGGGAAAAGCCTTCCTGGCTCAGAATCCCAGTGTCCAGGATTAAGATGATGGATGAGAGGATTTGCTAAATTCACAGCAACCAGGGCAAGATTCTGTTGAGGAAAGCATTGGGATCTTCTGGAGCTCTGACACACCAGCCTTGGCCTTTGCAGGGCAGTGAGGGGCTCCCCAGCAGCGTGTCCCCATGCCAGTCCCACGGAGCACCCCTCCAGTGGCTGTGTCCACTGCTCCCCACGGCTGCCAGGGCTCCAGGGGCCTGCCACAGCTGCACTGAGAGGTGCCCATGGGACACCAGGGCACATCTCATCCTTGAAAGACATGTTAAAACAAGGCACCAAAGTGAGTTAATGTGAAACCTGTGAGGGTTCCATGCTCAGGTGCTTGGAGGAGGGGTTCAATCCTTCACAAATCACATTTTAAAAATATATTTATATAAAAACCTAAGTGTTTGCATTTTTTTCTGGCACTGGCACCATCTGTGTCCCAACAGCCTTTGGTTTTGGTCTTCCCTCTCTACACTAGAGCCTTCTCTGAGGTTTCCTCTTGGAGAAGAGGCTTGCCAAGCTGCAGGTAAGGGAAAATTCATTGATGTGCATTAGAAAGCTTTTCACCCCACCTTCCCTCTCCCAGAGGTGGCCTTGGCTTTGCCATCAGCTGCCCAAGGACATTCCAGCTGTACCACGTGGCAGCATTAAAAGCCCAAAAGAAAAGTCCAGCTCCATATTCACTAGAGAACAAAACACTTTGTCTAGAGAAGGACATCAGTGTTTAATTCAAATTCCTGGCCTTTGAGATGGACTAGGTAAAGACCTGTGGAGACACGAGACAAGAGCTGTGGTTCTGCTCTTGGGGTTATATCTGGGAGAGATTGGGGCTGGATCTCAGCTGCAGCTGTAGAGGATGACACTTCAGGAATGGCTACTTCTATCTATTATTTCTAGTTCTAGTTCTAGTTCTAGTTCTAGTTCTAGTTCTAGTTCTACTTCTAGTTCTACTTCTAGTTCTACTTCTAGTTCTGTTTCTGTTGACAGGATTTATTTGAATTAATATTAATTATTAGTTTGCAGTGGTGCCTATCAGCAATCACGTATTTCTTTACAAACTTGTTCTACAACTTGCTGCAGCAAGAAAAGGCACAAGGTGATCATGGGCAAAGCTGCCTCCAGGGTTTGGGGACTCTTCCTTCCTCGGGCTGGTCCTGTCCCACAGCTCCTGACCCAAAACAGGCACATGCTAATATCCAGGCAAGAGGAGTCACCGGGGCACAGCAGGCATTTGCACTGGGCATTTCAGAGGAGCCCTGAAGAAATGAGCCTGAGCTGAGAAGCACACAGTGCATGCATACGGCTGATCCGCCCTGTGGAGCTGGCACGGAGTCCTTTCCTGCTGTCTCATTGACTTCTTGCCAAAAAAGGTTAAAATGCTGGAGTTTTCTCTGGAATTCTGAAGTTGAGACTTAAAAATACTTCAAACACTTGGTTTAATAGACCTTCACATCAGCGAATTCCCAGTTTCACACAGCTCCCTAGTGACACGGGACCTTTTGTCAAGCACATATGAAATTAAGTGAAATAAAAATCATATTAAAAATTATTACCATCTAACAGCCATTAGTCTGCACATTGCTGTCACGTCTTGATGGATTTCTCACTTAGTTCAATGAATGTTCTAACGACAGTGATAAAATCACTCAGAAAAAAATATAATAAACTGTTAACCCTTCACGTGGCTGCTTGTTTTTCAAATCCCTTTAAGAACTGTTCAGCCGTGAGTTGCTCCCCAGGGTACTTGCCTGTAGATGAAAACCTGCCTCTGCCTGACTTGGGCATGATGGAGAGGTGGAAACCCTGTTCCAGCCCTCCCCAGTGAGGACATGGCATGGCAGGGGACAGTCCTGGCAGCACAGGGGACTGCCTGGGACACTGCTGGAGTGACACAGCCCTTTGTCCTTTCAGAGCAAGGCCAGGAATCCCTGAAGTTCCCTTGAGGGGCACTGGACAGGCTCTATGACAATGATTCCATGGTGCCCAGCACTGCACTGTGCAGGGAACAAGTCATGCTGTTCCCTGACAGACCGAGGGTGCCAGAGGCTCAGCCCTGGCTTGGGGAGCACCACAGGGGTCCTAAGGCATGTGTGAAAGAGGAAAGATGGTGACTGGGTCCCAAGGCACGTGAGAGGACAGGGAGATGGTGACTTGGGGTGCTGGAGCTTGACGGAGCAGCTGTGGAAGTGCAGCATGGCTCCCCGAGAAGGGCATCTGCAGTGGGCTATTAACATAGAGCTACTTAACGGGCAATCAGCACGGCCTCGTTAATAAAACACATCCATTTGAATGCCATGAATTGCTCTGTGTGCTGCTGGAGTTCTCTGGCTAATAGCAGCCTCGGCAGCCTGGCATCGCTGGGTTTGTTGTGTCCTGCAAATTTAATGCATGCTTACTGCTATGGAGAATAGTGGGTAAGATGGAAATGACAGACTGCAGGAGCAGACGTGGCAACGTAATAAACTCGGCTGGCACTTCTCCTGAGTTGTATTTAGCCTACCACGTTCCGTGGAAGCCTGGCAGAGGGCCAGCATGTGCCAGCGCTCGTGCATGGGACATGGCCAGCAACGCACGAGTGGCAGCAGGGCCCTCACGCTCCTGCAGGTGACGTTGGCTGTTGTCACCATGTCTCCTCTCCACTGGTGCTGCTGTCACAATCCGTCCGACACACAACAGAGGCCAGTGTTTAACTCGCCCAGTGTTCAACCTCTGCTCTCTGAGCAGGAGGGTCCTGTGCCCTGAGGGCATTTCTGGCTGCTGGAGCGGGAGGGAAGTGAACACCTTTCTGTGACCGTTGTCACTCAGCAAATTGTTCCACAAGACACCTGATTGTGATATTAGAAAGACAGATTGATGTTCTCGGGAAAATCAATGAACTTGCCAGGCTCTGTGATGACACACAGCCGCCTCCCTCTCAGTGCAGTGACAGCCCAGCGTCCCAGACAGGACACCGAGGGCACTCCCCACACTCACCCTGGGACCCGGCACTGCAGGACCCTGCTGCTGGTGGGAGGAGGCTTGTGGAAGAGCAGCAAAAATTAGCAGTGTTTGGAGGGCACCAGAGATAGAGACAGATGAGGTTTTGGGCAGACTGTGTTAGAGGAAAGCGAGCTCTGGATGGGCCAGGCACCAGCCTGGTGGCTGTGAGAAAATGGGAGCTCCTGTTGAAGCCATGGAGAGAGAAAAGCCCAGGGGTGCTGGAGAGCAGGGAGGGCTCCCCGTGGTGCCTCGGGGGAGGTGGTGGAGAGGCCATGCAGGGCTGGCACAGGCCCTGCGGCCCTCGCCCTCACCGCGAGCACCGAGAGCAGGCCCGAGCCCGGCCACGGCCCGGCCGGGTGCTAAATGCAAAATCTGATCGTTCATCCTTTGTTCTTCTCCTTCCATGCCGAGAGTGAATTAAGTCAAAGCCAATTCTGAGGAAAAGTGGATCTCTTCCACCATTCATCATGGACGAGAGCGGGCTGGGCAGATCTACAGGCCTCTGAAGGCCTGCACGGATGTGCTGTCCCAAATCTCATCTCCATGGCTCATGGTGATTGATCTCGGCTATTCAGACCTGTGAAGCTCAATGATTTCTCTCTCCTAACCTCTACCTGGTTCCTGCTGTATTTCATATGGAGAAGATTCTTGTAGAGGTGTTACATTTTGAAAATAAACCTGATCAGGTCTGGAACAATGGGACTGAATCCTTTTGCTGCTGTAGCTCCAGTGTGGATGCCGGAGTTGCCTGTGGTTATCCTGTGCTCCCTGGCTGAGCTGCTGGGCTGAAAGGTCTCTGTTTCCTGCACCCTCCTGTTTGTAGGACATGAAGGAGCTGTTTCCCTGAGCTGGGGCATTTTTATGCACAGAATTACAGACATGTAGGCATGGAACAGACCTCACCTAATCTGTCTGCAGTGAGGCAAGATCACAAACTTCTTGTAGATGTTTCTCTACCCATTGAGTAAAACTCCTCACTGACCTTCCACCGCCTGTATTTCCTCTAGAGTATAACCTGCTAATGGTTTGGGAGTTGCTGCCTTATTTCACCTAGGTTTTCCTTCCTGCAAGGACAGCACAATATTTCTGTATGATTCAAGAAAGAAAGGACAACATCCTTTTTGTCCCAAACTTTTTTTCCCTCAAAGCTCCTCAGCTCCATACTAAGTCATTCCAGCCCCACCAGTTTCCATTATCATGCACTGCATTTTCTGAACCTGCTGAGTTTCTGTTGACTCTGGATTCTTTCCCATTTTCTGTTCACTTAAAAGGGAAAGCTGAGGATATCCCTGGAAAGACCAAAGTTGAATTTTCTCTCAGGCTACAAATGTGGATAACTTTTCTCTGCATTTTATCAGAGCACCACATTCCTGACAGATGCCATGGTTATTGCAGATCCTAGGTCCTCCCCAGCTTCTGCTTACTCAAGCAGTAATCCCTACTCTGCATTGTGTGGGACTTTTTATCTCCCATGTAGAGCTACTCTGTGCTTGTCTTTACCGAATTGCACCTTACTCATTTCAGACTGTGGCCAGTGACATGTGAATGAGTTTTAATTCTGTTCCTGCTTCTGAATTGCTCACAAACCTCTTTCACCTGCAGGATGTGGCTCAGACAAAAGGCTGGAGGCCTGGGCAGCCACATGGGCTTCTCCTGGGGATGCTCAGGCTGCTGCCAGGCAGGTTACACTTATTCCTTGAGCATAAGGTGACACTTATTCCATGAGCATGGGCCTGCGGGTGTAGGCACACAGTGGGTGCCTGCTGTGCCGTGGGACTGGCAGGGATGCAAGGGATGCTGCATCTCCTGCCATAGGAAGGGCTTCATGGGGACAGCCAGAGGAAAGGGAAGAACAGGCTCCAGGCGTATTGCCAGTGTAAATTATCTCAGCCTGTTAGTGCTGCCTATAAAGAGGTCTGTGTAACTGCAAGTGCACCACTCCAGAGACAACTGCAGGGAGCTTTATCATCTCAAACCGAAGAGGATGCCCTGCTTAGTGTAAGAGTTCCAGAGGACAGGTTACAGCAATGAGCAGGTTACAGGGCAAGGAAAGCCAAAGGACACAGGAACAAGGCACTTTAAGCTCTTCCTCCTTGTGTGGGTGTGTGGAGAGCAGAATCTGGCATAATTAGCTATGCCCAAATTCTGCTGAATGGCCTGCAAGCAGTGCCTTCCCTCCCCCTTCATGCCTGAGCACATCTTATTTGTCAGTGGAAAAGTTTCCCCCTAATGAATTTGCCACAAAAAGGAGAAAAATGGCCATGGCCTCAACATGGAGAAAATGGCAAATCTGATGGTGGCAATTAAGCAGAAAACAAGACAGGGATCTGTAGCGGTCTGGAGAGAAGGGGTTAAATTGCCATGGAAACAACCATGCATTATTTACATGGCCTAATGAATAAAACATTTAAGTAGTAGGCTAATAAATTTCAGAACACAAAGAAAAGTAAGCTATGATTTAAATATATGCCTCTGATGAATATAACTTGAGTTATAGAGCTGAAGCCGTGGGAGACCCAGCTCAGTTTTACACCCTCATCTCACTAACATGAAGGTATATCTTCTTTTAATAAATGATTTTTCCAACGAGCACACAAATTGGCATGAAATTCTCTCCTGTCAGGCATCCTGAAGCCTTTTCTAATAGCTTTTCTTGTGAATTTCTGTTGAGGTAGGAATGCTTTTGTTTTGGTTTTTTCCCCTCCTGCACATTCTGCCAGATTTCCGAGCAGGATAACATTAGCAATCAATTTGTTAAACTGTTAGCAGAACATATGTCGGAAGGTTTCAAACAGACCCAGACTGAAAGATGTGTTGTTTATTGTGTATCAGATATACATGTGATCCTTATGGCTCCAAGTGCAGGATCCCTTTGTTTTCCACCCTCTGCAGATTTCTACCCGTGTTCTGCACGTGGAGCTGGGGAAAGCGGATCAGCCAGGGACACCATTTCCTTAGGGAACACCACAGCACCTGACAGGAGATGTCCCAGGAGCCCTGGTGCTCGCAGGGCACAAGGGGTGGCTCAGGTGGGGAGGGTGTCTGGCAGCCTGGGAGGCTCCTGAGTGCAGGTGGGACATGGTGCTGAGTGCCAGGAGCACAGCATGGCCTGGGCAGAGCAGGCCTGGCCTTCTCTGGCATGGGCTGTGCCAGCTGCTGAGCAGCCACTTTGGGAGAGGGATGGGTGACGTGCCACAGGCAAGGAACAGCTCCCAGACCACTCCTGGGAGCGTCTCTCGTTTCCTCTGCTTCAATGGGCACGAGAAGCCAGGCTGGTGCACAAGCCAGGGAACAATGCACAAGCTCAACAGTGACAGCATTCCAGCTTCTGCAGCCATTTCCACCTCTGTGTTCTGCTGCAGAACCAGCCCTGATCTGTGCAGCCACACCAGTGGCAGCAGTGCCAGCAGTGCCAGCAGTGGCAGTGGTGACAGCAGTGGCAGCAGTGGCAGGGCTGGGCAGCTCCAGGCAGCTGCAGGGCAGGGGCAGGAGCTGGGCAGTTCTGTATCTGTATCAGACAGGTGTGCCAGAGAACTCCCAGCAAAAAGGGAGCCCCGAGGTTCCTGTGCCACTGGGGGACAGAGGGGTTGTGCTCGGGGTGCTGAGGCTTGGCTGCCTGCCTGGCAGCCAGCAGGGACTCTTCTATTTCTTGCACCATTTTCCTTCCATGGGCAGGTAGAAATCTGCTGTTGCTATTTTTAGAAGGATGGTATCTATCAATCCATGGAGCAGATTGCTGGCCACAAAGGTAGATGAAACAACAGCTGGTGCTTGGGAGAGGGATCAGGACAGTGGAAAACTGCTGCTTGCTGAGCCCACGTACTCAGCTGGTGCCGGATATTCTCACTGTTTGCTATTCATATTTATTATTTATTAATTTGTAAAGAGTAAATACCCTTGCTTAAAA
>JANRGV010000052.1:10690759-10720393 GCA_024734035.1 Alethe castanea
TTCCCCTCAAAAAGAGTATTTTAACATTAAATAACGAAATATTTACTGAAATTAAATTTTGAATAGTGTATTTCTTTGCAAAAATGCCATTTTTAGTCCTAAAAAGTGAAGCCTGAAGGAAGAGGTCTGAAAGACCAAGCAGTGTTGCTGACAAGCTTCAGAGACACAGTCTGTTCATCGGGTCAGGATGTGCCCAAAAGTAAGTTCACCTTTAACAACTAGTCAGCTAGTCAGCTAGTAAATAAAAAAGAGTTTAGCCTTTGTCTTGATCATCAGGACCATGACAGTTTTGGTTCAGAGAGAATGATTTTCTGGATAAATCCAGGAGTTTTAAAAAAAGAAGAATGAAGGATCACATTGCTGACTGGTAGACAGGAGATGTGGTGGAGGAAGAAACCAGATGAATTGTGTTGTCTAAACAATTTGTTATGAATTATCCAGTCAACTGTAATGAAAACATATGGACAAAATTCACAAGAAACTCCTCCAATGTTTTAAAATGTGAGTGATGCTGGTATTGGCTGGGGGTCTGTTACACACCTCTATGTATTGGGGTTGCAAAAGAGGACACTGGCAAGAACTGGGGGGAGCCGATTTCCAAAAGGGAAATGGAAGAGTTTCAGCATTCCAGCAAAAGCAAAGCACTGCTCTCATCGTCTGGGGAGGTTTAGAAATGTTTTGTTTTGTTCTGATTTTGAGAGAAAACATGGGAACCATCAGAATTTCCCCCAAAAAGGAGGAGTCCGAAAAAGGATGCTTGCCAACAGGCAGCATCTCTTCAGTGGGCTTTGCCCTGAGCGGCCAGGGCAGCCCCCTGCCCCAGGGCTGAGTCCCCTCCTCAGTGCTGGGACCCCTATCCTCACCACAGAGCAGTGGGGACAGAGCAGCTGTGCCAGCCCTTCCTGCTGCCCTCTGCCCCAGGAGCAGCAGCAGGAATGAAGTGACAGCCACGCATGCATGGGGAGCGCTGCTGCCTGCATAATGGCCCTCACTGCATCCCGTCACTCTCCAGGTAATTAATTGCCCTGTAAAGTGCTGGGAGATACACTGGATGAAAAATGCTGTATAAAAGGGACTGGTACAATAGAGCTGCTGGTATTTAAATTGGTAAAAGCCAAGATAGGATGACTGAGGCAAATACATTTTTAGTGACTCTTTAAATTAGAAATGTGCATCAGTGGGAACTTGGGCAATTCATCGCCCCTTGCTGCTGCCATGCTGGGTTTAAGGTACACACACAAACAGGCCAGAATCACAATCTCCATATGAAACAGTTATTTATAACTACTGACAGGAGGAATTATGTGAAATAAACATAATTTATAGTTATTCCAGGAAAAGCCATCAAAATGAAAACTAATAAGGATTTCTTCCAGCTAAAAAGGTGTCAATTTGTTAAAAACCAATGGCCAGTGTTAGTGCAGATGACAGAATTATTAATATATTTCCAAACAATGTACATGTTTTTACACAGTCCACTTCTCTGGGTTGGGGATTCAGTGGAGAACCCAAGGGCTGGATTCATAAAGACACTTTTTTTTCTTTATATTTGCAACTCTCATTTTTTACAGCAAACCCTAAAAGGAACCCCAAAGTCATGACAGGCATGAACTGCTGGACAGGGGCTGGAGCAGAGGTGGGATCTGGGGCAGCACCAGGAAGAGCTGTCAGACCATCCCCAGCAGCAGGAACGTGGCAGCTCAGAGTGACTCTTTCTCTCTTCTCTGCCGTGGTTCCCCAGAATGCTGCAGGCATGCAGTGACATCCTCTGCATCCCTGCTCAGAACTGCCTGCAAAGGCTTCCCAGAGCATTCCACTTGCTGCTTTTGCAGTTCAAGGGCTCCCACCTGTGTTCTGTATTATTTCATGTTGACACAAAATTACGGAGAGCAATTGCAAATTCAACAGACAGGTGAGCAAAGAGCGACTCCTGCTCAGCCACACTCTGACGTGTGGCACAGGACTGGCCAGGCTGTTGAGAGGCACAGGCACCCACAGGCAGGGCAGCTCCTGCAGGCTGTCGGGGATGCTGGCCGGGGCGGGCTGGATGTGCTCCAGGGCTCTCCTGGCCACGCTCCCTCTGCGACTCCTGAGGCTGGAAGTGCTCCCGTGGGCCCTGGAGCAGCAGGGACATCCCCACGCCCCCAGCAGCTGGGCCACCTGGGCAGAGGGGCTGTGGCACTGCTGCTGGCACTGCTGCTGGTGCAGCCCACAGCAGGCTCCCTTCGTGCAGCCTGGCAAGGCTGGCTGGGTGGGAAGCAGCCGAGCCCAGCTGGGACAGCCCGGTCCAACAAGATGGATCCCAAAAGACTCATATTTTAACCCTGATTTGGGATCTATTCTCACACTGTTGGGTCTTTGTCACTTGATGCTGCTGCTCAAGGTATCCCCTCGGATCCTCATGTGAGCAGCTTGCTTGGCTTATCTGATGCTGCTCTCAGTCGGTTCAAATCTTATTTATCAAATAGACAGCATTTTGTTTCGATGGGTGATTTTTCATCTTCCATTAGTGAAGTTGTTTCCAAGGTTCCCCAGGGCTCTATATTGGGCCCGTTGTTATTTTGTGTTTATATGCTGCCACTGGGTTATATTATTCATCAGCGTGGAGTAGCTTTCCATTTCTATGCAGATGATTCTCAAATTTATTTGTCTGCTAACCCTCATGCTGTCTCAGCTGTCTCTGCACTATCAGCCTGTCTCTCTGACATCACAAGATAGATGTGGCAAAACTTTTTGCTGTTAAATTCAGACAGAAGAGGTGAGGCCTGCCTCGATGCCAGCATTTTATTTCCTGGGATGACATTTCCAATACGATCACTTGCAGGATCTCATCACCGTGTTGCCCCCCGTGCGCTCCTGCTTTACCTCGCTGCTCCCTCCATGATTTGTTACCTGGCTCAGCACTCACCTCTGTCTGCAGCTGGATTTGTGGCTGCTCTTGTCGCTGCTGTTCTGATGCAGATTAAGGCACTGGGCTGGGGACCAACCTCCCCAGCTCTCACCTGCTGGCACCCCCCAAAGACCTTTGTTTGTTTGTGGGTGTTGGCAGAGGGGACATCCCATCTCACAGAGCCACGTGGGCACTGGGCACACTGATGTCAGCAAAGTGCAGAGGTTTATAAACATTTCTCAGAATATTTCCGAGTTTTGTCACGTTTAAAATTTGACGAGTTTTAAAAAACCTAACAGCAGATACAAGTCCCACACAGCACCACGCACGCTCTTCCTGCTCAGAGTGTTTCTCTGGTAAAAGACAACGACACTCCTGAACTGCTGCTGAGGAGCGGGGCCAGACCCCTCTGTGGGGACCCACATCTCCTCTGGGACCTGTCTGGGTTTGTTCCTCTCCATGGCAGAGTGGTGGTACTGCGTGGCACAGCCCTGCCAGCACCCACAGCCTCTGAACCCATCCTTGTCTGAGTGATCCTCCTCAGCAGCCCAGGCTCCCCTCCCCAGCGTGCTGCCCGCAACTTTAAAATCCCTCAAAAATAGTCAATTTGTTCCTATAAGGATGTACCAACTAGTACTCACAGAGACATCAAATAAATCTACTTCATACATTATTTGTTAACTTCATCAAATAAAGTACAATTTTATGGCTTAAATGTCAATCTCCACAGCTCATTGAGCTCTTTAAAACAGCAGAGACTTTTCTGTTTACAGAAGCAAAAATTAGGCAGGCGGCTTTCAGCTGGTGCAGGGATCCCATTGGCTCATATACAAGGAAGAATCATAAAATACATCTGATGTGGAGAGTGTGCAATTTGACAAAGACAATTTGATTTGTCCATGGCTTTTAAAATATTCATCCCACTTTGATGGACTATAGTTTTATAAATATGGATTACCATTAACTGGCACAGGCAGTCGCTGCCTACAGAGTGTTCCGTGAAGCTTGTTGGGAACGAAGGCCTCAAATAAAAAAAAAACATTATCTCTGCCTAAAAACGCTAATCAGTAATGTTTGGTTCATTTGCAGCTCAGAGGTCAGTAATTCACTTTAACTGCTTCTGTGTTTGCAATGTTTGGGAGGAAAAAGAGTTCCCAGTTTTACTGCTCAGATGTAGAAGTGGCTGCTGCCAAAGGGGAACTGCCAAGGCAGGTCAAGAGGATGTGCAAAATTTAATTGCTGCTTCTGTCAGAAAACTAAACTGCTTTTTTTTTTTTTTCTTAAGACAAGGAAAAACCAAGAAGTTCATAATAAAAGAAATAAAAGATAAATTTGAAATCCAAGGAAAACAATTATAAGACTTGAGAAGGCCTTTGCTAGCTTCAGATTCAAACTGAAGTCTGAGACACCAGGTAAGAAGCACATTATGCACTTCTTCAGACCCATCACAAGCTGGTTCTTGGAGCAAGGTGCTTTGTCTCTGGTGTGTCCACGTAACCAAGCACCCACAGCAGAGGTGATGAGTCCAGCGTGCAGCCCGGGGACCTAAGTGAGCATAGAGCTTTGAGTTTCTAACAGTAATTCAAGAGTAATTCAACTTGTGAAGTAGATTCAACTTCCAGCCCAAAAGTTTATTCAAGTTAAGAAAACACATCCTCAGATTAAAAAGAGTATTGCACCACTGTCAATTTTCAGACGTTGCCATCAGGAAAAAAAAAATTACATTTCAGGCTGACGAGCGACTAATCAAGGCAAGTGAAACGGTGCTGCAATAAATTACTCTGCAGCGAAATAAACCACACAAACAGACCGATGATAATAAATGTAAATTATTTCTCTGAAGAAATTTTCTTGGTATATGAGTAATACGAACCATCAGGAAGGAGTCTTCCTTAACATTAATTACAGAAAATGACAAGTGAGCTGATGACTGCGAAGGCTCATTATCTGAGAACATATTCACAACTTTGCAATTTGCGCGAGATGTACTCGGGCTAAATTAATCTCCCTTCTTTGCATGAGCCTCTTCTAATTTTCATGTTATTAACAGGTTTGCAGTATCACTCAGTGCTTGTCACTCTAATCAGGTTTCGGCATGTTCGCAAAAGCGAAGTGTCATTTATAAGGATAAGCCCTCATAATGGCGCTCTCTTTCATGTGGAGAATTCTACAAGGTTGCTTTTAATAAGGTCCTTTAATCATCTCCCTTTGCTCAACTTTTGGCCCCTCTGTTTTTTCATGAAGAGTCATTAAAAGACTTTGAAGTTCATCAAGGATGAAAAATTCATGACATTGTGGCAGGGAAAAGGCCAAGGGATGGAGGGACATGCGACAGGCTGGGCACAGCTGGGCATGGGGATGGGCACTCTGCTCGGGTGGAGCCGGTGCTGAGCCACTCTCGGGTGCTCTCCTGTCCCAAACCTGCTGGCCTCAGAGCTGGAAGGGCCGAGGGTGGCCCTGGCCAGCAGCAGCATCCTCGTCCTGTTCCTGGCTGAGTCCCGGCACAGGATCCCTGCTGGAGGTGCCACCGGTGTGGCTGGTGCCTGGTGGTTGTCGGTGCCCCTGGTGGCTGGTGCCTGGTGGCTGTCACTGTCCCTGGTAACTGGTGGCTGCCAGTGTCCCTGGTGGCTGGTGCCTGGTGGCTGTCACTGTCCCTGGTGGCTGGTGGCTGTCACTGTCCCTGGTAACTGGTGGCTGCCAGTGTCCCTGGTGGCAGATGGCTGTCAGTGCCCCTGGTGCCTGGTGGCTGCCACTGTCTTTGGTATTGGTGGCTGTCACTGTTCCTGGTACTGGTGGCTGTCACTGTCCCTGGTATTGGTGGCTGTCACTGTCCCTGATGCCTGGTGACTGTCACTGTCCCTGGTACCTGGTGGCTGTCACTGTCCTTGGTGGCTGGTGGCTGTCACTGTCCCTGTTATTGATGGCTGTCACTGTCCCTGGTGCTGGTGGCTCTCACTGTCCCTGTTATTGATGGCTGTCACTGTCCCTGGTACTGGTGGCTGTCACTGTCCCTGCCCTTCCCTGGCTCCCGGCCCAGCTCTCGTGGCACCGTGGCAGTGCCAGCTGTGCCCCGTGGTGGCCCCGTGGTGGCCCCGTGGTGGCCCCGGGGTGTCCCGGCGTCCCGGGGCAGATCCGTGTCCCTCAGCACCTCCCGCTGCAGCCGAAGGGACGCGCGGAGCTTTAGGGAGCAGCGCTAATCAGAGGTGACATTTCCCGGGGTCTGCGGCACGGCCGGGCTCTTCGAGGTTAACCTTATTCTTCTCCTGTGATTTGATAACACTGGACTGGTGTTTATGCTGGAGCTTTTGAACACAATGGAAGGAGGGGGAGAACTTTATTAAATTTTTGAAATTCATTTAAGCGGGGCCAGCATAATGAATTGCCAGATCTTGTGTGCACATTGTCCCCGGAAGCAACAATAATTTAGGTGGACATAAACCAATATGTAGATTAAAAATGTTTAAGCCAAGTGTCGTAAAATATATAAAAACATAAGGCAGAATTAACATATCAAAGTTTAGCATTATAAGTAATGACGGGTCAGATATAAGGTTATGTCTGCAAAATTGCATTTCAATATAATAAATCCATTCAAACTCTGTCCAGAGACACAAATTGAATCTATAGACAAAGCAACTGCAATCCATTGAATGCTATGAAGTATTCAAGTGAAAACAATGCATTTAGGGAAGGAAATTGAGTGTATTTTAAATATACAGGTGCTTGGAACTTCCATACCGCTTTATGCTCCTGCAGATTTGTATACACTGCATACACAGCCTACTTTTGACAAAGTCCTCAAAATGATGAATTTCTGATGGAATACTTGATATTGCAGCAGATCTGTTATGCACCGCTTATCCTGTAACACAAACCATTAATAACAATCACGCTCCCGCTGCACGGAGCTCTCTTGTTAAGATTTCAAAGGTTCTGCAGCTCTGCATGCCCCACAAGGATGGGCGGGCCCAGCCCTGGGCACCTCCCTGCTGCTTCCCTGGCTCTGCGGGCTCCCAGCCCTGCAGCCCAGGATCTCCACCCTCCAGCTCTGCCCCAGCCCTGCTGAGTGGCATTTTTCCCCCACGCCTTTCTGCAGCCAAACCATCCCGTGAGATGGGTGCCCCCATCCTCCCACAGCAGTGCCAGGGCTGGGGAGAGGGTGCTGATGAGAGCAGTAATCCCTTTATCAATATTTGATAAATGTGTTTGATATATCAATGTCAATATACAGCGCTTTATCAGTATTGGATGGCACAGCCCTTGGCAGGCATCGCTGAGCTGTGCTGGCACTGATGCTGTGCTGTGAGTGAGTGTGGGCAGCAGCACAGAGATGGACACTCCTGGCCCAGCTCCTGCTCTGTGCTCTGGGCAGGGGAAGGGCTGCCCCTGAGCCCAGCCCTGCCAGACCCACCCCACGGTCGGGCTGAGCACAGGCCCCGTGCTTGCCCAAATCCTGGGCACTGTGCAGGTGGGGAGGGAGAGCCCTGCTGGGGCTGCTGGAGCCAGGAGGGGCCCTGGCTGCACGTCCCAGGATGGCCAGGCTCCAGGGGCAGGCAGGGACCCCTCCCCACGCTCAGGGAGCAGAGCAGCCGTGCCTGGTGCCCCTGCAGCCTTGGGAGCAGAGATGGAAGGTGCTTCTGGGAGCTGGCGTGATGGGGAGCACAGGCTCTAATAGACATGTTCATCTTTCAGCAGTGTGTTTTGCATGTAATAATGTCAGCACACTTCTCACTCTGGCAGAAATTCCACAGATAATTGGAAAGAAGTAAAAATGAAAACATTAGAATTTGCCATGTCATATGTTAACTTTTTATTATTGTATGATGCCAATGGTCCACTGACAGATGCTGTGTTATTAACATTTGATTAAAAATCACTTCAGGTCTAAAGCAGCCTGTTCAGAAGAGAACATCTTGACAAGCCTGGTGGTTTGTGATTGACAATTAATAACATTCTGCGTGTCACAACACAGATAGTGTGACTTATTGGTGCTGGTGTAATGCAACACTTTTCATCTGAGCTCTTCAAATTGGTACATAGAAACAGGAGAGAAAGAGCCTAATTCAGCTGACTCTGATTGCAAACACTCCAGCCAGTGCAGAGCTCTCCATCCCAGAGCAGGCCAGCAGTGCTCAGCCCAGACCTCCACTGCACAGGAAAGGACTCACATCCCATTTCACCACCAAACTTCTGTGCAGGAGCTCAGTATTCGAATACATGCTTACAGCAGTTACTTGCAGCACAAAACAAATCTTCACCAAAAATTAGAAGGAAAACATTTACTTAGATATTAAAATAATTTGTAACTGGAAAGATGAATGGTCAGTCCTTCATGGTTTAGTCAGGAATGTGTAATTGCACACTACTGCCAGTGAGGTCTGATGTCCATGTGTTAAAAGGGAAATTCATTAAAAACACGTAAATTCCGTTCTTTGGGTGAGAGTTGGAATGTACCATTTCAATTGTCTTTGCTCCAGCAAAGGGGAAATTCTGACAAACTTTGCTCATGCTCTTCCTTCTTTGAAATAAAGGCTTTGGCAGCCCTGGGCACATTTCTGCCCAGAAAAAAATGCTAAAAATGCTGCTGTGGATTCACCTGCTGCACCATGGCCACCAGAAATCTGGGCAGCCCTACATGTGAGCAGGCTGAACTCTGCAAATCCAGCCAACCCAGCCAAAGGGCTCCTTGCCATCTTCGATTTAGTATATTTGGGAAACTCTTTTCCTGGCTCTACTGGTCCCCAAGTGCCACGGTGTCTGCCTGCCCCTGCCCTGTCCCACACGTGGCTGCCACCCACCCCGTGTGTCCCTGCCACTGCCAGGGCCACCTGTCTGGGCAGGATGGCTGAGCTGCACCTGTGTGTGAGCAGCTCTGTGCTGGAGCCATGCAAACACTCCCAGCCCTAATGCAGTAAGCAGGGGAAATAATTACAGATTTCCAAGGTTCAACAGGGAATACTTCTGAGAAATGCGTCCTCCACTGGGAGTTTCATAACCATTTAATCTAATTTTTCTTGATGTTTTGATCTTCCTTTTAAACAAGGCATTTGTCATTAGCTTTCAAGGAGACAAGTTGCTAATACATTACACTCTTAAAAGGCCCACAGTTAGTGTCAATGTCTTCTGATGGCTGTTCACTAACAGTACATGAAAGAATTGCCAGTGTCAGTTCCTTCCCACTTGGCTTCAGCCGTGGTGGCAGGCCAGTCCTGTCCCAGCAGGGCTGGCAGGGACACTGGGCTGGGGCTCAGGGTCTGACTCAGCCTTCTCCCCTCCATATTCCTGCCCAGAACACTTCCTGTGGTGGTTTTGCCACCTGGCCCATGCTCAGATGTTTCTGAGTTTCTCCTGATGTTTCTAGGCTGACATAAAGCAAAGATGCACCAGGAAAAGGAAGCACATGAACCTCACCAGAGCCATCCCTGTGTGTTCTCCTGCTGCCAGGACAGGAGCACTTGGAAAAGCCAGGGCACGTGCTGTGCCCTCCCACTGGGGAGCCAGAGAAACCCTGGACTGCCTGCACTGCCTGGAGCCTCTGCTCCTCCTGCTCCTCCAACAGTGTCAACAAAGCAGGTGGAAAAGATATTCTTTAAACTTCCTTGGATGACATAACTTGCATATTAAATAATAATGAACCAATAAATTACAAGAAACTAAACAACCAGAAGAATATGTATGTGAAGTTTGTAGTATTTATAAACGAATAAATCATTCATGATGTACAAACTCTGTATAGCTAAATGCATCATTTACTGAACTTCATCACCATTCACAACATCCCCACCTCTACCTGGCTGGTTTCAGAGCAGCTGTGAATCTCTGCAGAGTGATCAGTGGATTACAGAGATTGGCAGGACTTTGTCACAGGAGCACCACTAGCAGGAGGGGCACATCCAAACAGGCATTTTTGGTTTTAACATCACTGTAAAAACCCTGGTTTCCTGGTTCTCAGTTCCTGAGAGGGTTAAGTCAGGGAGCTGTGACTGGGCTGCAGGAACAACGCTCTGGGAACTCAGATACTCCCAACCTCCCTGCTCATCCTCCTCCTGCTGACCCTCCTGTGGGTCCTGCTGACCCTCTGCAGCTCCTGCTGACCCTCCTGTGGGTCCTGCTGACCCTCCTGTGGATTCTGCTGACCCTCTGCAGCTCCTGCTGACCCTCCTGTGGGTTCTGCTGACCCTCCTGTGGGTTCTGCTGACCCTCCTGTGGGTCCTGCTGACCCTCTACAGCTCCTGCTGACCCTCCTGTGGGTCCTGCTGACCCTCTGCAGCTCCTGCTGACCCTCCTGCAGCTCCTGCTGACCCCTGGGAATGACTGGCAAGCACAGGGTGTGTTCAGCTGGGAGACACCTTACTGTAAATAGAATATTGTTTTATACGAAACCATTAAAAAGGTCCCTGAGGGCAGCCCTAAGTATATATTTTATTTTACTCTGAATCCCTGTTTTGACTTGGCTTTACAACCAACCCATGTTTTCCGTATTTAAGCAGATGCAGTAAAGGAAAGGTCGTGACTGGTGCTGACATGGAAATCTCATTTGGCTCATGGGTCCCCTTAGGGCCTTTATGCTGTGTGGCACTTCAAACATATTTCAAAGTACAACACTAAATGTCACTCTTTAATAGACAGAGGCACTCCAAGTGTTTCTGGAATTTCCTTGGGAAGTGCTTCCCTGCAGCCAGAGGCTCAGCAGCAGCTTGGTTCCCACCCAGCCCAGCAGGGACAGCTCCATGGCAGTGATGGTGGCTCTGGGAGGGCCTGGGGATGGAGCCTGGCAGCTGCTTATTGCAATAGCCAAGAGCCAGGAAGAACTGCAGAAAAGAAAAAAAATAAAAAATAACCCAAATCCCTTTGAAACATATACCATATTTTGAATTAATTTCCATTTTTCCCTTTTCTCACCCAATTCTTCACACTCACTCAGCAGCTCTTTTGGGATCTGAAAGTTATTTTGATTTTTTTTTTTAAGTGTTTCACAACCTACACAATCCTCACAAGTCACTGCAGCCCAATCCCCAGTCCTGAAGACTCCTGAGAGCAGTTGGATCTTTTCCTGCTGCCAGGCTCAGGCTGTAGTGAGGAAGAGTTGCCAGCCAGATGGCCTGGAAATTTATTGAGCTCATTCCTTCAACAAAGAAGGAATTTACTGATGAGTCAGAGGGATTGACATCGGTCAGGAAGACCTGAACTTAGTGAATAATTTCTGCTTTAAAATGTAGCTAAAGCACTGAAAAAGTTTACTTTCCTTTTGATGGTTAAATTGGACTCAATTTGAAAATGGACATTTTCATTTGCAGTTTATTCTACATAAGGGCGAGACCAACCAGTGGCTCCTGCTTGGCCAGGCTGATCCCAAAGCAAGGCTCTGTTTCCCATTTTTCCTTATTTCTAGTTTGGGCAAGGAAAACCAGGAGAAAGCTTTTGCCCCAGCTTTGGCTCAAGTCAAGAGCCACCAGCTCTGGCAGCTCTGCCAACAGTCTGGAGGGGAGAATCAGCTCCACAGGGCTGGGGCTCTCCACAGGGCCAGATTTGCAGTCAGTTTATGCCATGTGTACTGCATGCAAGCTTACTTTTCTCTTAGCTGCTATAAAAACTAAAGATTTAGCTATACACTGCAAAAGGTACTTCCAATTTTACGTAGTAGCATTTCTCTCCTATGATCAGGGCATAAATCCAGCTTTTTCATTATGTCTATAAATTACTCCAATCAACAGGGCAGCTACAGGTCACCTCAGCAAGGTCAGATAAACCTGTGTAACTTCTGGCTGTGCTGCTCACACTGAATTTCTCACACACTTTGGGACTTCTTTCTGTCTTTCTCACTCTGGAATGCAGCTGTCAGAAAGGGCTCTTGTAACAGCAATTCCTCACTCCTGAATATTTACCTAATGCTGCCCAGGGCAGTGGTGGAGTCACTGTCCCAGGAATTATTTTAAAAAGTGTGTAGATGTGGCACTTAGGGATGTGGGTTAGTGGTTGGACTTGATCTTCTCAGAGGGCTTTTCCAACCTAAACAGTTCTATGATTCTATCCTTATCCTGTCTGTCCTCACAAATCTCATTTACTGTCATCATTGTGAAAAATAAAATTTTGTAGTGTAAATGGAAGCAAATATTTGATGTCACACGGAGCTTTCTTTGCATTAATTAGCAATTTACTGAATAAATATTGCTGTGCAAACCAACAATCAGTATCTTATAATTAAAAACTTGTTCATGTTTATCTGCAATCTTTCCCCAAAGATAAAACCCTGTGAAAACCACAGATGTTCCCAAAGTGGGAGAAGTGTCAATGTAAAGAAACTCCATGAAATCAAAGTGCTGTTATCTGTGTGGAGCACCAGCAGCACCCGTGGGGCTGTCAGCCCCTGCTCCGTGCTGTGCAGTTAAACACACCTGCCCCAAAACCACTCCAAAACCATTCTGGGTGGTTTCCAGCACAGGATCTCCATGGCTGTTTCCTTCCTGGCTGCTCCTGTTCCACCAGTTAATGCTGGGCAGAGGCAAGCCATAAAACTCCCACGTTCTGCAGAAGTCATATGTCAATAAAAACGAACTCTTGAGTCCAGACCCGCCTGTGTGTGACCCAGTGCCTGTTGCCAGAGCCCACGAAGATCTTTAGCCTCTAGATTTCCCATGATCAAACAAAATAAGGTCTGAGTGGCATTAAATATCACTTTTGCATTACACACATTTTTCTCTCACACAGAGTGTCATAAGTGGATAAAGAACCTGATATTGTGGGTACCTAAAGCCCAGCACAGCTTCTGCTGAGGGACCTTCAGGGATAAGAGGCCAGCGTGCTGTTAAAGATTAAAACCCAACCGTCTGCTTTTATGCTTGAGAGTCCTCTGTGACTCCCTGGTGACATCACATTCATCTCACTGTATTTGAAAAATGCATTTAAATGTCAAAACTAAAGTACCCAAACAAGGGCTCCTTAGCACACTAACTGTTAACACACTGCTGAGCCAAACGCCTTCCCCAAGACATATGGGGCTGGCTCTGTCCATAAAATACACCACAAGTAACACACAAAGTCCCAGAGGAAATAAATACTCCCCGCTCTAGTCTGACCTGGTTTTCCCTCCCAAAACACACTTGAAGGCATGTTTCACTGCAGGAGTGGACATCAATTTCAGATACCTCCGTACACACTGCACTGCTGGTGGCCCTGGGGCTCGTTCAGAGAGGGGCTGTGGCCAGGGGGCTACTGCCAAGGCCACTCACCAGGCAGGCCTCACCCCAATTGAAATAAAACTGTTCAGATCAATGAGCTCCGTAATTCACTTCAGACAGACCTAATCAGTGCAAGGTAAAAGAGAGGCAACTTTGCAAAATGTAAATGAACCCGACGCCAGAGACACAAGTAATGGGAATTCAATGGCAGCTGGTGCCAGAGGAGCAGAACCATGAGCTGTCCCCAGTTCCAGCTGCTTGGAATACAGAAAAGGTGGCACAGGAATGAGCTCCTTCCTCTCGCCCTGCAGAGCTGTGGCAGCAAGGTGCTGAGAGTGAGGAGCAGCTCTGCCCTGCCCTGGGGCTCAGCGACGCCCAGAGCACCCCAGAGCACCCCAGAACACTCCAGAGCATCCCAGAGCACCCCAGAGCATTCCAGAGCATCCCAGAGCACCCCAGAACATCCCAGAACACCCCAGAGCATCCCAGAACACTCCAGAGCACCCCAGAACACCCAGAGCATCACCCCCCTGCTGGGATTTCCCTCCTCCCTGTACAAATCCTGGTGTCTCTGCACATGCAGGAGGAAACTGGCCCAGAGCATCTGAACCCCAGAGAGGAAAGAGGAGCTGCCACAGGCTGTGGCCCCGTGTGCTGTGAGCCCCTGGCCAGCCCCAGGGCTGGGGGCTGCAGGGAGCAGCCATGGGAAAGAACAAAATTCCCCTCTGCTCAGGGAAGCCCAGTTTTCCTTGGGCAAGGTGGGAACAGAGCCAGGGCACGCAGTGCTCATATCACAGTGCTGGCACCACCGAGGCAGCAGCAGCTTTTACAGAGAAGAGCAGTTAGGTCTTCATAATGGACTGCAACTTTCTAGAATAATTTAATTTTTTCCTACTGTTACGATGCCAGAATTTCAATCAGACAAAACTGTATAATGGATTTCTTTTGCTGGGCATGTTACATAAATTGCATATTCAAGTACTATAAAATATTTGTAACAGCCAGGTACTTTTCTAAATTGGGTCTGACAGTAAGCGATAGTGACTGGAATATTTATGTGATGGCACCTATGCAACGAGGCAAAACGCAGGGCGTGGGACGAGGAGCGTGGCAGCAGGAATGGCACCCAGGAATGGCACCCAGGAATGGAACCCAGGAATGGAACCCAGGAATGGCACCCAGGAATGGCACCCAGGAATGGCAGCAGGAATGGCAGCAGGAATGGCACCCAGGAATGGCAGCAGGAATGGCACCCAGGAATGGCACCCAGGAATGGCACCCAGGAATGGCAGCTTTCCTGCCCTGCTGCTCAGCTGAGCCGTGCTGGGTGCCATGGGGAGCAGCGAGCCACCCTGCAGAGCCCCAAGCCCAGGTTTGGACACACTCTCCTCCTCCTGAGCCTTAAGGCCCAGTGTTTTGCTCCTGGCTCTGCCATGCCCAGCAGCAGCTCAGGAAGCACAGAGGGCACCAGGCTGCCCTGCCCAAGGGCTCTGCAGGCTGCTCCCAGCTCCTGCCCAAGTCCTGCTCTGCTGCCAGAGCCTCCCTGAGACTGAGCGCTCATTTTGGTAACATTTCCTTGACAATCACAGTTGGCAGGGCCATACTTCGCTATTTACAATTAAAATATTGTATTGATACAAATAGGCTTTGGCAGGCGCTTCAAGAGGTTTTTAATTGAATGATTATTGTATTAAATAACTGCTTTTAATGGAGCATGAACTTGCTTAAATTATGACTGTAGAGCTACTGAAGGTCCAGCAAATTTCCCAGGTATTTCCAGCTCTTCACAAATAAATATGTCTTGCCAGCAAAAGGATTTCCTGGCTGGCCCTGGAGGGTGGCAAGGCAGAAGCTGCCAGCCCTGGGCCGAGCCCGGGAGCTGTGGCTGGCAGTCCCAGGACATTCGCAGCCATTTCAGAACCCTCTGCGGCACAGCCAGCTCCGTCTGCTCCCGCCCACAGCAGCTCGCGTCAGGCTGCATTACGCACGAACAGCAGAGCCAAACACGATGAACCCTCTGAAAAAGGCTTGCACAGCTCTTCAGCACGGGCAGGATTAATCACAAATAATAACTACCATACTTCAGCAGCTCAGCCTCCCGGCTCCTGGGCCAGCAGGACCCATCCAGGCTGGGGGAAGCAGCCACGGTGCATCCTCCCCCCACTCCATTTATTAAATCATCACTCACAATAATTCTGGATTTCATGATTTATCACATCAGAAAAACAGCACCAAGCCAGCAAAGCCCAGCCTTGTGCAGTGCTCAGCACCCCTTTACCTTCTGCTCCCTGTCACAGCAGCACCTTTGCTGCCTCAGGACAAGGTGCTCCCTGGCCCTGGGGTCACCACGGAGGTGGCCACCACCAGCCTCCTTCTGCTGGCCAGGGACGCTTCCAGCTGATGCAGCCACCTGACAGCAACGGGCACTATTAGTTTATTGCCTCCATTAAGGCTCCAATAACTTAACAACAGATCAATAAACCATTATTAGCCTCCACCCTTGAAAACCCAGTCACCCCAAACCCTCCCAGCTCTGACAAGCTCAGGGTTTCTCATCATGAGGAGCCAAGACAGCTCGTTTAGAGCCTGGCTCTAAACACTCCTTCCCGAGGGGAGGGCTCCCTCCACGCCTCCCAAAAGGAGAGCAGGTGTCCCAAGGTGGCAGGGATGGGTGGAGCTAGAGGTGTTTCCATGCAGGTGAGTGCCAGGGGTGCTCTCAGGGCTTCCCTCTGCAAAGCCCCGTGGCCACAGGACAGCCCTGCCATGGGGCACCCACCCTGGCACAGCTGGCTCCTCACCAGGGCGTGGCAGATCACACACCCCAGGTCAGCCTCTCCTGATCGCTGGGACATAAAAACCAACATTGCTCCTCTAGCTGTGGAACACCTCTATGGCTCTCACTGCAAAAGGACTTTGCAATTTGAAGTGCTAATGGTTTACTTTGCTAAAAAAATTAATTCAGCAATTTTCCATAAATTATGTGCAGCTCAATAGTAAAAAATATTTCTATTTGGAAGCTTTCCATTACTGGTCCTGCTCCTCTGTAGAATAAAATCACTTTTCAGAAACAGAACTATCTGAAAGTGTTTTCTAAGAAGTGATATTGAATTGATACATTAGAAGAGAAAGTTGGGCTCCTTTTGTAAGAATCATACATTTCACAATAGTCTGAACAAAGGAAGTTGTCTCTGAATGCCATAATTTAGTCCTGAAAAAGTGACAAACAAATAATTCCAACTAAACTAGAGAAAGAAAAGTAGTGACTTTTAATTATATAATCTTTTTTGATGAATTTATTTCTGACAGTTTTATAGGCTGACAAGAGAAAGTGTTTTATATGCAAAAAACATTATTCACTCTCAGCTGTTAAAGCATAAAAATTGTCAAATGATTTTAATACAGTTTTAAGTTTAATGTTTCTTGTCAGAAAAAAAGTCCACAGCAATTACTGAGTCACATGGCCCTTAATTCTTTGTTTCTGACAGCAAAAACAATAAAATACATTTTTGCCCAAACTTTTTTCTGTACAGATTTATGAGGCTTAAAAGACAGCTGTTTTTCTTATTTCTTTGCATTTAAGGAACTAACCTTCCAGGCATTTCCAGCACAAGAGATCCTCCTTAACCTGAGCAGGTCCTTCCAGAGGGGGTCACAGCTGTGTGTGCACACCTGGGGCTCCTGTGCAGCACCTGCCCCTCCGTGGATGCTGGCATTTGGGAAGTCCCTGGGTGAAAGAAAAGCTGCTGCACTTCCCAGCAAGGAGTGCCACTCACACAGTACCCAAACTGTTAATAAAACAAGGAAATGTAACTCTGTCCCCAATCAATTGGAAATTCAAATATTTTCCAAGGAGATAGAGGACACCATTAAAACCCAGCACCCCTCCTTTGCCGGGGTGAGGTGCTGTGGCATTCCAGGGGCTCTGAGATGCTCTCTGCAGCTCCAGAGTGCAGAGCAGGGGCAGAAATGGGCACAGCCAGCTGTGGGGTTTTAGCAGCCGTTTCTCTTCACTGCCAGTCCCATCCATGTCACAGCCCTGGGGCAGCCAGAGGTGCCACAGGTGCCTCCCACACTCGCAGTCCCCGGGGCTCTGGCATCCTCCCTGCAGGAGAGCTGCTGCCCAAAGGGGCACCTCAGGCCTGAGAGGGCTGTGAAATCATCATAACTGATGATTTTTAATATCAGAATAATGAAACCCAGCTGGGAAATATTAATCTTTTTAAAAATGTAAAGAAGCAGGGCTCTGTTTCCATGGCAAAGCACCTCGTGCACATTATCTGTCACCTGGGGATTCCTGGCATGGTAAATAAGGGGTAAATACAGGAGAGAGGCTCTGCTCTGCTCTCGGCACTCACGAGCCGTGCTGCCACTAGAAAAGCATCGTGGCATTTTATAGATCTGCCTCCCCACAGCAGCCACGTCTCCAAGCTTTTCCCTGCATTTTCCAGGCAGGTTTCCCCTGCCCTTGGCTGTGCCTCCAGCCCCGAGGCACCCCTAAATCCCCAGGTCATCTCCAGAGCCAGAATCCCTCTGCACTGGCAGGCTGGTCCACCTTGGGGGCTGGTTTGTGTCAGCAGCACAGCTTGTTTAGATCGGTTTTTCATGTCCTCATACCCTCCCTGCCCAAGCAAAAAGCAAAAATCCTACCCAAACCCCTCCCAACTTCCAGGAGTTTGCAAACCCCTGCTATAAATAGACCTCTAATAGGAGCTGTAATAGGATACAATTTATTTCCAGATCTGATGGGCTGACCTTCATCATCACTCGAGGCTCTACTTGTCATGAATTATGGGCAATTCACTCACTAGTGGAAATAAATTGTATTAGCAGTGCTCAGTATCATGTCCTTCGCAGCAGCACACGGGGGTGGCAGATGTGCCCAGCCTCCCCAGGCCCCTCTTTGGGGAGCCCCTCTTTGGGGAGCCCCTGGCTTGGGGCTGGGCAGGAGCCCAGGGCTGGGGGCGCTTTGGGAGCTGTGTGAGGGTCCCCAGCGGTGGCTCTGTCCTTGTCACCAGCCAGGGCCAAGCCCGAGGTGTCCCTGTCGCTGCCCCAGCCCTGCCCCTCCCTGCTCCATCCCAGCAGGATCTGGGCTCGCAGGGACACAGCACACGGTGGGGACAGGGGACCAAGCTGGGCCCTTCTCTCTGCTCCTCTGCTGAGCAGGGCAAGCAGCAGCACCTCAGCACTGCAGCTCCTGCCCTGCTCACCCAGCCTGCTCACCCTGCTCCACACAGGTAATGAGATCAGGAATCGCCACAGAAGGGGTCACTGCATTAATCAACTGCACTTAGGATCAATACAAGCCAAGGCAGTAAATACCAAAAAGAGCCGTGTAAGTGTTACAAGCTGAGGCTCCCCTGCCCCCGGGGAGCACAGCCCCTGTGCCAGCCTGTCCCCCCAGGCACCCCTTGCACCCCAGCATCTGTTCATTCTGCCAGACCCTGCTTTGGGGAAACAGATGTGCAGAGCTGCTCAACAAGCACCAAACACCGAACCAAACGGGGCTGTGAGAGCACAGATGGGTCTGTGCTGCCCGGGCTGGGGTGTGGAGAGCTGCCAGCCCCGGGGCTGTGCTGGGGTCAGGGGGTGCCTGGGGCTGGCAGCTGCCCCAAAAAACAACACAAACCTGTGCTGGCACAGCCCAGCCCTGGGCTGAGATGTGCTTGCCCAAACAACAAAGGGTTTCTTGAGCTCCTGCACAGCTCACAGCACAGATGAGCTCATGCTTAGTGTTACACAAGGAACACATCAGCCAGGAATTCATCATTTTGTAGTAGAAAATGTGTACCTGAAATACTCCCCAAAAAACATGAACAGCTCAGACTTGCTGAAAACAGCAATCCCACTCTTCCCCACTTCCCTTTCCCCAGTGCATCCTCATCCCTGCCTACATCACAACATTTACTAATGGCAATCAGAGTTTATCAACAATTCTACAAGGCCCAGCACAACCAGCGGTCACACACAAGATAAATGATAATCCATGGCATTAAAGAATAAACCATCCATTAGCACAGAGTCCCCTGTGACCCTGACGGGATGTGGAGAATTGACATAAGTTTTATTTGGTTTGAAAGTTGCTCCAAACACGCACTTTTTGACATGCACATGTCACTTTTAGAGTAACATTCTTGTACAACCTAGTTCAAGCTTATACAAGAGTCAAATTCCAGGTGAGACCAACTTGCTGTTTATTCAGGAGATGGAGATTTTTCTGCACAGCACAGAGAGCAGCAGCAGAAAAATGCCACATGAAATAGCACAGAGCCACATCAAATAGCACAGAGCTGTTCTGAGTCTCCTCCCAGCTCAGTCCCACCCTAGCAGGGTGCAGATGACTGAATAAGGTGTTGAGGCCATGCTGGGTGATTCTGTCCCCATGCCAAACAGGCAAGACCCCCAGGTCTTCGTTGCAAAAATCTCCCTTTGTTTGGAATTATTTAAATAGAATAAAAATAACAGTTTATGTTTAATAATAGACGATTACTGTTCATAAATCAAAAATGTTTCACAATTATTTTTGCAGAAAGCTTCTCACCCAATATGTGTTTTTCAAGCAGGAAGATAGTACCAGGGTATTTCTCCTATTTCTCCTGTTTTCCCAGCTGCAGATGCACAGTGAATCCTAATTAAAACCTTTAAGTCTTATTCCATTTACAAGAAGGAGTGTATCATTTTTCTTTTAGCTTTTTTAAATACAGGGTCTCAATGCCCATTACAAAAATTCCAATGCATCTTTGAAGTTAGCAGCTAATTATATTTCTCCAAGTTATATATCTGGAGTTCTAGATGGGGAAAAGGCAATTACTTTTTCTCTCATTTAGCATAACAATCTCCGAAGCTTTACAGGCGCTCCAGCGAGTCACGCTATAGATCAGAGCCGGGCTGGAAAGAGGCGGAATTTGGGGGGCAGGCGGGATGCTGGCTCAGCTCTTGCGGGCTGTTTCGCTCGTTAGCGAGCTCTCCCCACCAGGACAGCGCTGATGGTTAATTGCGGGGTGGCCGCGGCGCTTTGTGCCCGGAGCTGTGCCGGGGGGTCACTCAGCACGCTCATTACAGGGCACCTGCTCGCCCTGCTGGAGCTGAGGGGCTCTCAGCGTTTCCAGGAGTTCAGAACTTGGCTGCAAATGCTTGTGTGGAGCTGGAAATCGCTGCGTGGTTTCTCCCGGGCAGAAAGCGGCTGGTTCAGCCCGTTTGTTCCTGTGTCACTTTGCCCAGGTGCTGCTGGCACAGGTGAGCCCTGAGCCCCTGCCTGCCAGGCTGCAGGGAGCTGGGAGGGGATTTGGGACGAGGATTTGGGATGGGGATTGCTCTGTGCTCTGCAGGAGGAACTCCCCTGGCTCTGTGCACCTTGGCAGAGCAGGATGGGCAGCACTGGGCACAGTGGGACAGCCCAGGTGAGGGGCAGTGGCACTGGGTAGCCCCAGCATGGGGACAACTGCTGGCCATGGGAGCCCTGCCCTTTGTCAGCTGAATTGCTGAGAGCTTCATTTTAACACTCCTCAGCCACCTTTTCTGAAGGATCTATTACACTCAGAGCATCTTTCCTCTTTCTCAGAATTGGACTTTAAAATGCTTCCAGAAATGGGTCTGGAATTCGTGCATAAGCCCAGAGATGTGTGTTTGGCCAAGCTGTGGCACTCTAATTGTCCCTGCATGACAAGGAGTTCTGTAGGTTTCCTGCTCATCAAGGCTGCACCTGTGATTATGAGAGGAAAACAAACCAAAACAAAACACCACAACCAAAACAAACAAACAAAGAAAATAAACAGAAAAAAATAATTCCCTTGCACACACTGGAACAGGGAGAGAGAGCAAAGCTGGTTCCCAGCTTGTTTCCAGCTCAGTGCCATATTTCCACCCTAGGACAGGTAACACCCCACTGCTCCACACCAGCAGACAGTGTGCTCACTCTCCCTGGCAGCTGATTTATTCCTTCTGCTTCTGGGTGTGTTTTGTCACTGGGGCAGTCCAAGACCATGGACTGTTTTCCCAGACTTGTCTGGGACACTGACACCAGCAGTGTTTTTGGAAGCAAAAGGATGGAAAAGGATTCAAATGAAAGGAGCCCAGAATTGGTGCAGAGAGCTCTGCTGGGCACCCAGTAGCCCACCCAGGGCACTCAGAGGCCCAGCAGGGCTCTCAGTAGCCCACCCAGGCACTCAGTGGCCCAGCAGGACACTCAGTAGCCCACCCAGGCACCCAGTGGCCCAGCAGGGTACCCAGTAGCCCAGCAGGACACCCAGTAGCCCGGCAGGGTACCCAGTAGCCCACCCAAGGCACCCAGTGGCCCAGCAGGGCGCTCAGTAGCCCAGCAGGACACTCAGTGGCCCAGCAGGGCACTCAGTGGCCCACCCAGGGCACCCAGTAGCCCAGCAGGGCTCTCAGTAGCCCACCCAGGCACCCAGTGGCCCGGGGCTGCAGCGGCTCTGCCGCCTGGAGCTGTCGGAGCGCTCGGGCCGCGACACCGAGATGCTGCTGCGGGGGAACCTGTGCGAAATTAAATTCTCCACTTGGCTGGTCCGGGTGACTTGGCTTTGCTCTGCTGACTTGTTCCTTCATTATTTTTTTGGCCGATAACTGACTGCAAGCTTGTCTTGTCTGTTTAATACCAGCGCAGCAGCTCCAGGAGAGGCTCAAGCTTGTCAGTCTCGGCCAGTGCGCGCTGTATTGCTCTCCCCACTTCATTTACTTCATGGACAGGAGGGGAAAAGCCTCGAGGCTGCAGAGCTTGGCAGCTGGGATGGATCCAGGCTGCTCTGCAGGCTGGGTGCAGCCCGGGCAGGGCAGGCTGGGGCTCGGCGAGCCCGCACGCGTCCAGGGGAGACGGGCGCTCCGAGGGGCCAGGCAGGCTGAGGACAGCCATGATGAAGATTAATCTCTCCCTCACACCTTGGAGCACGCAGAGAAATCTCCAGGCAGCCTTGCAGCCAGGCTTGCAATGGACTTGGCTGCTCTTGCTCTGAGCACCTGGCGCAGGAGCACCTGTGGCTGCGTGGGTGCAGGGCTGGCACTGCCTCTCTGCACAGGAGAGATCCCCATTCTGAAGATGCCATTTCTAAAGATGCCATTTCTGAAGAAGATCCCAATTCTGAAGAAGATCCCAATTCTGAAGATGCCATTTCTGAAGAAGATGCCATTTCTGAAGAAGATGCCATTTCTAAAGATGCCATTTCTAAAGATGCCATTTCTGAAGGTGCCATTTCTGAAAGGTGCCATTTTTGAAGCACCTTCTCCCCATGCCTGTACTGCCCTGCATGGACTAATGCATTTAGGGGAGCACAGGGGTCCTGAGCACATGCCAGGCAGATGCAGCCACACCTGTCCTGGTGTTTTTGCAGCAGGGACAGAAGAGGGATCAACCCTGTCCCCCAAGATGTGTCTTTGCCTGTTGGGCAGGGTGCCTGCACTCAGCTGCAGAGCTGGGGCAGCTCAGTCCTTGGAGTAAGGCTTAGCAAACACAGTTGGTTTTTGTTTAATTAACAGCAAGCAGAGAATTTAAAGACTGGGTTTTCTCCAACCTGTGATAAATTAACCTCCTCCTTGCTCAGGAGGATAGGAACGCTCCAGATCAATGATCTTGCTGATGCCTGGCTTCTCCTCCCTCGGAGGGAGAGCGGGGCAGGGAGCAGCAGCCCCTGCCCTGCCCTGCCTTTGGGCCAGCAGTGGAGTGGCTGTGGGTAATGATGATGAATGGCATGATTAAAGCTGGGACTCAGACCTACAGCTGGAACTTCAGACCCCATCCACAGAATAATCCAGCTCCTGCTGTGCAGTCTGGGGGCACTTGGAGTGCAGCTGAAGGCAATGGGGTGCTCCAGGCAACCCCCCAGACAGACAGACAGACAGACAGCCAGCCCTGCCTCGTGCTGGGTTCAAGGCTCCTGTCCCATGTCAGGTTCAGTGCAGAGTGGCTGTGGCTGTGCCAAGGGGTGCCAGCATCCTGAGACAGCCACAGAGGCTCTGTGGGCACCCAGGGGTGCCAGGTCTCAGAGTGGGAGTGCTGGACTGTGGCTATTGTCCCTCTGGATTCTGGGCAGAAATTAAATCCTTTTTTTTTTTTTTTTTAATTTTGTGCATTTAATAAAAACTGGTTAATTTATAAATTTCTCAGAAATCACACAGACACAACATCTGCAGCTCTGCCTGAACAATGCTGGGCCTTGGCTGCAGTCTTTGCTTTTCTAAACTCCTTCTTTAAATGTATTTTTATACAGCAGTGTTGACCTTTTCTGCCAGCCCCTGTGGAGCGAGGTTGTATCTTGTGTAAAAGTCATATCAAATGGGCCACAAAAAATCACTCTTGCCTGATTAAAATGAATAGTCTAGACATCGTGTGCATTTTCCTTCTGTGTCGTTAGCTTTGTGTGAGAGCTTGCAGCAATCAGGGCTTTTATGGGAGAAACAGCTACAGGTACTGCAAGCTGCCTTAGCAGATACTAATTACAATCCCTGTAAGGATTGATTTGCAAAGAAAATTTCTATTGCCTCAAGGACAAACGTTTGTGCAAATCATATTATTGTGTGCGAGAAATTGGTAACACTTTATGAAATGGTTCGTTTATAAATACTTTACTATTTATTAAATTAAATTGTCTTATAACAATCCTTTTTCTAAGTTAAAATATCCTGAGTGTTCTGGTTTTGCATTATTTCTGTGCTGTAAAGCTGGCTGTTAGGGCTTGGCTGCAGGCACCTGTTCAGACCATTGCTGCTGCAGTTTGTAACGTGCCAGGCCTGACACACACACAGTGCTGGTGTCAGAGCAGCAGCTCCCCTGAGCATCTCCTCTCCCCTTCTTCATTTGGAGCTGAAATTCTAGAACAGCATCATTTTGAAGTTGCCTGTTTCCTCGAGTGTGGAAATTTTGTGGAAATTTGGAATATTTGTGTCAAATAACACACACTTTGTCCTTAGTGCACGTTTGGCTCCTGCACAAGAAGTGTGTGCCCAGCCCTGGCCTGTGCTGGCAGCAGGTCCCAGGTGCACCCAGCAGGAGATGCAGCTGCTGTGTGGAGGAGGATGAGGCTGTTTCTGCACTTCCACATCCCCAGCCCTGCACCTTCCAGAGCAGGTGGGGATTTTGTGTTGCCCCCAAACCGTCTGTTGAACACTGTTCTTGTGCACAAGCCAGCTGTGCCCCAAGCCATGGGGCTGCACTTCGCTCCTGCTTCAGCCCTTCAAGGCCCAGAGGGTCAAGAGCTGCTTTCCCATTTTCCTGTGGGAGCACTCTTTGCAGTCCCAGCGTGACTGGTGCTGTGTCCAGGCTGCCCATGCCCACCTGAGCACGTGTCCAGCATTGTTCCAGCCCTGGTGTGTGTTTTACCTGGAGGAATTCCCAGAGGAAGAAGCACAGGAGGCGTGTGAGGTGGCAGTGCTCACCTGGGTGAGCGTGCAGCCAGGGGGATGGACAGCAGCAGCGGTCACACCTCTCAGAAATCAAACAAACACCTGCTGCTCCTGCACCCTCAGAAATCAAACCCCTGCTGCTCCTGCACCCTCAGAAATCAAACCCCTGCTGCTCCTGCACCCTGCTGGGGCTGTGCCAGCACCCCCAGCCTCACCAGGCTCATTCCTACTTTGAGAAGTTGCCCTCGCCCTCCAAAATTCTCGTCTGTTCTTGAAAACAAGCTGACAAGACATCTGTACTGAGCCAGAAATTCCTCTGGAATGTCCTCAGAGTAATTTGTGTTCCCTCTCGGTTCGGTGCCTGCAGCAAAGCCCATCAGTGGTGGCAGTTTGTGGCACGGCTGAAGGCTGCTCCGAGGGGCAGCTCTCACCCTTTGGAGGCGTTTGCTGCCGTGGTGAGGCTCAGCTTCCCCTCTGCTTCCCAGGCTCCAGAGACTAATCCTGCCTCTGGCTGCCTCTGCTGCTGCTATGGCAATATTTTCTCCCCCATCGTGGTAATCACGCAATGGTCTCCGAGAACAGCAGGAGAAGCTGTGCCTGGTAGATGCATAAAAGGTAAGATGAACTACATGTCATAAAACTTTTAAAAGTTCCTTTTTTGTGTTTGTGCGGGGGTTATTTTATATGGCTTTTGATATGAAGCTAAAATTGCACATCAAAAAGGATAATGCATCTTTAAGCTGTTACAATGACTTCTAAATTTTTCATTTAATGTCAGTGAGGAAAAAACCCCTCAGTTGGCTGAGTTACGTTGGTGAGATGGCTGTTTCATTCCATAAAGTGTCTGCAGTGGATTTGAACAGTAGGAAATCCAAGGGTGATAAATAGCTATTTCTAAGTAAATTTCATGCAATTGCCCTTTGGTTAAAGTCTTTCCTCTCAGCACTTTCCTGTGCACATAGCCCAACTAATAATATTCAGGAGCAAGTGCTTTCCAGTGTGACAACTGATTGCACTTTGAAGCAGTAAATGGCTGATTTCATAATTGGTATAATTTTTCACAAGTACCTGAATGTCATATACAGAAAGAATAAGCAACCTGGACTTAATACGGGAGCTTTTTCAATTCTCCTAAAAATCAATAATGTATTAAACCCCTCTAACTGATTAAAATAATGTGAACCCTGAGTAGGTTTTGTGAGGAAGGCAGGTTTCTTCAAGGGTGGCAGATTTATGGCAAAAGGGTTAATACATGGGGAGAACAGGGATACGTTACAGATGGAGTCCGTTTTCCTAATTAAACTTTTATCAAGATTTTCCAGGTTTGAATTGTTTCACTTAGCATGATGGGAAGGAGCATTTCCTTGGGTGCTCAGGGCAGCTGCTGCTGGTGCAACACCAAGCTCCCTGTCCCCGTGGAAGGGGTGAGGATTGTGAGAAGGGAAATGGGATCCAGGCTGAAAACAGCAGCTGGCCCTGGAGGGAGAGGATTTTGGGTGCCCTGGTGCCAGGGCTGGCTGTGTGCTGGGGCACAGGACAGGACAGCTCTGGGGGCTGTCCTGGGGCTGGGGCACCAGCTCATGTGGAGTCACAGAGAGGTGAGGGGGGCTGCAGAGCCACAGGAGGCACAGCCTCTCACCAGGACACAAGCAGGAGGTCATTTCCCCCCAGGATCTCATGATTTCCTGAAATCCTTTCATGCTATTGTGGAGAAATGTCTGAGGATCTTTTGAGAGAGTGTTGATAAAGCCAAAGCAGAGGTGCAGCCTGAGGGCAGGGATGTGCAGTGGCTGGGCACGGTGAGGATGAGGAGGGCAGGTGAGGGCAGTGAGCACACCTGAGCTGCCATTTCCCCTGGAACAGTGCACTCCTTCCCAGGGGACCACAGGCACGGGGATTGAGGAATCTATTTAAACTTCTCTCCTCAAGATCATGATCAGACATCTTAAGCTCTGCATTATTCACGTTTGTCTGTTGTTTCTAACCCATTTCCTATTTTCCAGCTGAAGGACTCTGCCAGAAGCACTCTTTGCCAGAGATTAAAACAATTTAGGAAGCAGACACCCAATTCCTCTCTTTGGATAGTAGGCAAATTGGATATCTGTGAGAAGCAAGCAAATTTTATTATCAACAGATAGTTTGCTACTTAACTATCCTTAAGAATGCCCCAGTATTTGCAGGTGTTTGTTGGCTGTCCTGAGCCAGAAGGCACATGTGGCACATGCCATGCCCAACCTGTGCCCCTGCAGGACACTGGCAGCCCAGGAGGGCACCTGGGCAGCAGGGATTCAGGGGCAGGGATTTCCAGAGGTGCTGGAAAGCAAAAGCACCTGGTGCAGGTGGAGCAGCCCCATCCCACGAGCTGCTCAGGAGCTCTGGCTCCACCTGTGCTCTGCTCCCCTCCCACGTTTGCACTGAGGCCATGAGACACAGGAAATCACACTTCTGTCATTAGCCATGGCTCTCCTTGGTTTGTACCAAAAGAGCTGTTTTAAGAGTACTTATCCCCAATTTGGGAAAATGCACCATTAGGTATGTAAATTGGCTAATGGCTGTGCACAGGGATCACAGTGAATGGGATGTGGGATAACCAAATTGGAGCCACTCCTCTGCTTGCTAAGCAGGTTCCCAGGGTGGGTTTGAGTGTCTGGCTGTCTCCCAGGTGCCTTCCCTCTAGAACACCTGGAGCTTGCTCCCATGGCAAGTGAACATCCTCTGAATATCCTCCCCTCCCCAGCACCTCTGGGGTGCTGCAGGAAGTTCTGCATGAGTCCAGGAAGATAAAGGGGATGGCTCTTAAAATTATACAGGGATCAAAAAAAAAATAAAAATCATGGAGTCATTCATCAGGATTGCTGTAGTTCTTGACCACATAGTCAATGATTTATTTAATCTTAATATATTCCACAAAGAGTCCCCATATTTCCATAAATATGTCATATCTACCTAATACATAGTAATGAACCTGCTCCAAGGGTAAATAAATAAGATCTAAGCTCAGAAAGCCAATGTTTATCAAAGGGAGATAGAGAGATATTGAGTCCTTTAAAGTACCATTCTTCACAGCAATCACAACCAAGTTTGGCCATGGATGAGGTGTGGAGTCAATGAGAAACCCCGGGGCTGGGGCAGGAGCAGCCCTGGGTGTCCCAGCCTGCAGGGAGCCAGCCCTGCCCTCCAGGGCACCCTGAGCTCTGAGGGATTCACCCAGAGACACTCCTGGAACCACTGAGGCTGGAAAAGCCTCTGAGGTCATGCAGTCCAGCCCAGCACTGCCGAGGCCACCACGAGCCACGTCCCCAAGTGCCACCTCTGGAGCGCTGGTGAATCCCTCCAGGGCAGGTGGCAGGTGACTCCAGCACTGCCGAGGCCACCACGAGCCACATCCCCAAGTGCCACCTCTGGAGTGCTGGTGAATCCCTCCAGGGCAGGTGGCAGGTGACTCCAGCACTGCCCTGGGCAGCTGTGCCTGTTCCTGGCCACTCCTTCCCCAAAGAAATTGCTCCAAATATCCAATCCAAACCTCCCTGGCGCAGTCTGAGGCTGTTTCCTCTTCTCCTGTCCCTGTTCCCTGGGGGAAAACCCCAACCCTCCCATCAGGGAGTTGTGCAGAGCGCCAGGGTCCCCCCTGAGCCCCTTTTCTCCAGGCTGAGCCCCCCACAGCTCCCTCAGCCCCTGCCCAGCTCCGCTGCCTGGCTCTGGACACGCAGAGCCTTGTTCACAGCTGCTGCTCTCAGGTAGAGGTTTCGTAAGAGGGACTTTCGAGATTTCACGTATAGAAAAATTTGCTGATTTTTGTTTTGAGAATTGTCTATTATGAAAAAAAACCTTGAAATGGTTAATATGATGTAATATGCTAATGTAAATATTTTCATAAAAATAGATTGAAAATACACAAAAATGTGGCTGCAAAGGGAAATAACTAATTTTTTATTGGTTGCACCTTCTTGATCTGATTTTCTACAGCAAAGTATTTCATGCCTTTTTAATAATTAGTTTGACGAAGTCAATAATAATAGAATATTCTGATTATGTCAATATGACATGTAATATTATGCACTTCTCTACTATTATGCATATTATGACATGACTTGACATGATATGACAGGTCACATTATGCACTACTACTGATGTCATAAAATAATGTAAAAGTAATGAAAACAAATTTTGAAATGAAAAGTTTTAAAATGAACTAATGATTTTTCCCAAGAGAAATTCCAAAGCAAATCTTTTCCATTTTTGAGTTTGCTCCATTGGCCTACTCCACTCTTCCCCCAGGTAAAACCTTTCATTGCTCATCCTCAGCTTTGCTGCTGCTTGTTGCTCTGTTCCCCCACAGCAGCTGGGCCCGGGGTTGGTTTCAAAGGCTCGCAGGGGTGTAAGGAGCACAGAAACCTGGGGCTGGGCCAGGGGACCTGGGTGACACTGGCACTGCTGGCACGGGGCTGGCACGGGGCTGGCACGGGGCTGGGTGTGGAGCACACAGCGTGCTGATCTGGTCTGTGCCCATCCCTGCAGAGATCAAAGGTCATTCCCACCTCCCAGAAATACAGAAGAGTTTGGAAACATTTCTCGCAGGTTTCTGCTGAGCTGGGAGCCTGTGAGCCTGAGCCTGGGGCTGGTGCACTGCAAAGGTGCCCATTCCCCACGCACATCATGCAGCAAACGCGGAGATCTTGGCAGGATTGGCAGGATTGGCAGGATTGCCAGGATTGGCAGGATTGGCAGGATTGCCAGGATTGGCAGGGTTGCAGGATTGGCAGGATTGCCAGGATTGGCAGGATTGCAGGATTGGCAGGATTGCCAGGATTTGCAGGATTGGCAGGGTTGCAGGATTGGCAGGATTGCCAGGTTTGCCTGGATTGCCAGGATTTCCAGGATTTCCAGGATTTCCAGGATTGCCAGGATTGCCAGGATTGCCAGGATTGCCAGGAGGGAGTTCAGCGGCCTGGAGACCAAAGCAGGAATCCAGCACGGGCACGGGGACTGCGGGCTGCGCTCGCTGCTCTCCCGCTACGGCTGCGATCCGGATTCATTTTTAATGAAACGCTTTTTGCTACAATCCTACAGCAGCCCCAAACGGCGGCAGGCAAGAGGACGCCAGGTGGAAGAGCTGCTCCCGAGTCCCTGTGAGAGAGAAACCCTGCAGGGAGCGGGGACAGACAGGGGACAGGGGACAGGGGACAGGGGACAGGGGACAGGGGACGGGGGACAGGA
>JANRGV010000052.1:10757516-10770591 GCA_024734035.1 Alethe castanea
GCTGGGGGAGGCTGTCCCTTCCATCCCTGGGGCTGGGGGAGGCTGTCCCTTCCATCCCTGGGACTGGGGGAGCCCCCGCGGCCTCCGGGAGAGCCGGCGGCTCCTCCGGGGCTGGGTGGCGGCAGGAGCGGCCCCGGGTACCGGCCGTGCGGTAGGGCCCCGGTGACCTTGACTTGCTCCGGGGTTCGCTGTAAATTCTTGTTAGAGGAAATTACAAACCCCCGCTCTGTTCCGTGTGGTCTTTTGCTGCGTTTGTAGCATGGGCCTACCTGAGTGCCCGTATCTTACCTGTGCTCAGTGCTTGGCTGGAGCTGTGACGCTGGCTGGCTTCCTACAGCCTGGCTGGAGCAGCGACACACAGTTCCCATGTCTTAACTACTCGTGCCTTGCATCACGGATGGTTGCAGTTTTTCTCTGAGGTTTCTGGAGCGATTTTCAAAGGTCCACCAATGTTCAGTGTTGTCTGCATGTTACCAGAGCTGGGGCATTCTCAGCTTGGTCACAGTAACACTGCAACCAGACAGGCCGGGTGTCAGCAGGTGTGTGGCTGCTCTGGCTAAAGCTTGGGTTTCTCCATTTTGTGTTTTATTTTAACTGAGTGAGAACGTGCTCATCTATTACTTATGGAGCCTGTGTGTTGTGCTGCAGTTTGGCAGCATCATTCCTGTAATTTTTAGCTGAGATGGCCTTCCCTCCTTGACAAAGGCATAACTTGATCTTCTAGAGGTGTGAGATAAAACAACATCTCGCTCTGGTACCACGTGCATCTCTGACAGAGCGAATCCCAGGCTTGAGGGTACCGGTAGCCCCCAGGGACCTGGTCTTACCTCTGCCAAGATAGAAATAACTGAACTGAATGTCATTTCAGTGTTGCTGCCCTGGTGCAAGGACAGCTGTGTACAGAAACCTATTTTGGTTTGAAACAGGACACTCTTCTGAAATGTGTGTCCACAGTTAGGAGTGCTGTGAAGCAATACAGGGTCTCGATTTTGCTCATTCTGTCCCTAAAGTTCCTGTTTCCGTCCCATACGGTCACAAAGTGCAAATTTTGCAGCTGGTGCAGGGCAACTGTCTCTTAGGGAGCCTGTGTGCAGGGGTGATTCCAGGCATGCCTTCCATAGTGGTGAAATGTGACGCTGAAATTCTTCCTGCTGGTGGTGGTGGCCTCCAGGGCCCTGGTGCTGAGTGCCACTGCGGGCTCCTGTTTTTGTGACTGAAGCTGTGTCCTGTTCAGGAGCAGGAATGGGAAGTTGGCTGGGGCTGTGTCCAGGTCCCGGTGGGGGAGTGCGCAGGAGAGCTCTGGTGGTGTGGCTGTGCCTTCCTGCAGGGCTGCACAGGGCTCTGAGCTGTGTGTCTGCTGTGCTTTGTGGGACCATTTCCCACAGACTGCAGGGACACAGGGAGGTAGTTGGGGGTTTTCCAGTTTTGCCTTAGCTCATACTTTTCTGCCTGTGGGAAGAGAAAGCCAGTGTCAAAGTGCAGGGATTGTAGTTGGAGGAAGAAACAATAACACCATTCTCCTCTAAGTCCCTGGCTATTTAACTTCAGAGCTTGACCTGCTTTGCTGGCAGCATGATGTTTCTGTAGCAAATACATGGAAAGGCCTGATCTGGTCATGTACCCACCAGCTCTTGAACTTGCTGAACTTGTTGAAAAGGAGCACTGAGAGCAGAAAGTGGTCTAGAAGCTCACAATAATGCATTCATTTCTGAAAGCGAGTTCTTCTGCTGTACGTGTGTCCCAGCCAGAGCCCAGCAGTGTGTGTGTGGTCAGTCACGTCAGGGGAGCCAGCAGAAAAGTATGCCTAGGATAAACTAATAAAGGCAGATGAGCTCACAAGGAAATGGGAGAGAACAAGCAAAAAGGCTATAAACAGACAAACTTGGGAGTGCTGGCAGAAGGGAAGGTGTGTGTGACTATGGGCATGGGCTGTGGGAAGGAGGCTGTGCCAGAAGCTAGGGGAGTCCCAGAAGGCCTCTGCTACAGCTGGGCATCAAGATCCCTGGGACACTGCTGCTGCCTCGAGGTGTGTCTGGTTCCAGCGTTGGGGAGCATGCAGGATAGAGCCAGCAGCATGGTGGCTGCTTGTCCAAGGGTGCATCCTGCCCATCTGCAGCCCTCCCACCCTGCTCTGCTGCGTGCTGCTGCTGCCAGGATGCACAGGGACTTTTTCTGTTAGAGACACATTCTTTCTCCCCTGGCTTTGTCTGTCCCCACAGTGTTTTGATGCTTCTTCCTTCCCCAGAGCTCACATCCGGCTTCCTTTGGCTGCTGGGCTGTGCTGGGGGCTGGATGTGGCCCCACAGCTGAGAACAACTTCCAGGAGCATGCTCCCCACTAATGGGAAAAGTGTTCTATTGTTTTGGCCTGTTCCCGGAATAGCCCTGCAGAGAGTGGTTCGGCACAGGCAGCTCACTGCAGGATTCCATATCAGGGGCTGAGCACTCGGCCACTGTGATGGCAGGTGGGCATGCAGGTCAAACTCACATTGCTGAGGAGAACTAAAATAACAAGCTGCCTAATAGAGGTGTTTATAGAATCTGGCTCCATAGTTTAATTTCCTCTTTCACTGTTTGTTTTTTCATTTTTAAGTTAAAAGGCGCAGTGAAAAAGAAACCAATGTTTATTGACGCTCTTGTGGAGAAGTGCAGTGTAACTGGTCTGTGTGATTGACCAGCCAGAGACTCCCCTCTGACCTGTGCAGAGTTCACAGAAACATTTATCCCAGTGTGCAGCTGACTTCTTCTGCTCCATACCTGTTCCAGGTGCATCCTCAGTGCCACCTGCACAGCGGGCAGCTGCCCAGAGTGGCTGGCCTGGTGTGCAGAGCCTGGCAGTGCTGCAGTGGCCACAGCAGCTTTGCTCACTGGGCAGGTGCTGTGCCCACAGTGGTGCTGTGCCCGGGGCAGAGGAAGGTGCTGTGCCCACAGTGGTGCTGTGCCCACAGTGGTGCTGTGCCCACAGTGGTGCTGTGCCCACAGTGGTGCTGTGCCCGGGGCAGAGGAAGGTGCTGGGCTCACTGGGCAGGTGCTGTGCCCACAGTGGTGCTGTGCCTGGGGCAGAGGAAGGTGCTGGGCTCACTGGGCAGTGCTGTGCCCGGGGCAGAGGAAGGTGCTGGGCTCACTGGGCAGGTGCTGTGCCCACAGTGGTGCTGTGCCCAGGGCAGAGGAAGGTGCTGTGCTCACTGGGCGGTGCTGGGCTCCTGGGCAGGGCAGCTGGGTGGCCCTTGCTGCAGCAGGTGCTGTCGGGGCCCTAGGCTGGTGCTGCACCCCGTTACCCTGTGGCATCCAGCATGGGCAGGCTGAAAGCCCCGTGGCTGGTGCTGCTGCCATAGAGGGGCTTTGTGTGAGCCGGCACAGAGTGAGGATTGATGCTGTTTCCCCTCCCCCTGTGCAGAGCAGGGCTGCACATGGCTCCCACTAAGGTGCCCTTCTTCCTTTGCTGAGGACAGCGTGCCAGCAGGCTGAGGGGGAGGCAGCACGCTGCGGGCTGGAGCACCCACCCCTCCTTCTGTGCTGCTGCTGGGGGCCCTGGTGCTCAGCCTTGCCCAGGCTGACCTGGCAGCTGCTCAGGTTCCTGCTGGGGTGGCTGTGCCTCCCTGCAGCATGGTGAGACAGGGCCTGGCAGTGTTCAGCAGCAGCCACTTCATCAGGGCACGTTTGGTGGAGGCACTGTGTGAGCAGATCTGCTTCCCTGCAGTGCAGCTGCAGCTGTGTGGAACCTGTGTGGTGTCCTTAACATGCTGGGGAACATCATCACCTACCTGGATTTCAGTTCAAAATGGCCTAAGAGAAGCTTATGTCAGCATTCATTAACTCCAGGCTCCTCCCAAAATGTAGTAACAAGTCACCACACTAATGAGTGACTTGAAGTTTCAGAAAACATTCATGAAGAGCAGATTGTAAGATGTCTGTTAAATTCACATTATGCTTGTTCCGTGCTGTATGTTTGAGGTTCTGCGTTATTTGCGAGGCCTCTGGATGGGCTGTGCGGTGGCACAGGCTGTGGCACAGGGTCTGTCATTGCCGTGCCAGTGGCTCCAGCATTCCTGCAGCATTCCTGTGCTCCTCCCTCCCTGAGGACAGGGAGCCTGCTGGAGGAGAGGAGGGTGAGCCCCTGTGTGGGGCTGAGGCTGCCCTTACCCTTGTGCTCAAAGGTTTGAGCTGCTTTGGGAGTGAGGAGGGTTGGCTTTGCTCTGTGCGCTGGATGTGTGTCCTGGTGCTAAAGCAGAGCTCTCTCCTTTCTTTGGTTCATCAGCAATAGTGTTTGCACCAACAGGTCACTAGCAAATGTTGTTTGGGACTCCTCAAGTAGTCTGGCTGTTCATTTGACATTATTATTATTTACATAGGGCCCAGACTTGCTCTCTTTTATTGCCTGCAGCACGATGTGTGTTCAGACTGGGCATTGTGAAGTGTAAACCCAGGTCCCACTGGCACCAGTACTCACCTCTGCCTTTTCTAGAAGCAGTAAGTAACCAGCCATGTAAATGGCCTAGAAATGCTGGGGTTCGATTGCTCTGAGGAGGGAATTGAATCAGGCAGCTCTGGTTCACGGCTTGTCTGCCTGTACAGCAGCGATGCTTGTTCACACAGAGCACTGCCCTCTTGTCTTGGGGTGCGTGGGGGGAGGTTTCCTGGGGCATTCCTGCCTGAAAGCCAGAGAAGACTTGCTTTAACTGGCTGCCTCTGCAGGAGACCACATGCTGAGGTGGTGGCACCTTTCCCCATCCTTCACCTCGGTTGTTTCAGCCCCTTTCTTGTCCTCTCCTCCTGCTTCCTGCAGCAGCATCCTTCATCCCTCCGAAACTAGTTGGTCTTACCTGCTTCTGTCCTTTCTGCATATCTCCCACCCTTGATGTTCTTGGTGATGTGTCTCTTCTGGAAGATGCTGGGGCCTCCTCCAGGCCTCTCTGCTTTGCACCAGCCTGCCCTGTGCTTCCTCTGTGTTCCCTGGTGTTGAGGCTCCCTGCAGCCAGTGCAGTTCTGCATCCAGCGCCAGAGACATCTGTGCTGCTCCTTGAAATCAGTCTGGCTGAGGGAGGTGTGGTGGGACTCGTGGGGAACCCCCAGCATGTCTTAACACCCATAGTGGATGGGGAACCTCTCCCTAAAGCCATTAGGAGCAGATTTCTTGCTGTTTAAAATGACAGAGCTGCTTCAACCAGCCTGACTTGGGGATGAAATTTGTTCTCTTTTGGGGAGAGAAGGGATTGAGCTTTGGTTTTCCTGTCATTGCTAGATGGAGACCAGCCCACGGAAGGAACAAAATGAATCTCAGAGGCTGCCAGCCCAAATTTCAAACCTATTTGGCATTACACAAGTGTACCTTCTTATCAAAAGCAAATGAAAGTGCAGAAGGTGTGTCTGGCCTAATCCTGTGTTTACCTTGGCCGTCTGTGGTGTGTCAGCACAGGCACTCTGGCATGCATGTGTGCTCTCGGTTCTCTGGCTTCTGGTGGGGTGTGGTGCCCAGCAGCCCTCTAACTGTGCTCCTTTCTCCAGGATCAGTGCACCATGCCCGAGGTGCGGGACCTCAGCGAAGCCCTGCCCGAGCTGCCCCTGGATCCCATCACCGGCGTCGGCGTGCTCGCGGCCCGCGGCCGCGCTCCCACGGGATACGATGTCGTGAGTAGAGCTGCTGCAGCCAGTGCTCTGGGTCTGCCCCAGGGAGGCTTTGCTTTGTTGGGAGCAGCATCTCCGAGAGAGAGCATGCTGTGCTGTGAGAAGCTGTTTGGTAGCCAGCTGCCCACCTTTCAGCCCACAGCACTTGGTGCTTTCCTTCAGCACAGGGATGTGGGTGCAAATGTGCCACTTCATCTTTGCCACTCCAGAGAAGCTTAATTTCCTGGAGGAGGAGTTTGCAGAAATAGCTAGCCACTGTGGCAAGCAAATTTAATAATCCTAGTAACATTCATCCTGGAGGAGTCCTAAGTATTGTACAAATTATATTTCTGAATAAATGGATCCCGCATCAGCTGTTTAGTCCCACATATCAGCACTGCACAATGATGATGAGAAGCTCCAGAAAGGGAATCAAAGAGTTTTGCATCCAGCTGAAATTGCAAGGGTGATTTGGATGGGCAGGGTGCCCTAGCGTTTAAATCTTGGAGTTTAGACTCTAACCTCTAAGGTTTGGCAGGAGACTGGCAGCAGGAAAAGGCAGCTGGATACAGCATAGATGAATGTGTGAATAGATAAAGGGAGGTTGCTGTTGAACAGCTGCTTGTTCCTTGGATTTGTTGCTGCATAACCAACAGCAGGATGTTTCTAGTCATAGATCAGTGTCCCAAACTGTGAAATATGAAATCCTGACCTTGCAGAGATCTACAGAGAAAGATTTAGCCTGTAGTTCATCTGCTCGCCTTTTTGCGTGTCCTGCTCCAACTGTGCTACATCACACCTTGGCTTTCCAGAGCCACACAGCTTGCATGGTGGGAGTGGAAGCCAGCTGACTTGAGGCTTTGCTCACGCCTCTTCAGCTCTGGATCATTGCATATCTTGTTCAGTGTGAAGAAACAAAATGGATCAGGCTGAAGTAAGGACACGAGGGGGGAATTGTGAAAAGGCTCCTTAAAGACCTGGGAGGTTTTTACATTTACTGTGTTTTTCCAAGTGCTCATTACCTGTGTGAGCCAGGCTGTGTAATTAGCTGCTTGCCCTGATAAAGAAGCATGGGACAGTGTGAGACTTCTGATAACAGAATTGCATTTTGCCTAAATGGCTGGGCAGAGAGAGCGCTCACCCCAGATAGCCTGCCTGTGGCTTAATGGGGAGTTGCAGCGCTAACACAGTTTAAACTAAACAAGATAAAAGAGTCTTCCTGTGGCTTAATCCAATTATGGTGGTGGTGTAGTGCTGGTGAATGTGGGTCGCTGTCTCCTCAGGGCGCAGTGAGGAGCTGCCTTTGCTCTGGCTCTGCTGCCTGACTGTCTGCTCTCAAGGAGCCCTGGCTGCCCTTGGGGCAGTGGGGCAGTGCCTGCTGTGTGCTGTCCCTCCCCAGCACGGCTGCCCTGCCCTTCCCACCCTTACCATGCCAGTCCTGCAGTGTGCCCTGTCCCTGTGCAGCACCTGCTCTCAAGGGGCTGTGCTGGTGCCATGCTGATGGCCAGGAGACAGTGGCATGCAGGAGTGTGCTGCTCTTGCCTGGCTGTTTGTGAGGGTGGCTGGTCTGTGGCTCAGTGTGCTGGAGCAGTGTGTGCTATGCTGGGTTGCCACTTTTCCATGACTTCTCTAACCTGGTCTGGCCCAGCTGAAAGTATGAAGCTGAATTTGCACAAGGGCAGTGCTTAGAGCAGCAGAGGAGTCATGTTCTGAGACGTGGGCAATGTGTAGACCTGGGTGGTGTTGGGATCTGTGTTTCTGCAGGTATGCAATTTCCTTAATGAGACACTGACAACTGATTGCTGTAAAGCCTTGAGGAAGGCAGCTGTGGCAGCTGCATCCCAGAAGTGTGCTCCCTAGAGCCCTCATAGGAAGAGTGCACACTGCACCCTGGAAAGGAGAGCCATGCTCATCTTTTGGGAACATTAACAGCTGTGTTTTGTGGGATGTTGCAGTCCCCTTAGGGATCCAGTGGCTTTGTGTGTTACTGCTGCATCCTGCAACATTCAGTTCTGCGGGTGGATTCAGAGTTGCATGGGAAAGTATTTCCTCATGTAGTTTCACTGGTGGTTTCAAGTTTTGCAATGAAGTAACCAGCTCTTTCTGAGACATCTGTGTTATTTACAGGCTTTACTGGTTTCCCTTTCATTTTTTTTCTTCTCCAATTAACAGCTTCATTTTCCCTTTTGTTCCCTTTAAGAGAAATCTCCAGGAGCATGGGTGCTTCATCCCAAGTGTAAATTAAATGCCTAGAGATGTCCAGGTCCATTTTCCAGATTCACATGGAGCCCCAGGGCTCTGCCTACTGCCCATCTGGAGCTGGCAGGCAGCAGTGCCTGGGGGGATGTCTTGGCAAATGGGCCAGAGGCCTTTTTCCCTCTGTAGTGCTTCAGTTACTCCATAATCTCTATTGTCTGTGTCTGCTTAGAAAACAAATGCACTACCGGCACTTGTAGTAACTGGCCAGGCCTTTTCACAGCTAAAGCACCAAAGACTTGATTTTGCCAAAATATACAGAGTGTGTCTGAACTTAGATTCCTGAAAATCCAACCAAACTGGCAAGACTGAGTGTCTGGGTGGGGCAGAGAGGTGGGAGGCAGGAGCTGGGGATGGGAGGGAGGTGTGGTTTCCGTGCAGCTGTGCTTTGCTGCAGGCTGAGCACCAGCTCTGTGGTGGGGTTTGCTCTGGGGCAGTGCCCAGGTGTGCTCCTCACCCAGCAGGAGCAGCCCTGGCTCTGCCAGAGGGGTAGATCACCCTGTGGGGCAGGAGCTTTAGAGGACCTGCTTGCTAAAGACCTGGGTGAGTGTCAGTACCCCATTGTGTGTGCAGTAACCCCACACTGCTGTGCAGTAGATCACCCTGTACGTGCTGGGCTGTCTCTGTCAGGTCCCTGTGTGTAGCACACAGGTGAGGAGTGTCTCTCCCTGGCTGCATGAGCAGAAGGACCATGCCTTGTGCCTGCTGCTCAGTGCCAGGTGCCAGGCCCTGTGTCTCGCACGTTCCTGGCCCCTGAGCCAGGGAAGGGCTGGGCAGGGGGGGCTCTGTCCTGCTGGCAGCTCTGCTGCTGCCTGCCCCGCTTGGCTCCTGTCCTGGGGGCATGCTGATCAGCTCAGCTCTGCTTCCAGAGCTGCTGGGGCTTCTCCTGGCTTGCAGGAGCCCAGCAGGTGATGCGAGAAGTTTCCTGTTTATACTGCTCTGTTTTCTTTCCCCATGAGTTTCCTGACAAGTTCATTCATGCTTACATTCTCCAGGCTTGGAGGTCAAGCTGACCATCCCTATATGCTAGCAGTTTTCCCAAGAAGACCTTTTCCTGAATATATTTTCATCAGAACTGACTTACCCATCATGGAGGAAAATGCATGTGGATTTTACATATTCCTAAACTAGCAGTTCAGGAAAGATAGGAATTCAAATCAGCAAAAACTTTCACCGAAATTGTATTCTGAAATGTGGCTGTTTAAAAATCAGGCAGAGGCCTGAGCACAAAAGCTGTGTGTGTTGTACAATGGCCTGGCCTGAGCTGGGGCTCGTGAGCAGCAGTTGCCAGAATTCGGGGAGCAGTCGGTGCGCTTTGCTGCTCTGGTCAGGCTGTCTCTTGTCTCTGCTGCACTTGGGAAGTGGAGGCCTTGTCACATACAGCTCCTGCTCCCTGTGCCTGCTGCAGTCTGCTCAACTCAGCATGGGTGCAGAAGTGACAAGTGTCAGCTCTTTGTTATCAGGCTGCTCTGGGGCCAGGGGCTCCTTGGAGCAGCTTGCCCCATCTGAGAGGCATCAGGCAGAAGTTCACTTTCTGTGGAGCTTCAGACCACGCTGGAGTCTCCTGCTGGAGATGCCATTGGGTGTTAATCTGATGGGGTAATCTTATTTCTTCTACCCTTCTCCTTGTGTTTGCCTTCTTGTCTCCTCTCTTACTCAACAACAAAGGTTTTGACGCCAGGGCTCTTACCAGCTTGCTCTGTGTGTGGTGGGTGCTCAGCTTCTGAGAGCAGAGCCCTTCCTCAGTGCATGGTGCTGCCTCCTGCCCACTCCTTGAGTCAGCTCCAAGTGAGATTTTCTCCTGCACATCATGGTGTCTCTCCTGTGGAGGGTGCAGGCTCTGTTTCCTTACCCAGCTCCATCATGTGCCATCAGTTCTGAGTGTGGGGTTGCATCGCTGAGTGACATTTGTGGGGTGTGTCCTCCCATGCAGCACTGCTGCTAAAATTCACCAGTGACCAGGGATTCCCCCACCTGCTGGAAGCAGCTTTTTGACCTGGGAGCCAGAACTCCTTGATGGCTTTCCATGGAAATAGTCCTGGGATGGAACTGGGAGAGTTTCTGTGCTCAGTCTTCAGGGACCCTCCAGCCTGCCCGGTGTGTCCTTGTGTGTAGGGTGGTAATGAATGCCTCAATGTGCTGACTTCTGCAAACTATTGTTTGGAGGCTGTAACTGAAGTTGCAGTTTCCTCATTAGAGTAGCCTTTGTCAGAGCATCTTTAATCAAGGGTCTCCTGAGAGACAGCATTTTTAGAACTTCTTTTTATACCTCCTCCTGAAAGTTCTTTGCACTGCACCTTGTGAAGAAACTAATGAGATGCTGTGAAAGTTTGGGCTGCTGTTAATTAGGAGAGGTCTGAGGAAGAAGTACTGCACATGTATTAACTTTATCTTGGCTCACATGTTGCCTCTCTCCCCCTGTCTCTTCTTTGCAGGTTGCACAAACAGCAGATGGCTTGGATGCTGACCTGTGGAAAGATGGCTTATTTAAATCCAAGGTCACACGGTACCTGTGCTTCACCAGATCATTTTCGAAAGAAAATGTAAGTCCGTTTGCTGAGTGTCTGCATGATTTGCACCTGTGCCTGGTATGCTCTTACCCATAAGATGATTCATTTTATGGAGCCAATTATAATTCAAGCAGGCATTTCGCTGAGTTCGGGTGAGTAAGGAGGCAAACTGCCATGGCAGAATATTTGCATTTTGTGTTTCTCATGGAAAGAAATTGCTGACAAAATCTTCTGCAGTAAGAGAAGCACAAAAGGGAATGTTAGTGTTTCAGCAGCCTCACACACACTCATTTTCTGCTGCACCAATGGGTGCTGCACACTCATTGTCCTGATTGACGTCCAACCCAAATTCTTCAAGAATGCAGGTAGTGCTGGTGAAGGAAATGTTGGTTTCTGAATCCAGGGGCATCACAGATATTTTATTGCATGATTAGCTTGCTTTCTTTGTTTGTTTTGGTGCTGATTCTTGAAAATGTGCTCACATTGTGCAGTCTTGTAATCTGGTCTGACTATTCAGTATGAGTTAGTGATTAGCAGCAATTGTCTGCTCACACTTTGTGTGGAGGAGAGGGGACCATGTGCAGCAAGAGCTTCATGCATTCTGCTGTGGTTTTGGTTGAGGCTACTGTGAAAACTTTCTTTTTTCTGGAGGAACTGTTGACTTCTGCAATGAATGCACTCCATCTAGTGGGTAATCCTGCTTTTGGTCGTGCTTTGGATATTCACGGTGGCTCAATTGGCAGGGTCTGGAAGGACCATTTTGTATTTGTGCTTTCACCTGACAGGAACAGAAAAGTGATGGCAGCTTCAGGGGCTGCTCACAGGTCCTGGCAGCTGAGCTGGGGGTTCCAGTTCCCAGCACTTGACCTTTATTCTATCCGCTCCCCTGCCTGCCTCTAGATGAAAGTAAAACTGCAGAGCTGTGGGAAATACCACTTCCTGGGGTGGATGGACAGTCATTGTGCTTTTCATCCCAGTGTATGTGCAGTTGCAGCAATAGCAGCCCTGGAATAGGCAGGGAAGCTATTCAATAGGTTTGGGCTGATTTGGATGTTAGGTTTATCTGTGGCTACCTGAAATGTGAAGTTGTCAGAAATAATTACAGGACAGGAGCAGCTGCTGTCTGCAGAGAGGGTGTGAATGCCCTCAGGTGGTGCCTGTTGGACTTTTGGCAGGAGCCCTGGGCGTGGCATGGTTTGGGAGTACCTTCTTCATATTGATGAGCCATAAATGAAAGCAGAAGTTTCTCCTTCCCTCTTGGCCACATGGGGTACATGATGTGCTTCCCTGGTGGGGGCATCTGGGGGCTAAGGGGCCTCAGTTCCCTCATCTGGGAGGAAGCAAGGTGAGAGGCTCCTCTCTTTCCCCTGGAGACTGATGTGTTGCTGCACTTTGGGCTGGAAGTTTTGCCATTCAGGGGAACTCTTCTCCTGAAGAACATGTTGTAGTTAGTAGAGTTAATGCACTTCAGATACCTGGGTTAGAGCAGGGTCAGTCTGCAGTGCCTGTTCAGCAGAATCATCACTCTCAACAGTTTACAGTATCTGAGAATTATAAGGACATTGCTGTATCTGAGGGTGGGGGGGCCCTGGATGGTGGGGGTCTCACAGACTGGTGGGCTTTGTCCCCTTTTCTCCTTTGCCTGTGGCAGAGCTGACTCCCAGGGTTCCAGCAGCTCAGCCTCTCCCGCCTGTCTGCTGCTGATGGAGGAGTGTTGGGTGGCTCATACAAAGTTGCCACTGATGTAGCACACAGACAGCTTAAATAAATAAAACATGAAAGATGAATCAGCAGCAACTACTTTGCTGTTTGCTGTGCCAGGACCATGTTAGCTGGCACATTCAGGCTTGGCAGCATCCAGCTTTGCTTGCTCCAAGGTGCCCTGGCCAGTGAGAGGCACGTGGGGCTGCCTGCCTCTGACCTCTGTGTGTGAGCAGAGGATGTGTGCCACACGTGCCTGCTGGGACAGGGCTGCAGGTCTGCTGACCCTCCTGGTGAGGAGCTGACCATAAACTGCAGGACCTCCCAAAAATAAACTCAGTCCTGACCTCCCCTTATTTCACAGCCTGCAAATTCAAGTGTTTTGTGAGTAGTTCAGTGAAATAATCAGCAAGTACAGGTTTGTCTAAAAAACTCTTGCCAGATAAAAAATAAAGGAGGTACTTTGCAACCAGTTACAGTAGAACTCAGTGACATGGTTTGATGGTTTGGGATGAAATTTTAATTGTTCTGTGTTGTGTTTTTATAAAGGCTGTGCAGTACCTAAAATGTGTTCTTCTTTTGTATGTGATCTCAGATTATTGGCAGCAGTACTGGTTTTATTGAAAACTGCAAAGAAAATCTGGTCTGTAAACCACTGTGCAGGCTGTCACTCTGAATTGAGCTCTGAGCTCTTCAAGCCTTGATTAACAGGACAAGGCAGGAGTTCAGAATTCATATGGACTCTAAATGAAGTTTTTTGTTCCAAATGGCCTGTGCTTCTGGAGTGTGCTGCATTTGGAGCTAGAACCCTGTCCACTCAGCACTAATTAGCTAATGCATGTAATAACTTTGGCTATGTGTGCCTAAGCCATTATCCTGTAAGGGTTTCTGCTGTTACTGCCATGGAAATCCCGTGTTGCTCTTGTAGCTGTAGAGTGTGTAAGAACTGTGGTACCTGCTCAGTGCATGGGCTGGTGAAAGTAGTACTTGAACTGCTGTGCCTGC
>JANRGV010000052.1:10781366-10795642 GCA_024734035.1 Alethe castanea
GCAGCGCTGGGCCCTGCAGCCCCTGCAGCAGCAGCAGCAGCAGCGCTGGGCCCTGCAGCCCCTGCAGCAGCAGCAGCAGCAGCGCTGGGCCCTGCAGCCCCTGCAGCAGCAGCAGCGCTGGGCCCTGCAGCCCCTGCAGCAGCAGCAGCGCTGGGCCCTGCAGCAGCGCTGGGTGCTGGGCCCTGCAGCCCCTGCAGCAGCACTGGGTGCTTGCCCTGCAGCACTGGGTGCTTGCCCTGCAGCCCCTCAGCTCCTTGGTGCAGCCTCTGCCCAGAAGGGTTTCATGGGCTGCAGCTCACACTGCCAAAGCAGCCTAAATCCAACCTTTTGGGGTTTTTTCTGCTGTTTGGCAGCTGCTCTGTCCTGATTACTCAAGTCCTCTGATCTGAATTGATCCTCACACAGAGGGAGCTGCAGGAGCTCCATTCTGCATCAGGCCCTGCATTTTGGGTTGTGGGTGTGCAGCAGATGCCGTGGCCTTGTGAGCATCACCGGGCTGCTCAGCTGGAGGGGACACAGCATCCATCCTGCCATGGTGCAGGGGCTGGCAGAGACACCCCCTGGGCCCAGGGTGTGCAGTGTGTGCTGCCTCCTCCCTCCCTGCAGCTGGGAAAGTTAAATGAGGAGATCTGGATGTGGAAAGAATCGCTCACTCTTTTTCATTCTCTCCTGCCATTGGGCTTTTATAAAATCTGAGTCTGGCACCCCCCAGTTCTCATTGACTCTTAGGAAACAGGATATTTTAGTAGCTTGGAATGAGATGAAATGCTTGAAAAGCCCATATGTTGCTTGTTTTAGGGAAAGGGTCAGGAAGGTTTTAAAAAGTATTTAAATATTTGGTTTACACGATTAGAATAGATTGTTTGGAATGAAGTCCATTACCCGAGGTGATTCTTGCCTCGCAGCTGAGGTTTTCATTGCAGTTCTTTGGGGTATGAGGTAGGTGTTCTGGCATCTCAGTGCCCCAGCACAGGCAAAGTTAAGAGCTGTGAGGAAATGCTGTAGCTGGGCTCTGGCCACTGCTGGACCCACGGATACCTGAGAGCTGCAGCCTGGGAGATGCCTCCTGGCAGAGGGGGCCAAGTCCTCTGGTGCCAGTTCATAGAACCCCAGCAGCTTCTTTCTTAGAAATGTGCCTTTTCCAGTCTCCATAAGCAAAGCTTTCATGTTGGATTACATTTCTTGAGAGCTTCAGCCTGATATTAACTCATTTTTGGTGTGTTTTCAGCTTTCTACAGCTTGAAATTTAGTTGTTCTGTTCTCAATTTTTCATGAGGAATGATCTTTGCATGATCATTGTTATGGAAAGTTAGGGTTGGTTTGTTGTTTTGTTTTTGTTTTTTTTTTTTAAAGGTATTCCCATGAGACTGCAGGTTTTGCAGCACTGTTCTGAAGGTTGTGGAAAAATCAAACTTTGCTGCCTGACAGTTGAGATGCTGTTCTGGGTGTCACGCTTGTGTCACCCCAGTCACTGTTGGGTCCAAAGCCCAGCTTACCACTGGGCTTTTCCTGTGCATTGTTGATATTTTTATACGAATTATGAAGCATCCTTTGATATCTGGCACTTCCCCTTGTGATCTGCTGCTCCTTTTTATGAGTACTTGCCCCTCACTTCAAAAGCAGTTCATCACCTTCCTGCAGACAGTTCTTAATAACAGGTTTGGAACTGTCAGGCATTCCTGGGCCTGTTTTATGTGAGTTTCTCTCCAAAAATGTTCAAAAAGTGGCCATAACGTGCACAGACCTCAAATCCCCTTTGCCTGCACGTGAAGGATCTCCTTATCACATGCTGACTTGTTCTATGGATTTGCTGAATAAAAGAGCAACTGAAGTGAAGAGGGTGATTAAACGTGCTCTAAATTGTCTTGAAATTATCATATGCCTGGGGAAAAATATGTTTGGTATTGGAGCAGTGCTGGAGCAGTGTGGGCTTGTCTCCAGCTGTGGAGGGAAAGGCTGGAGCCTGGGCCTGGCCTTGCCTGGGCTGTCCAAACTGAGGCCAGACTGCCTCTGTGCTCATCTTTGGGCAGGGGAAAGCTGGTGCCAGCTCAAAAGGGAGAGAATTGGCACGGGGATAGGCTTTGTGAGTTGCCATTCCTTAACATCAGAGATTCACTGAGGTGCTAATAATTACTGTTAATATCTTCCAGTGGAAACTTTCTGAGTAAACGAGTGCTGGTTGAGGCAGCATTTAACGGCCGTGCTGGCATGATCAGAATGCAAATAAGTGTTATTAGCCTAATGATTTTGCTGTCACCACGGTGTGCAGCAGTAGTGTTGTGAATATGTCATGCAGTACCCGTGAATTTGGAAAGTGTGTCAAAACACAACTTCAATTAGTTTGCTCTAATTATGACTCTAGAGAGTTCATAAGTATATCAGTCCTCATTAAAAGAGATTTTCTTATCTGGATTAATACAGCACATAAAGGGCTGTTGGAGCGATGGGAGGCAGGGCTGTGCACAGGGAGGGTGCCCATGGGGTGCTGCAGGTACAGCAGGTCTGGAGCAGCTCTGGCTCCAGCCCCATCCCAGGAGCTCCTGGTGCAGGGCCAGGGCTCAGAAACCTCCCAGGCAGGAGCAAGTGGCTGTGCCAGGTCAGCTGAGGGCAGGAGGAGCCTGGTAGATGGTTCTGGACAGGCCCTTCAATTAAAAATAACCAAACCAACAGCAAACCCCAGACCAAAAAAGCCCTGGACGGAACCACACTTGATGCTGAAATAGAGATGTGGCCTAAAAGCTTTGAAGGTCAAGGGGCACAAGCAGTCAGAAAACAAGCTGTGCCAGCCTGGCCTCTCCAGAGAAGCCCTTTGGGGTGCTGGGTGTCTGTCCCCTTTCCCAGGATATTTGTAGTGCATTTTTCATACTGCCTTGTCACGTTGCCTGAGCATGTTCCAGCTCTGCAGAGCAGGAGGAGATTGCTGTGCTCACAGGTGAGCAGTTGGGTAAGGGTTAAAGTAGTAATTGTTTAAATCTTTTAGGCTTTCCTCCCAGTTCTGTGATAATTTGATGAAGAACTTCACCCTAATTAAATATTCAAATTAGGAATAAGTGTCAATATGGCTTCCTGGTGCCTGGAATGATGATTAATTGTATTCAAAACTCTAGTGGCCGCTGTAATCTAAACCAAACCGTTGTTCTTGATTATTTGTGCAACACATTTACCATGTTTTTGTTTTAAAATTTAAACTAGTAATTGATTTGCCATATGCCACAGAACTGCACATACTTTCACGATATGTGTTTAGGAACTTGGGGACTTTGTAATTGGGATTTTCTTGCTTTTCAATGGCAGCCTCTTTTTTTTGTCTTCTACAATGCAAAATGATTTGGCTCTCACAACACATGAGGAAAATGCATTATGCAGTCAAGTTTGTAGGTATAAGCTATATTGATCCTGGCCAAAGTTTACATTAATTTAAAATAAATTAGGCTTTGTTTCCCATTCCTCCGTACAATGTCATCTTTTATAAAAAGAAAGGGGAGGGGAGAGCTGATTTCCATGCAGCAGTCACTGCCCTGTCTTGTGCAGCTAATGTTCTTCTTGGAGACATCTCTCTGGCTGTCTGCAGCAGCTGGAGTGATGGAATGCCCAGTTGTCCTACGTCAGAACAATTTCTGCTGAGAAGAAAGCAGTCCCCCATAGAGGGCAGAGAAATTCAGTCTTTCTACGGGCTGCATTTGGTGGCTTGGAAAATATTTTTGAATACTTCTATTAAAAGTCAAATGAGAAGCCTGTCATGCCCACAGGCAGTGGTCTCCTGTTTTAAAGTGTGTTCATAACAAACATGCCTCTGCTCCAGAGACTCTCATGTGGATTGTGTTTCAAACAGCAAACTGATAGCCAAATTCAAATATATTTTACACCATCTTTTTTTGGTTAAAAATAGCTTTGGAAAGCAAAAGCAAACTCGGACTGATGTTTGCTTTTTCTTATTTTATCTGTACTGTTCACCATCATCTGCATCAAGGGCTAAAAATACCTTGTTCTTCCCAAAACGTGTCCTGTTTTTGAAGGCAAATAACTTCCAGATGATTCAGTGGTAGGTAAAAGCTGCTGAGGACAGGGTTTGATGCCCTGCTGGGGAGTGCCCAGGGCCCTGTCTCACAGCCAGGGTGACACAGAGGTGACACAGAGGCTGCCTGGTTCTGTGGCGGGGGGGGGTGCCCAGGTTCAGGAGCTCTCACTCAGGTGAGCTGGGAGCTGCTCCCTCTGCCTCGTGCTGCACTGAGCCCTCCGTGAGGAGCAAACATCTTTTTCTACATGTGGCAATGCAGTCCAGAAGATTAATGATAACATTTTATTGAAATTCACACCGACCAGGGATCTGCATTAGGAAAATAGAGATTTGAGTGAAAGGGGCAGAGCTGTGCTGGCTGTTCCTGGTGCTGGAGGTGTGGAGCTGCTGTGCAGGGCTCACCTGGCGGGGAGTGCCCTGCTGAGGGTCAGTGGCCACTGCTGCAGTCCTTGGCTGGTGGAGCCCAGGGGCTGGAGGGGGCTGGCTCTGGGTGTGGACAGTTTGGGAAGCAATATTAAAATTGCTGTTTGCTGCTTAACCTGCCTGGAGTCGTCGTGCTGGAGTGAGCTGGCAGGAGCAGCACCTTGTGCTCTGTGCTGACATTTGCCATTTGCTCCCTTTCCCTCAGGCACATCTCGCTGACACTGCCAGCCAGCTTTCGGGGCAAGGGCCACAGCAGCCGCCTGGATTTGGAGCACCAGCACTCCAACCTGTATGCCATCTCAGGTGAGCTCCCCCTCCCTGCCCTGTGCTGCCATCTCAGGTGAGCTCCATCTCCCTGCCCTGTGCTGCCATCTCAGGTGAGCTCCATCTCCCTGCCCTGTGCTGCCATCTCAGGTGAGCTCCCCCTCCCTGCCCTGTGCTGCCATCTCAGGTGAGCTCCCACTCATTGCCCTGTGCTGCCATCTCAGGTGAGCTCCCCCTCCCTGCCCTGTGCTGCACCCACTGCTGCTGCAGCACAACTGTGCTTCGAGGGGTTTTTTGGTAGTGTTATTACACCTGGGCAAATATTGTCATAGGCATAGTAGAATCACACTTAGCACAAGTTGCACTCTGTTATGTTGTTTTTGCAAGAGGAGAAGGATACTGGTTTTAAACCTGATTCTGTCAAAGCCTGATGAAAGTCTAGTCCCTTCATCTGGCTGAAGGAGATTTTAGGACAGTTTGGAAATCCAGCAGTGGGTTCAGTGGGCTGTGCAGTTGAAACTGCTTGTGTGTGATCAGGGAAGAGAAGATGGCAAAAATGTACCACTCACAGGTTCGTCCTGTTGGTACTGAGTGATACTTGTAACATAGGAGCATAGCATTAATTCATGTACCGTAATCAAAGGGTTATTTAAAAGGTAATCTCTGCCTGAAACTGAAGCTCCAGGTTCCTAAAGAGATAAATTGCACAATCCTTGGCAGTCCTCATTTTTCTTGTTACTCTCCTGCCCTGGTAGATTTGCAAATGTAGGGGAAGGTGTATTCCTGTGTTTGGACGAGACAGTTCTGCATGGGGATGGATGAGAAGCTGTTTTCTCTCCTGGGGAAGCACCAAGTGCAGAGCTGTGTGTGGTGTCAGTGGCACTGCCCTTGCAGGGTGTGCTGGGCCCTGCTGTGGTGCCTGCTTTACACGGAGCCTGAGCACTTCACCAGATCCTTACAGGCAAGGCACAAAACAAGGCCTCGTGGAACCAGACAGGGCATTAGTCCTTCATGTTTGCTTGAGCACATTTTCAAGCATATAACTCTTTATTTCTCCTCCAACTGCACATTCTCCTCCAGAAACGCTGCTATGAGTTGTGCATGTGTTGTAATGGCTATTGCAGCTGGGAGCAGTTTCCAAAGCAAGGCTCTTGTCGTGTGACACGTGCTGTGCTCTGACAGGGTTGTGGTGCACAGCTCCTGTCAGCAGCTGCAGAGGTGCCGCAGCCCTCTGTGTGTGCTCAGCCCCTGTGGGGTGGGTTAGCCCCCAGGCACACTCTGGAAGCCATTCCTGAGTTTCCTTTGGGGCGTTGCAGCCAGCCTGGGCTCTCTGCAGCGCTGCTGCAGTGCCATGGCAATGCAGATCTGGGAGCGGGCTGCCAGCCTGGGCTGCAGGGCCAGGGCAGCCTCCCCCAGCACACCAGGGACAGCCTGGGCTCCCTCTCTTGGCCCCCAGGTCACACAGGGGGCTCTCGGGGCTGCTGAGGCAAACAAAAGCCATTATGAGCACTCTGCTGGGGTTTCCGTGGGGCCTCAGTCTGCCTGGGGAGGGAGGGCTGGAATGGGCTAGGATGGAGAGCTGCAGTGTGGGCTCTCTTTGCTCTCTGCAGACACCCAAGATTTTTCTCAGTATTCAATGAAAACAGCACTTCCAGCTGTGGTTCACTGTGTTTGTGGAAGATAAAATTAATTTTGGCTCTCAATGCTACTTTGTATCACAAATATATTTTGGCAGAATAACTGTATGGTCACTGGAACTGCCCCTTACCCCTTGGGCTGTGTAATGCAGTTGTTGTTTGCACAAAACTGGACTCAAGGAAAAAAAAAAGTCCTGAAAGCAGCAATTACAGTTTTTAACCAGTCCTTTGTCGTTTCCAGTCTTGGCCATGACACACTGGTGAGCAGAAAGTTGGGGAGGCTTCTCTTGGCACATGATATAAGTGAGCCCCTGGCACGGTGCAGGTGGGGAAGCACTGCCCAGAGCCTGTCACAGCCTGGCACATCAGGGCACATCACTCTCATCCCACCCCATGCCAGGCACCCAGACCAAAAGGCAGAATGAGTTCTGAGCTGGTGCAGAAGGTCTGTGGGTGCTGCTGGGAGCAGGATGCTGAGGAGCTGACAGGTTTAGTGTGCATGCTGGGGCAGGCAGCTGCTGCAGGAAGAGTGCCTCGCTCCAGACAGACCTGTTGACAGACACAGCTCAGTATTTCACAGCACAGTCTTGCCTCATGGCCTTCAGTTTAATTAAGATGTTGTTGTGACTACATACTGCCTTCATTTCAGACTTGAGTGTCTTCTGCCAGCATATTGCTTTGGCTTATCAGAGGCACAAGCACAGTGAGGGAGAGGCAGCCCTCACAGGCAGGCACAGATAATAACATACAGGGAAAATTCCTCAATGAAGTGAAAAATTATTTACAATAATGGTACTCAAATAGAAGGGAAATAAGTCACTCTAAGGGTATATAAATTTTTATGATAGTGTATAAACAGCCATAGCCTGCCTTGTCTCCCATCTATTGCTGCAGAGAATGAGGGCAACATCTAGCATAAAGAAAAATACAATAAGAAAATGAAGAAATGAATGGGAAGAGCTGGAGGATTGATCACCCAGTGTATTTGTATATCCTGATGTAAAAGGTGCTGCTGACAGGTGGCCAGGTTTCTTCTGTATAAAACCATGTGTGTGCTGTCAGGGCAGTGTGAGCAGCCTTGTTTCGATTGATGAATTGCCTGCTTCCTTGATTAAACCTTCCATCACTTACAAAACAAAAAGCCTGTGTTTCGATGGCAGAGTGGGACATGTCAAAAAAATCTGTCTGCTTTACCTTTGTGCAGATGTTGGGCACAGACTGTAACATGTATTATTAAAATGAATGTGGCATTTACTGTGCATTATTTCTTTCCTGGGAGAAGGGACCTGTAAATTATATGCTAATAATAAGCTTTAACCCTTTCAGGAACCAAGACATGTAGGGGTGTAAATATTCTGCAGGCCTCACTTAATTGGATGGGCTCTAACACCAGTGCAGCACTCTGAAGTTAGTAAGCAGCCCTTGCTGCCAATGATCTGTGCATTCTGCTGAACAGGGCTGTCTTTTTTTCCCCCTGAAATTTCCCTGTAGCCATCTTCAGCGTTGCATTACAGATAAATGTGTTTTGGGGCAGCAGCAGACTAGTTTGTGTAATTTGACTCCAGGACAATCTCATCCCCTCTCTTGGCCTGTTCTCAGACTGGAATAGAAATTGTGTTGCATGGAGTCTGTCAGTCTGTACAGCCCCATCAGAATGTGTGCATAAGGCCATTAAAGCCTCTTTACACCAGTTTTGTGCAGGAAACAATTGTATCAACTTCCAGATCCACTGGCAGTGTATAGCCAAAAACCCAACTTCAGTCATATGAATTTCTCCAAGGGTATTTATTCTGGCAGAAATTTGGAGATATCAAGATGATCAGTTACCCTTAGGTAGGACCGAGGTTCATCTTTTGAACACTTAAATATGGAAGCAGTGCTGGGAAAGCAGTAGAACAAAAGCAGAACATGCTTTGGTATATGTTTGTTGGTAGCATTTTCAAGTGACACTGGGGCTGACAGCTGGAAAAACAGAACATTTGTGCAAGTACCTTAAGAAATTAATGATGTTTGCTGGACATACATGTCATCCAGAAGTTTGAGCATCCATCCTCCTGTTAATCTGTAGAAATAAAGCAGGATCCAGAAGCGCAGCATCTCTCACTGCTCAGAGCATTCTCAGTTCAGTTCAGGACCTTGCTGAGCTGCAGGTGAAGGTTTTCATTCTCTTTAAGAGGAGAAAAGCCATGTCCTCTGGGTTGGAGCTTAGGTGCCAGATCCCAAAAAACATAACACGTTTTATGTTCTGATGAAGCAGCGTCCGTGCTGTGACCGAGGCTCAGCGCCTGCTTTGTTTGGCTGAGGAGCAGTGGGTTTTCCAGCAGCCATTCCATGCTCAAATGCCTTTGCATGTATGTCTTACCTTACAGGTACTGTTCTGTGGTCTTTGAACACTTTAATTGGCACATACCAAGTTACTTGTGTGAGGTATTTCTGTGTGAGGAGCTGGGCTGAGCAGCAGGGAGGGCAGTGCGGCAGGCTGCCAGCGCGGTGCTGGCTGCAGCGGCAGTGCCAGCGTGCCATGCAGGAGGTTCCATGTGCAGCTCTTACAGGTGCCAGTTTCTCCACAGCTCTGCCTTGTTTATTTTGGAGTCACACAGCAGTATTTATTACCTTAGGGAGGTAAATATTTACTTAAATGGGTATTTATTATATGTATATATAAATAGATATTTTATGATACTTAAATATTTATTGCCCTCTTCAAGACACTTTCTGGGAAAAGTCAGAGCAAACTCTGGTCTGAGAGTTTGGAGAGGAAACTTTGTGAGCAGAGGCTCCAGTCCAAATTCCACTTGCTGAGTCACACAGGTGAGCGTTCCCTGCAGGAAGGGGAGGGCAGAGGGACCCAGCCTGGTGCAGCCCGGCCAGGGCCAGGTGAGCCAGGGTCTGCCATGGCAGAGCTGAGCTGGGTTTGTGTGCAGGAGCAGGGGCTGTTCAGGGTCTGGCCATGCCAGGAGCTGAGCTGAGCTGGGTTTGTGTGCAGGAGCTGAGCTGGGTTTGTGTGCAGGAGCAGGGGCTGTTCCTGCAGGCACTGCAGCGACATTTGGCGTTCTCTCCATGCAGGTTTCTAATCCAGCTCTCTGGAGGCAGCACAGAGAGTGGAAGCTGATGTTAATGGTCTGGAAAAACCTCAAAGCCAGAGGATTCCTGAGAAGGAAGCCGAGTTGCTTTTCTGCAGGCTGGGGCTGTGGGCAGGGGCAGGTTTAATCTGCCTGGGCAGTGGTGTGGGAAGCGTTCCCTTCACACCCTGCTCCTGACACTGCACTTTGCTTCCTGAGGCCTCCTGTTCAGGAGGGCCTGACTTGGAAATGCCTTGGGACAGTATCTATAGCCCCCCCAATTTTTTTTTCTTTGGTAATAACAAAAGAAGTCTATTTCAGAGGTCTTCTAGATTTAGATTTTGTTATATTTTAGTGTCCATATGTCAGCTTCCTTCTTGTTGCACAATGCCAGATTATGTTACGTGTCGCTTCCTTAGTTTCCTTTTAAAAGACACAGTAGCTCTCTTCTGTATATAGAAGGACAGGTGTTTTCATCAGAGGTTAATAATTTATTTTTACAAACTATTGTTTTGCTTCATTATTTTTGTAGATAATTTAATTATGCACTTGTCATAGTGTGTTTACTAAAACAGGTAATTTGGAAAAAAAAGGAGATTCTATTTTCTGGATCAGGGCACAAGGATTGCTTTTATCTTCATCTTGTAGCACAGTTCCTGGTGGTTCTGCAATTGTCTCTAATGTTCAAGGGTTTTGAGACCCCCAGTCTCAGAAGGGGAGGTCCTGTGCTGCATCTTACTGTCGGTCCCCATCCCTTCACTCAGCTCTTGGTGCTTCTTAAGAGTAGAAGCGGAACTAAATATGTATTTTGTGACACTGAATTTTAATAAGGATGGTCCAAAAGCCAGACAAGTTGTGACACAAGCTTTATTCTACATTGAAACTCTTTCGTGAAGCTGAGATTAAAGTCAGCCTGTTCTTTACCCTATTGCAGTTTCCAGTCTTTGGACTAAGAGACCTGGATAATCTTCCAGCTATGAAAGGCTCTATTAATATCCAGCAGTTCACGGAGGCTGGTGTCTCATGTAAAATGCTGCAGCTGCATATTTCAGAAGGGGAAGTGTGTTACTTCATACTGTACTTAATGAGATTCAGAAAGTATGTTTCTTATTAAATTATCCCATCCCCGGTGTGCAGACCCTTGGTGTGCTGTGTCAGCGTGCCCCAGGGGTTACCCAGGCTGTGCTGGGCCAGTGACCCAAACGGGCTGATGGAGCCACCAGCTCTCCCACAGGTGACGTTTTTCAGACAGACAATACTTGCTGTTTTCCTCTCCTCGTGTCGTGTGCAGCTAGGGCAGGTGGAGGCCCTGGCTGGTGCTGCCCTGCCCTTGCCGTGCCCCCTCCTGCTCCTGGGTTCACCCCTGCTCTCAGCTCCACATCCCCTTCCAGGGAGGCTGCTGGGTCTCTGCTGAGAGGATTGCCCGGCTGTAACCCCAGAGCCATGAATTATGGATGAGCAGGTGTAGGGCACAGCCTGGTGGCACATCCAGGGCTTGTGCAGGGAAGGGAGATCCCTTTGGGGTGACCTGGATCCCAGACAGGGGTGTCCCCACCCCACAGCAGCAGTGGGTGATGCAGGGAAGGGAGATCCCTTTGGGGTGACCCCCAGGACAGAGGTGTCCCCACCCCACAGCAGCAGTGATGATGGAGGAGGATGAGGATGAGCTTGTGGGACCGGTGCCATTCCCATGGAGCACAACCTTAGGGTGGCCTGCACTGTGTTTGTTTTACTTTGCCAAGTGCCAGAGTTTAATTTTTTTTAAATAGGGAGCAGCTCAGAGGTTTGGATATTTAAACAGTTATTAACCAAATGACAATTAACAGATTGCAGAGACAGATTTTCTTTTCAAAACCTCCAAAATCGAGTACAGTTTGCAAAACTATCACAGCATAGTAATGACAATGAATTTTGATTTCCCGGAACTGATATTAGAATCCTTATTAAACTATGTGCATCTGCTTTTAATTTACTCCAAATAATTGGAAAATGCAATGAAGCTTTCCAATTAAAGCTTGGCTTTATGCTGTTTAATAATACCCCCCATAATATTATAGCTTATGAAGTGACAGGTGAGTTGGTCTATGAATAAAACATAAAGGCAGCAAATAAGGGACAGAAAACCAGAGACAGTTGTTGGGGATTTTAAATGCTGGATGTAATTTGCATATATTAATCTCTTCTTTTCAGCCTTATCAGGCGTTCCTCAGTATTTGAAGTTAAAATAGCATTGACAGGCGGGAGTACGCTTAGTTTTTTCAAGGATTTATTACTTGTATAATTTCTGATCTTTAATAAGCAGATATGACTGATCCTCATAGTTCTATAGAAATCAGTTAATTGTTCCAGATGGCGTGTACTGATTATGCAAAATTACTTTTCACACCATTTTTTTTTTTTTTGATGGAGTTTGGAGTAAAATTAAATTTTTATAGCCTTCTTATCATGCTGTTTTACAGTGGGTTTTGCACAGAAGTTGAATTTAATATACTATATTACATTGACCAGCAGAGTTATTCTAATGTAGCATTCTGTGATTTGACAAAGAATAATAGAACACGTTGCTCATTGTGCATTTCTGTGCTGCTTATAAAAAGGAGTTGCAGTGGAGCAAACCAGGCTGTTATTTATGAAGAATGCTGAATTCACACAGTTAAAAATGCGAAATTGTTACAATGAGATGTTCGCTCTTTTGGATAGAAGGCTTGGGCAGAATAAATGTGAATAGTCTTGTTGCTGCAGATTCCATCAAGGCAAGCAGGAGTTTGTAAATGCCTGGTGTGGCTGGCTGGGTGGGCCTGGGAGGAGCAGCCATGCAGGCAGCACGTTCCAGCTCCGAGCAGGAGATGTCACTGGTGTTTTCCCTGATTAGCACCAGCCAGATATCTCAATGGCATCCTTGCATAATTGAAAACATTTGTAAAGGTTGTTGGGTTCCATTTATCTAATGAAAAGCTGTTTATAGAAAACAAAGCACACATAAAACCCTCTTGCTAATAAGTTTCCTGCAGTTAGTTTTGGCAGTGGCTGGGTTCTTTGGGGGGTGTCCCATGGCCTGGCTGGCCTGGCTGTGCTGCAGCAGTGCCCAGGGTGGGTGAGTGCCCGTTCCCGGGTGTGCTGCAGGTTTGTCATGGGCACTGCTGCACGTTTGTCCAGAAGTCCTGTCAGACCCTGGGTAATTTTGGCAAGTCCCATCCCTGGCTGGGCCACAGGCAGTGCAGACCTTGGCCTGGAGCTGGGATCCATCCTGGGGGCTGCGCTGCCACCCTCCCCAGCCTCTGCCCCAAGCCCAAGGCACCTTACTGGTCCTTGAAAAGCAGAATAGCAAATGTTTAAAAAATGACCTTATGGTTAATGGATAAGTGGAGGCACCATAAATGGACTGTTATGAAGAGTGCATATTTTTAACTCTGTAGAAAAAAAGACAAGTAATTAACTCAGCCATTAGAAAGCTCAGAATTTCTCCTGTCTCCTCCTGAACTAGAAAATGGTTTTGTGTATTCTTTTATATGTACATATAGATACGAATATATAGTATATATGGAGACAACTAATGGCATAAATCAGAATTATTAGAAAATATTTGTTCTAATGAAGTAATAATTTGGTGGTAACGTATTTCATCAGCGTAGCTTAAGGCTAAATTAAGTGGACAGACTTTATATGGATTCTCTAATTTTAATCTTCAAAATGCTATCTAATGTCTCATTAAGACTTTCATATAATGTATCTTAAGTACAGTCATTAAATATAGTTTAGGGAGATGTATGTTCAGATATTGCTTAAAGATGTTTTAATAGGCCCATTTACTCTGATGATATTAATGAGCTCTTAACACATATTGAGGGTCTAAAACTAGTGGTGTCTCCTTGCAGCGAGCAAACCAGCCTAGGAACTGGGGAGGAATTGTGTTCCAGTGTTCTGGGGACTCTGCAGGGCCTGCCTGCATCCCTTTGGCTGTGTCAGCACAGGTGGTGTCCCTGCTGCTGGGTGGTGTCCCCACCCCTGGTGTGCCTCGGGGCACGGGGGCTGTGGCTTTGCAGGGGTGGATTTGTGTGGCTGCTTTGCAGGGGTGGCTTTGCAGGGGTGGCTTTGCATGGCTGCTTTGCATGGCTGCTTTGCCAGGGTGGCTGCTGCATCATCCCATCCACGCTGCAGAGCTGCGCCTTGGGAACTGGCCAGCCTGTCTTAGGGTCTGTGACACGTTGTGCACATTTGGCTGCATATCTGTTAAAATAAACAAATCAGATAGGTTAAGGGAGGAGCCAAATACGGGCCTGTGTTTAGATAAATTCTGCTTTTTGATCATCTAAAGTGAAGATGCAAGAGTTGTAATTAGGATAATAAAAACTGCTCGTTCTCTGTTGTCACTTCAATTCCAACTCAGAAAGTTATTGCAAAGAAAATTCTCTGGTTTCATCACTCAGCTTTTCTTAACAAATCCTTCTGAGTTCAGAGACTTTTATAATTACTAAATTGGTTTGTTAGAGGGAGATAATAGCAAATTTCTTCTTTTCATAATTGGACATTTCTTCCCTGTAGGCTAATGCAGGCGCAGCACTCACATACACAATGAGCTGTGCTTTTGAAAAACCATAACTGGCTAATAAGTGCTGTGGTGTCATCGGAGAGTAATGGTGTGCTGATTAGCATAATTAATGACAAATGGTGCTGCAGAGTGGGTGGATTGGTTTAGCAGATGATGAATGCGCTGCACCAAGGCTGAGCCATGCCGTGGTGGCACAGCAGGCTGGCAGTGCTGCCACTGCAGCTGCACCCCTGCCTGCCAGCCCAGGGCCTGTGTGCCACCCCTGCCACCCCTGCCTGCCAGCCCAGGGCCTGTGTGCCCCCCCTGCCACCCCTGCCTGCCAG
>JANRGV010000052.1:10831647-10842278 GCA_024734035.1 Alethe castanea
AAGCAGGGCCGGTGGAAGCAGGGCTGTGGAAGCGGGGCTGTGGAAGCAGGGCTGTGGAAGCAGGGATGGTGGAAGCAGGGCTGTGGAAGCAGGGCCGGTGGAAGCAGGGCTGTGGAAGCAGGGCTGTGGAAGCGGGGCTGTGGAAGCAGGGCTGTGGAAGCAGGGCTGTGGAAGCAGGGCTGGTGGAAGCAGGGCTGTGGAAGCAGGGCTGTGGAAGCAGGGCTGTGGAAGCAGGGATGGTGGAAGCAGGGCCGGTGGAAGCAGGGCTGTGGAAGCAGGGCTGTGGAAGCAGGGCTGTATCCCTGCTCAGGGAAATTCCCCAGAGGCCTGAGCAGCCAAACCCTCCCCTGGCAGAGCCGCTGTGCTGCAGAGGAGCTCTGGGTGACGCTGCCAGCCCCGGCTGCTGCTCCTGCCCGCAGACACCGCCACCCCCTGATCCTCCCGCATCTCCTTCTGATGTCGGCTCCTCCTTACCGGCTCCGTTTCAATTAGCTCCCTAAATAAATACCGTTCTGATGTGTGGTCTCAAAGTGGGTTATTAAACTGGCTCCAAAATGCTTTTCAGCGAGAAGCAGCTCACTTTCCACTGGATTATCCTACTTCACACTTCTGATGTAAAAACCCCACGGGGTAAACACACACAAGCACTTGTCTTTTCCTTCGTAGCAGATTTTTTCCTAATCTCTTGAAGAATTGGCCTTTAAACGGTTCTCGGTGGCAAGCAGAGCAGTGCCGGTGCAATCTGCGGCTGCAGCAGTAGATGGAGCCAAGCGAGAAAGGAAAGGTTTGAGGATTGCAGCATTTCTCCCATGGTGCAGGTTTAGCGCTTGACTTAACTCGATTAAGAAAAAAAAATCGTTTAGTTCCTGATGCTTTGAAGGTAATACAGGGAATAATTACGTGTAGCTCTGCCAGCACAATACCCAGTGGAAAACAGTGACTTTTCAAAAAGTAACAAGTTGGAGGCTGTTTATCTTGAGGGATTAAATGTATAGTGGAAGGGAGAGAGGATAGCTGTATTATATTTTTGGGAAGTTGAGAGATGAGGAAGGTATTCTGGGAGGCTGGCAATAGGGTTTTGAGCACTGGAATCTTCCTTCTTCTTCTTCTTCTGTGAGTCCTGAAAAGTTCCTCAGCCAGGCAGGAGTTGTCCCCGGCATGCCCAGGGATGCACTCAGGATGTTTCTGCTGGGATGTTCAGAGGGGCGCAGCACTGGGGCCATCACCCAGGGCTTCCCCAGGGACCCTCGCTGCCTCCTCGTCAGCAGGGGCAGGAGGTGCGTGCAAGGTGGCACTCGTGCTCTGTAGTGGGCTGGCACAAGCTTGTTCTGAGGCTCTCTGGGCTGAACAAACTGTGGCTGTGGGTGTGAGGCTGCCTTCTCCAACCAGGGGCCACGCAGGTCCCCGAGCTGTGCAGGTGTGTGCTCAGCAAACTCTGCTGCAGTGGGTGAACAATATCATTTTGCCCAAGGCACGTTCTAGAATACGTGCTGCCTTGGTGAAAGATGGTTGATATCTATGTTTTGGGGGAAGACACTTTGCCAACCAGGAGAAATGGAAAAAAAAGTCAAGTGCTCGCAGAGGGGCCTGGTTTTGATGCAGGACAGTTACTGACCGACCTGATGGCTCCTCAGAATTGTGCTGCTTGGGCTGTGCCTCGCTGAGGGGGCAGAACTGCCCCACCCAGGGCTGGCCAGCTCTGGAGCTCTGCTATTGGGGCAGGTGAACGTCCAGGTGAGAGCTCAGCAAAACCGAGGAGAGATTTAGCCAATGTCCCTGTGACCCTGTGCCAGGTGGAACTTGGCCCTGGGAGCAGGGGATGGCTGGGCACAGCAGGGCAGCACAACCAGCACCTGCATGTCTTGAGCAGTTCCAGCAGCTTGTGCAAGGGGCAGCTACTGAAGCTGAAACAGGAAAAGATGAGTGAGATCCTCCCTGCAACTCTCATAAACCAATCGCTTGTTTAATATTTTTAATTGGGTTTAGCTCATGCTGAACGTTGCTGTACGAAGATGCTGTTTATTTGGAAGTTGCTGCATTCTAGTCGTCAATGAATACATCTCTGTGTGCTCCAAGATCTATTAAAAATCACATGCAGAAAGGTGATGGAGAAAGACAAGATGTAATCTAGTCCAGTTCTTTCTGCATTTGTTTTAGTTTCAGCATCTGAGGTTTAAATCCTTACCAGGAATGCTTTGTAGGGGAAGAACTGAGAACGACAAGTGGTTTAACGCTGTTCCCTCCTTCCTCTGCTCTCACCTGGGGCTGGCTGGGTGTGACGGGGCCAGCATCACTCGGCGGGCTGAGGCTGGCAGGCAGCTCTGGATTCTCACACAGCACCTTCAGTGCGTGTCCAAAGGGGCCAAGGGATCCAAAGGGGATGGATCAGATGTTTTAAAGAGGGACAGAGAGCACTCAATCTGCACAGTTTGATAAATACTTGAAGCAGTATTTGGGCGGTATGTGGGGCCCCTTGGTTGCAGGAGGAGTGAAATGTGTTCTCCCTTCACAGACCTTGGGCAGGGTCTGGGAAGGGCTGCTCAGATCTCCCCCTCCCCGTGCTCCTTCTCCACGTGCTGTGACCATGTAGAGACAGAAACAAGCGAGTAAGACCTTCTCATGCAAACAGGGAAAAATATGAAAATATTCTATTCCTCTAGAAGTATTCAGAAGGTGAATAAAAAGCATAGAAGCATAGTTTTAAAAAGATTCAAAACTCCAGCCTTTTGTACCGTCCATTTCTACAGACACATTGTGGCCGTGGTGCTCCAATGTCAATTAGTCAATGAAACTGGCAAACAAAACAATGCTTTAGAGTTGTAATTACCTACATGTTCTACACTTAGCCCATAAATATTAAATCCTCATAAATAATGTTGTCAGAGCTATATGATTTCAACTGTATTGTATCGTTGTTAAATGAAACAAATACTACATTTCAATTTATTCCTCTTGCAATCCCATTGTTCAGCTTTATTTTTATTTCTTTTAAAAGACAAAGAGAAAAGCACGTCCATCCTATGAAGAAGGCTACAGCCAAAACAAATGCACATCAAGTAAGTTTATTTAAGCAGATGTGCCCATAAAATGTTAACAAGACACGAGATAATTACAGGAAAAGGCTAAAGTCCAACTCAGTATGGAGTCCAAAGGTCTGAGTTTTATTTAAGGCTGAGATCAAATAAAATATGCACTGACAGTGTAACACCAAGTCTTCTATCAGTAGTGATGCAGCCATTGTTTTCAAGGCCAATAAACTTTAATGTACCAGTGGAGCTGTATCCAAATCACATAAAATGCCTCACCATAGAACATGTAGAACAGACTGAAATGGGGCTTATGGTTCAAAATATTGCCCTAGTGCAGATTTATTTATTACCACTCCCATTTTGACATGGGGGCTGTTTCTTACATCGAGATGGTTCTTCAAATGTTGGTGTTTCTACTGCAAACACAGCTTTGTTCTCTGCAAACTGATTGTCTTCCTTTGCCTAAATCAGCGCACAGGTGATGCAGGTCCCTGAGCTCTCCCTCAGGATTCCTCAGCAGATCTGCCTGCTGGCACGGGATAATGGGATAATGGGATGGGATAATGGGATGGGATGATGGGATGGCATGGGAGGTGCCCATGGCTGCAGGGGACGGGGTCCCTGCTAAAGCCAGAATCCTGCCCTGGTAACGAAGGTATTGATGTCGGTTCTGGCTCTGTGCTCGGGGGTGTCTCCACTCGGTCTGTGCAGAATCCACTTGGGATGCTCAGTTGAGAAAAGTTTGGCTTTTCCCTGCACAGGCACATCCTGAGCAAGACTTTAAGGTTAAGAAATTTTTTTTCTGGCTGCAAAGAAAACTCACAAATGCATCTGAAAGGACCCTATGCTTTAGGCACTAGGAATGAAAATAAAGGATGGTTTAAGATCCCGTGCTTTCAAACTGCTCTGATAATCTCTCTAAAGTTAAGTGATAGATTTTGAGCACCTTGCTTGAGTGCTACTGGAACTGGCTTCCCCTTGCTGATTATTTTATTTCTATTAATCACTAACAATGAGCGGCATTCCTGCCTCCACCTGCTAGAGACATGAAGGTCTCGGTGTGTCGTGAGAGAGAAATTTTGGTAACACCTTTCACTTCATTCCAAACAATGCATGTAGTAGCAACTGTAAATATTCCAGATTAGTGTTGTAGGATGGTGACCAAAATGTATGTGTTAACAGATGCTCCTTTTTAAGTGTTTCACTGCAGTGAAATTAATCCTTTTTTCTTTTTTTTCTTTTTTCTTTTTTAATTTTTTTTTAAGATGCCTACTTGATTTTATATAATTTTAGAATATATAAACAAACTTCAAATTGTTTTCCCTGGACACTGTCGGGATTGGAACAGCAGTCTCAGAGGTGAAAGTCTTGTAATTAATACAGCATGCCAATCAAATCCCATCAGTGACACATATTTCTTTAATATCTCTTTTTTTTATTGTGAGCTACATTATAAACATTTTAGGAGTTCACATCTGTGTCGCGTAGAACAATTGTAATTGAAATTAAAATGGTATGTTTTCCAAAGTAATTATATTTTAGAAGCACACGTTCTTGTTCGAGGATACGATGTTTTCAGTCCCATATCTCACAGAGCCGTAAACTCTGTTTAGTCACCAATAGCAACTGTTCTGTGTATCTTTCACCTGTCACAAGGAAACAAAATGTTACCCAGAAAATTCCTCTTCATCCGTACCGTGTTTCACCCTCTATTCCTCCTGCTCTGGCAACAGAGATGCTTTAGGACTCCCCAACAAAATGATAACGTGCAATGTTTCTCTATCTTCTTCGTGGAATTGAGTTTGGAAATTCAAAATCTTGCAAACTTTATACCTGCTTTTTCCCATTTAACAGTAGCATTTTAATATCTTATCAATAACGTGATAGATCTCATTAATGTCTTGTTTAAATATATTATTTTACTAATTGCCCACGATTTTTCTTAGCGCTTTGGACGGCAGCTCCCGCTTCCCACACAAAGGCAGGGAAAAGATTCCCTGGAAGGTGTCAGGAGGGGGATGGTGCGGGCTGCGGGCGGGGAGCGGCTCGGGAGGGACCCTCTGTGCGCTCTGACATTCCCCGTGCCACAGAGGGAGCCTGGCTCTGTGACCCCCCGTCTCTCCTTCTCCGGCTTTCACCGCTGAGGAGAACCTGGCTGCCGCTTAAAGGGGCTGCATCGGCCCCCGGAGTAATCTTACAAAATCTTACAAGCTTCATACACAAACCATCAACATGCCCGGTCTGCCCCGACGTTTGTGAGCAATGGGTTTATTCCTTGATGCTTACAAAAATTAAGACCCAGGGGCTCATGTGCTGTTGGTACTTGCGGATCTGAGCTCGGTGTCCGTCCCAGCGGACAGACTGCGGGCTGCCCGGGGCTCCGCACGCCGGGACCCCCGCGGGAGGAAGGTGCGGACCGGCAGCGGGGCAGGGCGGCTCTGACCTGCCTGTCCGGCTGTTCATTCTCCCCCCGAGCCGCCGGGGCCCCGAGCCGGGCCGAGCCCGGAGCTGCCGAGCGGGGCCGGTTCTGGTACCCGCCTGGTTCTGGTACGGGGATGGTTCTGGTACTGGGCTGGTTCTGGTATAGAGCTGGTTCTGGTACGGGGATGGTTCTGGTATAGAGCTGGTTCTGGTACGGGGATGGTTCTGGTATAGAGCTGGTTCTGGTACAGGGCTGGTTCTGGTACGGGGATGGTTCTGGTACAGGGCTGATTCTGGTACCCGGCTGGTTCTGGTACAGGGATGGTACGGGGATGGTCTTCGGCCGTGGAGCGCAGCCTGTGCAGCAGTCAGAATCGGGAGTGTAAATGCATTATCGACCCGTTTATATGATGGGCTGCTTGGGATTGAGGGGTTGGGGTTTTTTTTGTTTTCTAAATCGGGCTTAAGAAACGATGGGGAGTTAAGCACGCACGGAACTCGTTCTATGTGGGCAAGTGATTGAACAAATCAGAGTTTTTGCAACGGAACCCGCTTCATCTAAAACATAAGGTCATTCCCGCGAGGGTAGTGTGCTGACCCCGACCGAGCTTTCAGGTGACCGTGGCTGAAAACGCGAACGCGTTCGTATCCACACGGATCACATCGAAAATCACGCTTTGAAGTTATCAATCCAGTCTTTCAGTTCTCTCTTAATAGTCCCTTTAACCCAGGTTGGAAGGATGCTCCAATCTGTAGTAACTGTGACTATTTGGGCACGCGTGTGCGGCATAAAATCTGTGTTCCTGGGGAACATCTTTCCCCGTCTGTTACACAAATACTGAACTTCAGAAATACCCGGGGAATCCCTACGGAAAGAGCAAAGCCGAAACTGGTCTAGGAATCCATCGCCTTGACTCTTTCTCCCCGTTTTCACTTGCGGAGCCCCGAGACAACAAAACGTCTCCATTAAGGCGGAATCGGTCACGGCGACTCCAACGAAAAATACGCTGGCCGCTCGTTTTGAGATGAGCAAGTCTGTGTTGAGGGAAGGGGTGTTATATGGACTCATCTGTCCTTGGCTAACTGAGAATGAGGGTGAAAGTGCTTATTGCCCATGATAAGTTTTTAGCAGCAGGATCAGAGGGGCTCTTTCAGGAAAAGACCTTGTGAGAGGGATTCCTCAACAATTCGATTCCACAGCTGAGTTTACATAAATTTACGTCTAGAGATTAATAGAAATAGCAAGCAATAAGCTGAGCTTATTGATAATTGGGGAAAAAATTAAGCGTGTTCCTCCATGCCCGCCGGCAGAGGTGCAGGCAGCCCTCCGGTCCCGAAGCACTCCAGGAACCGCTCCCGGTTTCACCGTGCCAGCGCCTGGCATGTCAGGTATAACTCAGACATGCAAGAAAAGGGGAGAGGACAAGGGAACGCTGCCAGAAGAGCCTCCAGCCTCACGTGCATCTTCCGAGCGATCAGCTGGCAGCAGGTGAGGAATCCCACGCTGGGAATTGCATCACGCCCCGCTCGGCGCTGCGAGCGGCCAGGCGCGAGGTGCTGAGAGCGGGAGGCTCTGAGGGGAGCGGGGCAGGAGCAGCCCCGGGACTGGGCTCGACTTGGGGGGTGGGAGGGACGGCCTCCCCCGGCTTCCCCTTCGCCTCTCTTGGGGTTTGCTCAGCGTTATCCCCGCTTTCTATGCCGCATACAGGCTGCAGCGTTTTGCTTCTCTCTTGAACCGCGTGTGTTTCGGGTCCCGAAGCAAATCCTTCCACCCCTGCATTCCTTAATGACAGCACAATAATCGCTAATACAAACCAGAGCGGAGCGCTCCGCTCAGAGCAGCGCTTCTTATTCGCGCAGCTTCTGATTCTTCCCGTTGTACGTGATGGTTTTCTATTGACAAAGGCGGCTCCGCAGAGCCTCAGCAGCCGCCGCACCGCCGTCACCCCTGGCTGCAGCTCCCGCTGTTCACATCTTTTCGTAAAAGCGACGTCGTCTGCAGGCAGAGTCTGCTCCTCTCTTCCCTTCTCCTGTTCCTCCTCAACGCGTTTTTTCATGTCTCTTTTCAAGAAGAGCCGGGGCAGCGGCGCTGCGTAGGAGCTCAGAGAGCGCGGTGGTGAAGCGATGTCTGAGCGGTCCTGCCGGGCCCGCGGCTTCACTGGCCCCAGGCGGAGCTCGGGGCGGCCCCGGTGGGAGCAGCAGAGCGGCTCGGGGCGGCCGCGGCCCGCGCTCCCCTCGGCAGGGCGAGGGGGAAACCTTAGTCATAACGGAGAGGCCTCCCAGAACCAAAAGGAAACGACTTCTCGTTGTTGTTATATTTTTGCCCCCTGAAAATCGAGCTGTATTTAGGTTCCTCAATTAAACCTACAGAAACGATCCCGCAGCGCCTCGGAAAAGCAGAGCAGCGGCCAGCTGCTGACGAGAGCCCGCTTCCATCGGGCGAGCGATCCCGCCGCGCTCGCCTGCTCCCCGGCCCGACGGCTCCCAGCGGCCCCCGTCACGGGCGGCCCTGGTGCGCCGGGAGCCCAGACATTGCTGTGGGTGCCGGGATCCTGCCGGACAGCCCGGCGCAGCTGCCGAACCGGCGGAGCGGGCTCCCGCCCCGTTCCCGACGCCGCCCGGCCGGCGCCGAGCGCTCGCCGTGCCTCGCAGACGGCCCTGGCCCGGTGCCCCCGCCCAGGCTACTCCACGCACCTGGCAATTCTCGGGAGAAAAAGCAGAAGTTTGGGGTGGCCTCGTCCTTTCCCGTCCCACTGCCCCGCTCACGCCAGCTCGGGAGACGCGGCTCCCGTGTCCCCGCGGGATCGCGTCCCGCCGGCGGGGTCAGCCCCGGGACAGGCAGCGCCCGCACCGGCTCGCCCGTGTCTCGGCCCCCGCCCGCTCTCCGGGGCACCTGCCGGGTGTGTGTGCGGGGAGGGCGCCGGTGCGGGCACGGCCTCTGCCTCGCCGGCCCAGCCCGCTCCCCGGGAGCCGGGGGACACCGCCAGACCACCGGAAGCGCCTCGGGGGCTGCCGAACCCCCGGGCCTGGCGGGCAGCACGGGTGGGGGGCGCCGCCGCCCCCGCCCCGCTCCGGCCGGCGGGGCCGCTGCCGAGGCTCCGCAGATGAAAGGCTGCGCTCGCAGGCGTTCCCCGCGCCGTCAGGTCCTGCCGGCCCCCCCGGCCCCTCCCGGCTGCACATGTCAGAGTTCACAGACCTGGCTGCTGCCTTTTACAACACCGAGCTGTAAAAGAGCGGATATTAAACCCGTATAATGGATCCAGCTCCAAGGAGAGGTTAAATTTCCCAGTGAAACGAAGGTATTTGCTCTGAACTGGGAAAGGACCCCTCCCACACCCCCTGGGCTGAGAAACCCGCGGTGCTGTCAGAGACCGGCGGTAAACTCTGCCCCCAGCCTCGCACCTGGCATCGGTCGCCGCGGGGGCACATGTGCGCGACACGCTGCTGCCAGCCGGGCTTGTCTCGCCCGCCCCATCGGGTCCCTGCCCGCGGCGGGCGGCCGCAGCGAGCGCTGGCTTTCGGTGCGAGCCGGGGCCGAGCCCGCCCCCGCCGCTGCTCTGGAGGGGCTCCGCCGCCTGCCCGGCCCTGCTGGGTCGCTGCGGCTCGAGGAGGGAGAGGGACACGGCCCGAGTTAGAGCTGCGCGAGCGGGCCGCGAGAGCCGGGCCTGGCGAGGCTGGGGAGCAGCCTGCACCTCGGGCCGGCCCTTGCGGGTCGTGCCCGGCGCTGGGCTAGCCGCGGGCAGAGCACGGAGCCGCAGGAGGGGCCGGGTGGCGGAGGCAGCGGCGCGGGCCTTGGTGCTGAGCGCGGTCCTGCGGCTCCTGGGGGCGGGCGGGGGGCTCGAGGCCTCTGCTCCACCAGGCCACCCGGACGGGCGCTCCACCGGCGGAGGGAATGCGGAGCCCGAGCTTGTCTGCCGCGCTGCCCTCAAAAATCCACTTAGGGAAGATGAAGGCGCATGCAAATGCGTGGCGCCTCCTCGCCTGTGCCTTTAATCATGGTAAATTGGCTCCGGTTCCTCCAGGCCCCCCGAAAAGGCGCACGGCGGCACCGCACCGCGGCGGGGTGAGGACTCCCAGCTCCCTGGGGCTTTCCGGCTTCTCGCAGCGGCCCCGACGCCCTGCCTGACCCGCCTCGCTCAGCAATTTTCCTACCCGAATGCTGTCGTGATGGGAACAGAGCGCAGAGATAGATAGCATCAAGCGGCCTATATCAAAGAGGTCCTGGTTAATTAAAATACCGGCTCGGTGCTCGCCGCTTTTCACGAGGCGCGGCCTCCGAGCTCAATCTGCCGGATACGGCCGGCACCACCTCCCCAATCGGCCACCCCGGCTGGCCCGTCCCTGATCGCCGGCCCTGTCACCTGCTCTGAGGCCGCCGGGCGAGCAGGGTCGTTTCCCCAGGCCGGGGAGCAGCCGCTCGTCAGACGAGCCGGTCCCGGTGGGGCTGCTGCGAGGCGCGGGGAGACTCCGCGTGGTTGGCGAAACATTTGTTTGCATTACTGAGCAGCAGACCGATAATTTATTGTTATTGTTATTAGTAACTACACTTAGTATCTCGTTCACATCCATCCTTCCGAGGGGGGAGCGCTGGCTGGATCAGTCACCGTCGTGCGGCTCCTCCCGGGCCGGGGCTGTTCCGCCGGGGCTACCGAGCCAAGGCGGCAGGGCCCAGCCACTGCCCCGCACGGCGGCGGCGGGAGAGAGGTCCGCGGACGTGTAATATCGGGCGGTGGGCGCCGCCGCCGGGGGCTCCGTCGGGGCTGCGGGCTTGTAGAGCCACTCTGGGGAGAGCCCTGTTGTAGGAAGCACGGAGAGCTCCGTGGACAACCGGCAACGAGGCCGCACGAGGGGCGGCCGCCGGTGTCGGTGCCGGTGCCGAAGCCGGGCAGCTGTCCCCCGAACGCTCTCGCCACGGGCGGTGTTCTGTGCACCGGCGTCGGCCGCTGGCGAGCGGGGAAGGCCTCGCTCCGCAGGGGAGCGAGTTGCGGTGTCCGACTGTGGGTGGAGAAAAACAGGACACGGTGAGCCGGTGACACTCGGCTGCCCGGGGGCTGCCCGACGCCCCGCAGCCGCGGTGCCGCGGAGCTGCGGCCGGCGGCCACGCACCGCTAGGCTGGAGACCGGTCCGGGGTGTCCGAGGGTGGGAATCGCGGCGGTCTCCGCACTGCACAGCGCCCGGTC
>JANRGV010000052.1:10850494-10909217 GCA_024734035.1 Alethe castanea
GACTTCCAGATTTTTAAATTATTTTCTTTTTTTTAGATTCCCTTGCAATAAAGGAAAACCAGCTCTGTTGGGTTGTGTAGAATATTAAAACAATAGAAAACAATCAAACATTAGGTCACTCAATTCTTAAAGGAGCAGAGCCTTCTGTCCAGCCCTGATTTCAAAGCCAGTGGTTTATGGTATTTTCCTGATCTGCAAGAGGTGTCCCCACCAGGGACCCAGAAAGTCTCTTGTTCTGCACCATCAGGATTACCTGCTCCTCTCCAGTCTCACTGTGCTGCCAGCCTGCCCTGTCCTTCCACCACTGCCCATGTCTCTCCCTGCTCCTGCTGGGTTTCCACACCATGAGCAAGGCAAAAAGGCAGGAATCCATCCTGCCCACACGCAGCCTTTTAAGAACACGAGACTTATAGCAACAAATCCAACAAATAAGGTCCCTAGTGCAGCAAGAAACACTGAGACCCGTCTGGGCTAGAACAGCACCAAGGTTGTCTCAAAACTCTTTTCACAGTGCCAGAGCATAGGCAGAGACCAGTGCTCAAAGGCATAACTCACTGGAGAAATTAGCCCATAAACTTATTTCTGATAAAAGAGGCTTATTTTTTATTTAATGTCAGGTTAAATAAATCACAAAGCAGTGAGGATTTAGCACTCGCAGTGCTAAACCATATTACTAAGCATTAACACAGTGCTTTCCTCATTCAGGAAAATGCTTTTGCTGACTTAATTCACTCTCAGCTACCCTTTGCATGTCACAAGCAAAGTCAGGAGCATTTAATATTCTTGCTGGTAAATAAGGTTGGACTCACACAGCTTTGTTAGTTTCCCTCTTCTCCCACCCTCAGCATCCCAGCTGAGTCAATTTTTGCTGGTTTGCAGCCCATACTTGTAACCTGGAAACCTTAAGCAGTGCAAGGGACAGGATCCTGTCCCTTAGATGAGAGCCAGCTCTGGTCCTGGCCAGGCGGCCAGGAGAGGAGCTGAGGCTGTTGGCAAGCAAGGAACAAGTCTCAGCAGTGAGACAGCACGAGAGAGCAATTCTAGAGGCTGAGACCTGGCATGTGGGGAGTAGGATGGGGCTGAAGGGGTGCTTGGGCTGAGGAGGTACTTATATGGCTGTTTGTCTTAGGCAGGAGAGAATTTGGGACAAATGCCGGTGGAATGATTCGGGTACAGAAACATTTAGGCATAGTTTTAATTATCTTACTTGATGGAGATATGTAAGGAAGGACATGGTAACAGGTTGGGGAGAAGGACATTAGGTCAGGCACAGGGCTGTGGCATGGGGATACCAAGCAGGTGTGAGCAGTTTGAGGTGTGAGGGGTAATGCTGGGAAAGGCTTTCAACCTAGGGAAGCAGGGGCTGATTTCCATGCTGGGAGGGGTACAGGGTGTGTCGTGTTCCTGAGGAGCAGCACAGGGTGGGTGGTGCTCCTGAGGACCAGCAGCCCCTCACTGCTCACCTGCCCAGCCCCTACATGCCACCCCTGCTCCCCAGTCCCAGCAGGACAGGGGGCTCCCCCACAAACAAGGTGCCAGAAAAGAGCACAGAGCCCATCCCTCAGCTCTGTGCCCCTCCAGTCACTGCTCCTGTGGGGTGGATGCCACAGGCCCACTGCTTGCCCACATCCCAGGAAAAAAATCCCCAAGACCTGCAGGGGGTTCTTGGGCATGAGGTGCCCAGGGATAGGTCATGGCTCATGTTGCTGCATTTCACTTGGGCAAGGGGCTGTGCAGCACAAAAGGGAACAAATAAAGACAGCTACTCTAGCCCTTAAAACATTTGGGATCCTGCTTATAATTTATGTAAATGTATCTGTGTGCCAGTGCTCCCCTTCCCTCCAAGCTGACATAACTCCTACTTTCAGTGGATTTCTCTGGTTCACACCAGACCTACTACACATGCAGTTTTTACACCAACCAGATTTAGACTTATATAGACGGCACTTGCTTTTGGAAAGGATAGTACTTACACATTGGTGTTGATTAATTAGTATATTAATTAATGAAGAAGATACTGATTAGTGCCTACTGCTTCTGTAACTAACATTTGCGAAGTTTGCACTTATTGTAGGGGAAGAATATATTATTTTAAAAAATAAGCTAATAATATGTTTATTCAGCTAGATATTTTTTACCATAAATCAATTGCAGACTATACTATTTCGTTAAACTTTCTGGGCACTTACTTTCAAGGAGTTAAAGTTTCTTATTTATAATTACTCAATTTAACTTCCTTATAAACTTTCCTGGATTTAGTAGAGAATTAAAGACAGCATGATTTAACTTACAGTTTTAAAAAGCTACTTAATTATAAATCCTTCCTGAAAGATCTCTGCATATATAAACCATGCTGTAATTAAAAGCTAGAACAAATATTTTTAAATTTGCTCCTTAAAATACATTGAGTCTGTTCTGCATCTCTGCTCAAAATATAATTTCATGTCCCATTGAAAATGACACTTTCTGGAAAGAGGAAAAGAAACCTATCCAAAAAGTTGACCCCAAAGTACATTTTAAAAAATGAAGCCATTTATTCACTCTAATATTCTGCACACAGCATATGCTGATACTTTCAGTATCTCTAGGCTCAAATCGCTTGTTACATTTTGCTGTAAGCTTGAATTTAGTGCAAGTGAGAGGCTGTTTTAATTTTTTTTAAGGAGCAGTTCCCCCAGCTGCAAAGGCATTGAAGAGAGCCTGGAAGACACAGTCTGTGCGATGCTGCTCTTTATTGTCACAGGTACAAAGTTCTGATGTGGCAATGTTGCACGTTTGGGTCATTGAACATTTATGGATCAGGGAGGACTTTTGAGTCTCCAAAATGGTTACAAATGTTTTTTGTCAGAACACACTCAATATAAGCAGTCTGATCTCAGTGGAGTCCTACTGTTTTATTTTGGGTTAATAACGGTAAAGTCTTACCAACTGTTGATGGAGAAGCCATGGGGTTAATTTATATTCATGTTGGAAAAGCAAATCAGTGCTCCCTCCCAACTCTGACAGATCTGTGAGTCCCTTCCATAGCTGATTGGCAGGTTGTCCCAATTTGTAGCTTAGCACTGACAACAGCTCACAGTTTATTTGCAGCTTTGAAGCCTGGTCCTATAGTGTTTTTCTTCTGACAGGAGATGAATAAAGGTGTCACTGTGGGAGACTTTTATCCGGCTGCTATAAAAAGGACTCTCTTTGCCTTCCCCTGAAGGATCCTCTAGTTCACTTCTGGAGCCTGCGGCTTTCCCCTCAGCAGAGTTTAGTTCCATCAGCTCCAGTTCATGTTTGGCAGCTGTTTCTAAAACTCTCTGCTTGTTGTAATACCTGACAAAGTTATTAATGATGGGATGGATGGGGAGAGCAATCGCTATCACTCCACAAAGAAAACTGATGGCAGCATTCAGTTTTCCTAGTGTTGTTTTAGGGTAAATGTCTCCATATCCAACTGTGGTCATGGTAATGATTGCCCACCAAAATGACTGAGGGATGCTTTTAAATAAAGTTTCAGGGTGACTCTGTTCCATGGTATAACCTAGGGCAGAAAAGACAAAGATTCCAACAGCTAAGTACATGAGGAGCAGCCCAAGCTCCTTAAAGCTGCGTTTCAGGGCATAGGTTAGGGTCTGGAGCCCTGAGGAATGCCGTGCAAGCTTGAAAATCCTTGCGATCCTCATGATGCGCAGTGCCTGGACAGCCTGCTGGACATTGCTCAGCTCCATCAGCTTGGCTCCCAGGTGGGTCAAGGTCAGGCTGACGTAGAAAGGCAGTATTGCTAGCACATCTACAATGTTCATGAAAGAAAGGGCAAAGTGGAGTTTGTTGGGAGAGGAGATCAGCCTCAGCACGTACTCCATGGTAAACCAGCCTATGCAGGCGGTCTCGATGCTTTCCAGGGTCGGGTGCTCCATACGGTTCCCCTCTGCATCTACCACCTGCAGGTCTGGGATGGTCCCCACACACATCACAACAGAGGAGGTCAAAATAAACAGAAAGGACAGTACAGCAATCACTCTGGCTGGATAGGATGATTCTGGCTTCTCCAGAAATTTCCAGATGCATTTTTGGCACCTTTTCCAGCGACTTTCTGAGGCATCTATTCCCAAGTCATCCAGAATGAGTTGCACCCTTCGGGCTATTTCTTCCAGTTCCTCCTTTTTTTCACTTAGATGAGCTTTGCAGCAGTCATCCAAAAATTTCAGATCCACTTTCCAAAATTCCATTTCATTCTTGAAACATATGGGGCATATTCCTTTCTTCATGTGAATTTCCCCAAAGTAGTACACGTCAATAATGCATTTGAAAGCATCTGGATCTCTGTCAAAGTAAAACTCTCTCTTTCCAGGATCATAGTCATCACAGAGGGAGAATATGCTATCGTATCCCCCTGATAAACAATTGACCAGCTCTGCCAGTCGTGTTTCTGGGTACTGATTCAGGTTATCTCCATAGAACACCTGCCTTACCCCACCGACATTGACTACAATCTCCATTTCTTCACTTTTTTCTGATCCATCAGTGTCCACATCTGGAAACCTAGAGTCACTTGCCATTTTATAATTGTGTTGGATTTTGGTTGATTTTTAGCCTGTTGTTTGGTTTCACAGATTTGTGGTTTCAATCTGTCATGAAAGCAGATCAGCACTGAGCCAGCCCTGTTGCAAATGTCACCAAACCGACCCGGAGTCCTGGTGGGAAAGGTTACTGATAGAAACCTGCGGTCGGGAAAGCCCGGTGAGGAATGCAACAAGCTGCAGGGAAAAGACAAGTCATCGGGCTGCTGTGCCTGCAAGCAGGATGTTAGAAAGCTCCAGCAGACTGGAAAGAGAAGAAACCATTTCATAAAACTCACCACTCTGTTCAGTGCTCGAGAGTATTTTCGGGTCCCATTGTGTCCCTACAAGTGATGTCTATTCACAGCTGGAGGTGTCGGCAGAGGAGTGAATCCTGAGCTCTGGCTGAGGAGCAGTGACAGCTCCCAGGGACGGTGACGGGGCGAGCCCGCGGGAATCCGCCGCTGCTCCCTTCGCTTCCACGGATCTCCCTCGAAAGCTGCTTCGGAATTCCGCTTCTCTCTCCGTTTTCTGTTTACTTTAAGGTCTTCCAGAGTTCATCTGCTGACTCTCGCACATAGTCAGCCGGTGCGAACAGGCAGAGGAGAAACTTGTGCTTGTTTTCCCTTCGCTGTTTCCCAGCACAATAGGGAGCCCGGCTGCCAGGAGTCCTTTCCAAACTCTACCCTCTCCTGGTGGAACACAGCAAAGCACCAGCTGCACTGAAAGCACTTCGCAGCTATTTATACGCCTGCCCCGCGCTACAATCATGTGTTTCTATACTGCCAGGAACTTCAAGGAGTTTTTAAAACATGCTTTTTAATCGCATGCAAAGCTTAATAGTGTATAAAGTCATTCAGAACTGCAAAGAAACACACAGATATTTTCTTCGGTCAGAAACCAGAAGATGCAATACTGTGTTTTGGGAATAAACATATGGTATAAATCTTGCTCTCAGTGAGACTGGAGCAACTCTAGAGCATCTCTGTCCTGTGCCAGGACATTGGGTTAATGTGGATTTGTACTGGTGTCTGTACTGGAAAAAGAAGCAAAGGCCATAAATTTTCTGTTGAAGATGTGGAGCAAAACTTCCCTTGCACTCTGTGCATGTTTCCCAAAGCTCTGGGTCCCCAGTTTTAGCCACATTTCTGTGACCTGTAGTTAGCTGAGCCTGAGGAGAGTCTGACTAACTTACATCTATGATGATCTCTCAGTGACTGCTACTTATCAGAAGCAGTGCTTTGTACTACAGCCAGCTCTATAAAAGTGGAAGTAGAATAACGAGCATTTCATTTTAATTTTGTTTTCTCTGAATTCCAGGATTCAATGAACATTTTCCCCCCAGACTTCTACATGCAGCAAACCTACCATCCTGTTCTTGAATTATTAAATCTGACCCTACAGCTCATTTTAGTGGGTCCAGGAAAACCTACAATTCATAAGTTCACTGTTTCTGGCCACAGCAGAATGATCCGTACCAGCAAGTTATGATCTTTTCCAATTTACCAGCTTCTGAAAAGCTTCTCAGTAGAAGGGAATAAAGAGGGGCAAATCCAGCTGGCTGTCTGCTTCTCCAGGCTTGTGTCCATCCTGGGAGAAAGGTGAGATCTGTGATGTGCCTGCTGTCCTCCTGCTGGTGTCACACAGTGAGGGGAGCCCCGGTGGGTACACAGGGCTCCTGCTCCACTGCCTCAGAAGCTTATGGGTGATCAATAAGAGGGTGTGCACCAGACCTCATCTTGACATGGAGTGTGCTCAGAGCATCACATACCCAGGGAAAAGGGAACATCAGGTCCCAGGAAGAGAGTAATATCTATTAGCCTACACCTGAGTCATACTGTGAACATCTGGAGGCCAGTGCCACCTTCATGTGCTCTGGAGTGTGCTGTGTAGTTTGGACATAATACAAGAAGTCTCTTGGATTTTTTTTTCAGGCACATATAAATGTACTGAGACTTGAAAGCTTCTTGAAACAAAAGAAATACTTTGGAGACCTGGAAAAACTCTTGGTTTTTTGGGTTCATCAATAAATAATTACCCACCTGTGGCTTTCCTGCTTACTAACTAACTTGATTCTAGCAAAATAAATTTTAAGATGTCAATCGCAGTGACATGCTTGCACAAGGGAAAATGCAGATGGGATTACTTACCCAATCCTGCAAAACAAAATCAAGATCTGGAAAAGTTAGGCTTCAAATTTTGTCACACTCCATGAGCATAGGGAAATATGTTCTGTAGATTTAAATCCTCAGATTTAACCATCTCAGATCCTACTCTCTTTGATCAACAATTCATTCCAGTGACCTTTTGGTTTTTCTCTAGGTAATGATAAGAAATCAATGCAGGGTCCAGCATGACTAATACAGAAACCTTTGTTCCAAAAAGGCTTTTCTCCCTGCCTTCCTCCTCCCTGTCCATTTCACAGAACAAATACCTACAAAAAGGCACACAGGACATTGTTCCATTTGAAAGGTGAAATCAGCTCCCTTCAGATGATAAATCTCAGCACATTCTCAAAAGGTTGAGGAGAAACTATTTTTGAAATGCCAGATCAGTCCTTATAAAGACTTTGCTTAGAGTGGCTGCTAAAATCCTTGTGCTTTATTCTCCCTCGTCTTGCACCTTTTCAGAGTTCTTTACACCTTTCAGTGTGCCTGTGAAATGTTAGAGATCTGGTAGCATTTTAAATCCACTTGGGCAAATGTAAATGATCCAAAGAACGGTCAGAGAAATCATAATGAATTAAATCCTTGTTTTTGTAGCTGAAAAGAGTGACACAGACTTGCTTGATGAATGTTTTGTATCAGATATATCACAGATCAGCAAACAACGGGAGCAGAAAGAATAATTTGCAGCAAATAATTTATTTCACTAATTTCTTTTTCATCCACAAAAAGAAAGCTTCTCTAATCTAAAAATTTCAATAGCTTCTCTGATCTAAAAATTTCAGTAGATAATTGTTGCTCTGTAATTCATTTATGACCAGATTGCTGCAATTATTAGGGCTCCTAAATTCAACTTCTGTTGCCTGTGGGAACAGGTCAAGCTGTGCTGTGTCTGCTGGAAGCGATATGTGCTGGCAATTGAATTCCTACAGACCCAACAAGAAACACGGAGAGGGTTTTTTTCTGTGTTGGTGCTTTGGCTCAGAGAACAACACATGTATTTGAGCTGACAGTTGTTTTAAGTTTTGGCTGTGGTTCAGACAGGCTCCTTCAGGGAGGAGGAGGAGGAGGAGGAGGAGGAGGAGGCCCAGCTGGACACCAAGCCCTGCAGCCCGAGGGAAGGGCTCCTGGGTTCCTGGGCATCCTCACCAAACGCAGCTCCTGCCCCAACAGGGATGCCCAGCATGTCCTGGGGTGCAGCTTGAACCCCAACAGGGCTTGGTCCACAAAGTGCAGGTGGAGCTCAAAGGCTCCCTAGTGCCACTGGCTCCTCAGGAGGGGTGTGGGTGGCACAGAGCACCCACAGTGCAGCACAGGCACCTGCAGTAACAGCAGTCCCCAGCGGAAGCTGGCATTCAAAGTTTGGCTCCCTTGTTGATCACTTTTTGGGGAAGGACATTTACCCCTCAGTGGCTTTGTGCCAGGCTGGGAAGAGAGAGATTGCTCCTCTAGTAGTCTGGCTCATACTACATTCCTGAGTCCCAGCCAGCACCTCTGTCCTGTCAGACACACTGAGCTGCTCCCCACAGAGCTGTGGGCAGTGGTGGCACGTGGAGAACTGCGAGTGGGTAAGGAGCCAGCCCTGGGGAGATAAGAATGGATTCCACTTGGAGAAGGGTGCTTCATACAGAGGCAGGAATTGCACAGCCTCTCTGCAAGCAGGCTGTGATGCAGTCAGCCCCTGCCTGCACTGAGCACAGCCTGCCTGCAGTCCCTGGGACCATCTGACCTCTCCCTTCTCCCAAAATCACCGGCAAGCTCAAAAAGGTTTAGGAACCTGACTATGACTGTCCAAGCAAGAAACAGCTAAAGCATGTCTGGCACAGATCCATGACCAGCTACCATGGACATTTCCTAGCTGTCATGTGGCCATCAGAGACCATTCCCAACAGAGCACTTGCAGGCAGCACCAGTACTGCAGATTAAAAGGACTTTTTTAAAGAGATAGAAACCAGTTCTCAGTTTGCCTCTATGCCCAGAGGCATCCTTGGGCACATGTAAATCTACTTATACTCAGTATAACCCTCTCACACGCTTCTGTTGTGTCATATTTGGGTTTTAAATGACACTCACAGTACTGGACCTGTGATAGATCCAGGGAGAGATCTCTGCATTTAACACACCACTTATTTCACCACTTATTTTCAGCTACATGCAGACCATGGAGAGCTGCTCTAGACAAGAACGTGTCAGCAAAGAAAAGTCAATCAGAGAGGGACCTAAAGGAGAATGGGGATTGGAAATATGTTACTCTTCCTCCCTTCCTTGGAGTATTGTGGGGATAAAGTTTTCAGCCAGTTGCATGGACACAGCTTCTTCAGCTGACGCTACAAGGCTCTGTATGGAAAAAGCACCATGTAATTACTTCATGCCAATTACAAGAAATGGGAAGCAGATAACCTGGAAGGAAGAGAAGCAATGAATGATGTCATTCTGGGCTTCAGAAAGAGCAAATCATCCAGAGCAGCTATTCTGACAACTTTACCACAGCCAGCTTTAGTAAGAGGTTCAGGAAAGATTTTGCTGTAAGAACCCTTTCGGGTTTCCAAATCTAAGGAGAATTCTACTGGTTAGTGCAGCAACATCACACCATACTGGAAGACCAGCACACCCTCTTTGTCAAATTAATCCAGCTACTGCAACATGCTGGTTTATCCTTTATAGCTCAATATTTCAAATTGGTTTTCAAATCACACCTTTTTTTTTTTATCCTTATAACATGCTCTACAATAAAGCCAGGTGTTTTGACACACTAAGAGCACATGGATTGCCTTCCCATGGCTCTGTGGTTCCCAGCATGGATGTGGGGGCACTGCCACAGCACCAGCACCAGCCTCATGCACCTCTGCAGGGTATCCAAAGGGCAAGAGGACATGACTTGATGCCGTGGGCTGTAGCACCAGGGCCTGTGGGAGAGGAGTGCTGTGGGCACTGGCTGCAGGAAACCTTTGTGATGCAGTGGCAGCAGCTCGTGGTGCCAGCACTGATGTGTGTGTCTTGTATGTGCAGCCATGAGCTACTGGAATGAATCTGAGCCTCAGCATGAAACATGGCTTTTGCCCACTGCTGCCACTTCCAGCAACAGATAAGTCTTTTAAATCCCTTCATATGGCAAAAGTCCCTGTAAAGCTAGAGAAACAAACTGTCTTTTTAATACGTTTTTTTATTAACTCATCTCCATGCTTTGGATGATGTTTCTTGATACAATAGGCTTCCTTCAGACTGACATATTAAGAACAAGAGATTATGAAATGTCTGAACTGAAATGGGTATCTGGACTGTAACAGATACATTCACCTTGCAAATCTGATTTTATGTGTCTCTTTTCCCAGCATATTTACATATTCCTCCAAGACTTTTTTCAAAGTAGTTTTTTTTCCCAGTTTATTTCCCTCTCCCTTTGCTACTTTGCTCTTTTTTTCAAGTTTAAAATTTATACATAGTCAATTTATTATATCAGGTCTTTTAATTAATACCTGATTAAAGGGCTAGTAATAGCTTGCTGCAAATTTCAATTAGCCTTGCTTTCTATTTGACATTAATGAGTCTGTACAATTAGACCTGCCTTAAGTGACCACTCAGGAGAAGAGCCAAATCTCTGATTTAATGTAAATTACTTTAAATAAATAAAATGCAATCTCCACTTTAAAAAGCTAACAGACGGGGTCAAATTAAGCATATCAGGGAACCATGAATAGGATGGGAGTTGGAGATACTGTAAAAGATTTAAGAACCTTGGCCTTGTTTACAGCATCACTGTGTCTTGAGGAAGGACTCTGGAAGGAGTCTGGAAGGAATTCTGTGTCTTGCCCTTAAACACTGCCATCAAAAGCTTTGAATGTGGTTGCATGTACAAATATAAGAAAAAAATGAGATTAAAAGACTTAATACAGTTGCAGAGACAATGACTTAAAAATTATAAATTGCATATACACTGAGTATGGCCATGGTCAAAAAATTTGCATTTGCACGTGTAATTAGGGGTGAAACATCATGGTAAATAGGTACAAGGTGATTCAATGCAGTTTGCATGGGTGGTCTCAGCTGTGGCATTTCCCAGCTCTGCCTGCCTGCCTTTGCACTCCCACTGTTGAGTTTTATCATGAGTTGCTGTAAATAATTTCCTGCAAGGCCCCATGACATGCTGGTGCTGCTGTCCAGCAGCTTCCCTGCAGCCAGCTTGAATGTGGGAGGCCCAGCAGAGAAGTGTAAATGGCACTGGGGTAAGTAAGCAGGTAAATGAAATGGTGCTGTAAGAGGGTCTGGCTGGTGGCTCTGGTGAAGTGGTGGGGCTGGCCTTCCCAAAGGTGAACACTCCCATCACTGCCAAATTATATCATTACCAATAATTGACTTGAAGAAAAGACCAAGACCATGGCAGCAAAAAGGGAGGTGCAATGGGCAGATTGTCTCCTAAATTTTGGCAGCCAAAACACAAAGACTGATGCAGCAGAGGTTTTTAATGTGGTTCTATGTGTTTTCTTTTAAAAAATTCAACACTGCAGCCCTCTACTGTGCTTGGACTTTGAATGGTGATTAATAATATTCTGTACAACCTATCATTCCTAATTCTTTGAAAGAGGAGCATGTGTAGCAATTCAATAAGTACCATTTAAAACTAGAAGTTATTTTTATATAAACTAATATTTTTGCATCCAACAATAGTTAGGAATATAATCAAATACGTCATAGTAAATATGGTCAAAAGTACTCCTATATGTGTGTTCAAAGAAGAAGAAAGTATATGTAATAATTTTTATTGTGAAAAAGCTGTAAAGAAAACCTGTTGGAAAAAAACCCAGAAAAAATTCATCAGTATGATGAAACAGAAATAAAAACCAAAATATTTTCATTGATTCTAGAAAACATGGCAGCAGAGAGAAAAATACAGGCTTCAGGAAAGCCTGCAATTCTCAGAGGTTCATGTAAGTGCAGCTATAATTTTCCTTCTTTAAGGGAGTGGTAGAAGATGAAGGAGAGGAAGGCGTGTAGGCAGAAGCAGAGGCAGAGTTCATATTTTCACAATTATGCAATTACCCTTGGAGGCATCCTGTGGACATTTGACTTCATTAAACCCTGCAGGACTGAGGGCTGTGCAGGATGCCCTGGAGCCCCTTGCTGACAGTGACTCCCACAGCTTGCAGGCTCTCTGGGCTTGCTCCCTCCATCTCCTGGGATAGTGACAATCCTGCCTGGAAGGCAGTCAGGGACTGGAGGATGTGGTATTTCCCAGCCAGCATCCTGCTTGCACAGCCATCATAGACTGGAAGCATTAAAGCACGCAAATTTGTGGTGATGAAAGTAATTCTTTATCAGTAAGCATTTCCACTAGAGATCAGAGAGAGGAGAACATCAAATTTGCTTTCCTCCTTGGTGTTTGAATCACTGCTTTCAGAAGTGATGGGACCATGTTCTTACTCTTGTTGCCTTTGAAAAATGAAGTCCAAACCTCTGTGTGACCCTACCTTGACAATCTGCTTTCAGCTCCTCCCTTTGTGCCTGTGTTCTTTAGCTCTGCTTAGCAAGTGTTTGCTGAATTTAAGTGGAATTTACAAAAACTTTTAAGTCAATCAAAACTACGTATTCTGGAGGACAAACAATCTGCCAGAAATTATTTCCTGGCCCTACTCTGGATCTGTCATCTGCCACTGGGCAAGTCTTTTGCCTTCTTGCTACTTATCTTAAGCTGTTTAGAAACACATCATATTTCTTAACAGCTTACAAAGGAGTCAAATAAAAGAACATTTTTAATTTGACAAACAGATTACAAATAAGCTTTTACATTGTCTGAATGGCTCTAAAGCTAAACCACATGTTTCTAAGTGATTTGTCTAGACAATGGATGAGTCAAGCCTTTTATCCATTCCGTTTTATACAATAATCAGTTCTGCTCAGTTAAGATTTCATTTAACGTTACTAAATTAAATGCTTTCATTACTATGTGCTGTTTAATTCAACATTGTATTGACATCTTGCATACTAATTCACTTTTTGCTCAGGGTAGAGTCATAAGCTGGTTTGCTTGCAATGTGGTAAGAACACCACCATCCATTGTATGCAGTAGTACTGCCCTCAAAGATCAAACTACACAATCCAAGGTATCCCATTGGGCAAAACTTAAAAGGACTAAGAAGATGAAAGGAAGCTCAGTGATGAATGGGAAATGCTGCTGCTGAAACCTTTCTTTATTACCATTCTCTGTCATTTTCAATTGCCCTGTCCCTTTGAGTAACGAGGACTTCATCTCTTTTGCCAAGCTCCGCTGCAAGCTGCTGCTGTGACTAACACAGGTTAATCACAGGACAGGCAGGGGCTCCTCACTTCTGGCAGCAGGAGGATTTCAACCCCCCTGTGACTTCTCTTGGGTGACCTTGAGCAAGGAGTTCCTGACTATGACAGCAGTGAGGTTAAAACTTCCCTTAATCAAAAACATTGCCCTAGTGCTCTATACCCAGTTTTAACTGCTCAGTCCTCCCTACTATTTTCTTTAGGCTTCTGTGTATATTATTCAGACTACACAGTAACAGAATGTCCTGGTTTGAAGGACAGGTGTCTGCCAAAAAAGGCAGCAGCTTCTCTTTGAAATGGAGAATGTAAACCCCCTTCCTCCAAATTATTATTGTAATTTTGAAATTAAGGTACTCTCAGGCAAAGATATGGGAATTAGGAATAACAGTTCTTTACTAGGAAAATTAAAATAGAAATACAGTATCACAAAGAACAATCCCAAAACACTGACAGAGTCAGAATACAACCTGACACCCTGTCAGTCAGTCCTAACCTGGAGTGACAGATGTGGTTCAGCTGAAGCAGTGCTCCTGTGGAAGGTGCAGTTTTCCTCAGAAGGTCCAGGGATGATGTGGAAAGGTCCGGTGTTCCTCTGGAATCCAAAGATGGATAACTTGCACTTCAAAATCTCAGTTTTTATCTAGGTAGGAAATGTTTGGCTCCTTCCCCTGGCTGGAGCATCTCCCAATGGGATGATGGAATTTTATCAGTCATGCAGGGGGACTCAATGGGCCAGCAGCAGATGATCTCTTCCTGGAGGGAGGGTGGGTTGTGGAAAAGATAAAGATGACTGCCCCAGCTGGTTTTAAAGATGGCCCATTAGCAGATAATGTGTGCCATGGAGATAAGGGTCACTGCCCCACCTGGATTCAACAGATGGTGACAGAATACACATTTCTGGCCACATCAACCCAACACAAGAGGAAAGAGCAGGGTTTGCTGGTGTTTCCCTAGGAGCTGGGGGTGCTGTGTTAACCAGAGGGGCTCCCCAGTGTTCAGGCAGCAGTGGCAGTGCTGGTGTCTCTCCCGTGCCCACTCGGAGATATGAAGCTCTACAGTTTGCTGTTCTGCAGGCTGGGCTGCGCACGCTGCACGACATCGGGCCGGAGATCCGACGAGCCATTTCTGGAGACCTCACAGCTGAGGAGGAGCTGGACAAGGCCATGAAAGAAGCAGTTTCTGCTGCCTCTGAGGATGATATCTTCCGGGTAGGTGCCAAACAAGTTTGTAAAATGAGGCTGAGATCAGAGCGCTACATTCTCTTCTGTTCATTCTGCATTTCAGCTGTCCACACAACATCTCCTTGTTGTGTAGATCTTACTGGAAAACAGTGGTGGACCTTGGTCCTAAATGAAAGATCCTAAACTCTTTGCATAGTTTTATCCCAATTCCTTCTCTTTCTCTCAAGGGAAGCTTCTCACTGGGAGATTCCCTCATGAAACTTAAATTAAAGAACAGATCAGTTCTTCACATAGCAGTTACACATCTGCAGAGCAGCAACCAGGCCCTCTTTAGTGTTTTTTTCACTCCTTTCAGTGGAGTGAACTGCAAAACTCAATATTCAACACCAACAAAACAGATGATTGGGGATACAAGCATCATAAAGTCACCTCAAGATACAGTGATAGCATCCTTCCAGAAAGTACACCAGGACCCAATAGAGGTCCTATGGAAGGAGAAAATTTTCTGACCAACTTAGCTAAATCTTTTCTTTCTCATTTCATTCCTGTTTCTTATAATTGTTTTCGTTGGTAACTTTTCCTCTCTTTTGGCATTTTCCTCCTTTTTTTTACAGAAAGATGCTGTCAGTCCATTACCCACCATCTAAACAGTACATAACTGGCTTGTTAAATTTCTCTTCATTTCTTCCTCCAGGTGCTTAATAGTTTCTGGTGCTCTTCTCAAATTCCCCCTCATATCTAAATGTTCCTTTTGAGAAAACCAGACAGCAGCTCCCTGGTTCTTGCACCAATACCCAATCCTGGACTCCCAGGTCTGGTGGGAGGTGTAGAGACACTTGCCAGTCCTCTGAAATCCCAGCCTAGTCTCTGTGACAGAGAAGTCCTGGAAGAGAGAGCACTAATGTCATCATGCTCACTTTGGTCCTTGCTGTTTTTGTTTTTTTTCCTCAAGACCAGTCTAAGCAGGAAAACACTGGGACCTTGCACATCTCACTCACAAAGGAAAAATCCTTTCTGTTTCTCTGACAGAGAGCTGGAGGCTTGTTTGGAAACCACGTGAGCTATTACCAAAGCGATGGCAGGAGTGGGTTCCCCCAGACATTCACCACCCAGAGACCTTTGCACATCAACAAGTCTGGCAACAACCACGGAGACACCGAGTCCCCATCCCACGAGAAGCTGGTGGACTCCACCTTCACCCCCAGCAGCTACTCATCCTCAGGCTCCAATGCCAACATCAACAACGCCAACAACACTGCCCTGTGCCGCTTCCCCAGCCCACCCAGCTACCCCAGCACTGTCAGCACGGTGGAAGGCCATGGGACCCCCCTGTCACCCACCATCTGTGTGCAGGAGGCTCCCTGGAAGCTCCCATCCAAAAGGTGAGTTTCCCAGCAGAGAGGGAGCCAAGGGTGTTGGGAGGTGCATGCAAACACCAGAGCACTGCTGCTGAGCCACTGCCAGGCATTGCCCAGCCTGCAGCCTGGACTGAGCTTTTTGGTTCTCCACTTGTGCCAGAGCCCACGGTGCAACAGAGATGCACCAGGTGGCCACTGCAAAGCACCAGCACTCTTACTGAGCAGCACACTTGATTTCTTTGGGCTTTATCAGGAAGAAACCTTTGTAAGATACAAAGGGAACCTTATTTATCTCTCCTTCACCACAGGGAGGTGTTTTACCAGCTGGTAACTGAAGGAGACTGCTCTTCATGTTTTAATCGCCCAACAGGGAGCTTTGTGGAAGTCAGTGGTTTTTCATTCAGCAGATCACATCCCTACAGAGGTCACCAAAGACATTCTGGGAGGAGGGAGGCAAGGTTTTCGAAACAAAGAGAAGAAAATCCCCTTCTCTGGACAGCTTTCAGGCTCTCTACACACAGATGACTAACACAAAAGGAATATAATTTTTCTCAGTGGGGGAATTTTTTTTAATACTTTCAGAAACAGCAGGAAAGAGATGGATTTTTTTTTTCAGTGCAGAGTGTGAAAAGGTGACCAAATGCTGCCCCCAGAAAGGACAGACTAGGACAATAAGACAGAGGAACTTCAGTGGGTGCAGAATTGCCCAAGTGAAGAGTCCCGTGGTTTTTCTATTTCACGCCTTCCTGAGGGAGGCCACGGGAGTTGCACAACATGTGTTCCCATCTGCCCTCCTCCCCCTGACTCGTGCTGCTGTGACACTGCTAACAGGGTGTTCTTTTCTCTCCTTGCTTCCCTGGGCACGTTCCTTGAATTAGGACACATTACTACGAGGCACTGGCACGGTACGTGTTCTCCATACCCCTCCAACGCTGCCTGGGTGTCAGACCCACTCTTCCACCCTGCTCAAACTCCAAACTCCCAGTAATGCTGAATATGAGCTCTCCTTTTTGGTGTCAGTAGGGCTGAAGTAGAGATACTCATCACCATGGCAGCTGTAGAAAATACTCACAACTCGGAGCAAGTAGCGATCCATGGCTATTTTCTAGATTTGGGTTTTTTTTTTTAAGATGCTAGCTGGGCTCACACATCTACACATTCTCTGATCACAGCATAGTGAAGTACACCATGGCATGTTCATACAGAAATTCAGTATGGTTTTGGCTAAACACAGACAGTTGAACAGCAGGAGATGCCAGATACTGATTTTCTTTCCCCTCTGCACCTTAGCAGCCTCCCATTTCAGAGGAAGGTCACTGCAGCACTGTCCTACAGGCTCTTTTACACAATGCATACCCACATTTCTCCCAATGGTTTTAGCTTTAACCAGATGACAAGATAAAGTTGCCTCTCCAGTCCCTAAAAGATTTTCTTTTAAATGCCACCCTGCTCTCTTTTGCAAATGCTAGTAAAAAACTGAAATAATTTCCAATACTTCCATGTCCATACCTTAAAGATTCGAGCTGCCTCCAGATTTTACTTTACTCCTCAGAAAACACAAAGTCCAAACAAAGCAAAATACGAGTGCTGAAATGTGAAACAGAGGACAAAGAGGAGGCAAGCAGGGAATTAAGGGCTGGCACACCTAAGGATTGAACAGATCCCACTGAATTCAGTAGAAGCACTCTGCAGTTAAAAACAGGGATGAAAGGTGGAAAAGCCAGCAAGGATGAGAATGTGAGCAGGAGGCAGAGCACAGAGCTGGTGCAGACTGAGAGATTTGGGAGGCAAAGGCTTCACAGATATGAGAAAGTTGCTGTGAGTGTCCTGGAGGCTTCTCTGACATCCATAACCAAGTCTTTGGCAACAAGGGGAAAAGCTTGTTCCTGAGAGCCCATCTCACATTTTACTGTGAGTTCAGTGAGGTGTACCTTTGGAAATGTGGTCAGTGTGATGTGCACATTAATAGAGTACAGGTAGTCACAAATGAAAAAATACATTTACAGTGTTGTTCAGCATTGCTTTAAGAAACTCATCCTGTGAAAGAGGACACAGACGAAGGTTGTTGCCTTGTATTTGTGAACTCTGTAGCTCTGTTCAGTCATTGATTTTCCTATGATGGCTCTTCAGCATTATAATAAACTGAGACAGAGGGAGCCTGTCATTCTTGTCTTTGTAACAGGTTGTCTTTACCATCTCCATATCTTGACTTGTCTTTTTTGCTCATTAGCTCCAGTTCCAGAGACAGCCAGCTGGCAATTGTTTGCCAAGAGGAAGTGTCTCAGGATGAGACTTATGATGAAAATTTGAATGAAGACATTGAGTACTGTAGTGAACCAAGTCTGCTCTCTACTGAAATGTGAGCTTTGCAGCTTTAGTCAAGGTGTTTGGGTGGTTCTTTAATTAAGGGGGAGACCTGGGAAGAGGTGACATTTTTCTACAAAAAATTCAATTTATGGGAGAAGATCCAAAAATTTTAAACAACTCAAATATGAGAAAATAATTTCTTTTAAAAATGCAGTTCAGCCCTAGAAGTAACATTGAAAAGGATATTTTTCACCTAGGATTTTCCTTCTCTGAATGAGACATCTGGATCTGCAGGGCTGCCCCCCACATTCACTTCTACCTCCTGATGTTCCCAGAGCTCATTTTTAGAGGGTTCTCTGTCTCATGGTCTGCTGGACCAGTAACAGTTTGAAGCTAGCTTGCTCTTGCATCCCTTTGCTAGCATGACCTTCCTGGCTTCCTTGCTGGAAGAGGGCTTATTCTGATTTTCTAAATCCCTCTGCTCTCCTTCCCAGGCTGGCCTACCAAGATGATGAAAACAGACAACTCACTCTGCCACAAAGCACCAAAGGAGAGGACAGCCGGCACTCTCCCAAGAAGGGATTTCTGTGCTCCTCAGCTCTAGGTAACCTCCCAGTAGGGCTGGGCTGTGTTTTCTCCACCCTGATGGAGTTCCCACATGTCCCAGGAGGAATCCCAGCCTGGGTGTTGCTGTGGGATCAGGAATCCCAAGGCAATCCTCAGGCACAGGGCTCTGCTGGTTCACATTCAGCCAGCAGATGAACCTGTGGCTGTTTGGGCTGTCCCTGGGATGTTTGATCAAGGCTTCCTGTGATTTAGGGCAGCTTATCTGAGAGCTGTGGACTCTCCAAACAATCACCAGGGAGTCACCAAATAGGTGAGCCTTGAGTCTACAGTGTTCTGCTCCGTGTGTATTCAGCAAGGAGAAATGGGAGATTGTCTCCTTTGTCTGCTACCAGGAGCACACTGAATGTCAGGTGAAGTTAATACAACAGAAATTTGCCTTCTGCTCTAATTGTACCTGGAGATTTTCAAGTGCTTCACTGTCAGGGGAAACCCATGAATCACAAGGTTTTATGAAGGTATTAAGAGAGTCTGTGACAAAAGGAACTCTTTTAGGTATAGCATTTTTCAGCCTTTTTCTGAATATTGGTGAAAAAGGGCACTGAAGGGAGAAACTAAAAAGAAACGTGTATAAAATACATTTTTACAGAATAACAGTGACAGACTAGGCATGTTTAAAGTGAAGCTACTATGTCTTCACTGAAATCCTTCAGGATGACTGAGTGTTCTAACATTTACTTTATTTCAAATCTTAAAATATTAGGCAATGACAACTTCTATATCTATCTGTAAGGCCCTTGATACAATGCTTCATTAACTACATTCTAGTGAATATTTATATACTGATGTCATACTCATTTTACTAGTTGGGATTTTTCTCTAGAAAGATGAAATACTTTTAACCTGCATTGTAACATTCATTCTCTGGGTTATAACATATTTTCTCCAACCCTGAGAGGGTTTTTTCTCAACAATCCAATATTATAAATATTTTCTATTTTCAGAATTCTTATTTTCTTTCTTTCTTTAGAGAAACAGAATCAAGACCACAAAAATATTTTAGGGTGCCATGTATTGAATCTTTAATACTGGATTTATTTTCCATTTTCCAGAAGTAAAGCACTTGATCACAAACATACTTTTCAGTAGTTTTAAATTCCTCATTGGGAGTATCTTTCTCATATTTAGACAAGTAAAGTTTCATTTTATAGCAAGTAAACAATGTGACTGTTTCAGTCGTTTCCTCTAAAATCTTTTCCCTTCCAAAAATGCTTCATATCTGTCTAAGTCACCTTCCACTCACCAGTAAATTCCCCACTGATTAATTCGGTTGCACTTGACCTTGCTGCAGACACAGTCTCATAAAGTGTGGTATGTCTGGCAGCTGAGGGACACAGATCACATGCTGAGTGCTTTCTGCAAATACATTTGCTTTGGAAAGGCACAGAGTTGAGGGGAAGTGGACAGAGCCTAAAACATGTGTGTCTTTGCTCTATGTCCAGTGGGACTGCACTAAGAGAAACTGGAAACAGATTACCTGTAGTGTGTTATGAGTGATGGACATGTTGTGTGTGTTGCTGTTTCAGGTCGAAGAGCATCTTTTCACTTAGAGTGTTTGAAAAGACAGAAAAACCAGGGTGTGGATGTCTCACAAAAGACAGTCCTGCCTTTGCATCTGGTCCATCATCAGGTGAGTGTTAATAACCACCCAGAGCATCCCAAACCACTGCTTAAAAACCATTTGGGATAGATTCTCACCCATCCCAAAGGCCCAGGTTTTAGCAATCAGGATTTTTATCATTCCCAGAATGCTACAGGAATATGCCCCTTGGAATCAGCCACAGTAATCATTTTCTGATGCCTATGAAAGAATAAAATAAAATACTATCAAGAAGATGAAAATAACTACCTAAATTGCATGCTGCAGTGCAATAACACTGGCTTTGATGGCAGTATGCACATGAATAAAGTGTGCACAGTCTACTTTAATTAAAGGTAACCAGTAAGTGTAATTAACCATTTTAAAACACAAACTGATTACATGTAATAAATCAGCTTCTTAAGCCCTTTGTCACTGTGTTCAGCAGCCTAGCAAATGTATGCCTGAACACATACCTAGATGATTAGCCAGCTGTCAGGCTCCAAGGGAGAGCTGTGTCTTTTGGTTTGACCATGCCACTTTTTGTCATCATAAAAGAAACAGGTGCAGGTGGCAGTGCCAGCCTTGTAGGTGTGGCATCCTGCTCTCTGCAGTCCCCACAGGCCTTTGCCACTTCTTTAGGCTGCCACAAGGGCAGAAAATGCCACACAGCAGGAATGGGAGGGGTGAGAAGTCAGAGGAGTGAGAGAAGTGTGGGCTTCAGGCTGCCTGGGTTTTCTCACCTCCACTTCCAGAGAGTTATCCTTTAATTCTTGAGCTCCAGAAAGTAGTGGTTTACAGAGCTTCTTTCAGCTTCCTCAGAGCCTTACATTTTTGATAAAGCATTTTGTGTAAGTTTCTGCCAACAAGCTGAAAAATTGGCTCCATTGTCCTGCCTGACAGATCCAGGTCTCTCCTTGAAGTCCTGGCAGTTTAAGGGATGTGCTGAGACCATCATACCCTGCAGAGCATGACTTATTCACAAGAAGTTTTAAGGGCTTTCCTCCTCACTGAAATTTGAAAGGAGTCTGACATCTAATTCCTGAGAAATCCTTGGTGAACTTGCAGGTGACTAAGAATTAGTTCTTTTTTTTTCAGTGTCAGTTTACTTGACACTGAAGTCATCAGCACAACATAATTATCAGTTCCCAAGGATTTCAGTGGCAGATGGACTGAGCTTCACTGAACATTAGGCAGCTTTAAGTGAGCTGTCCAGTTTAAATTAGTCAGTTCAGTCCCACTGTGGTCAGTGGAGGGAAGGAGCATCACCAAAGGGCAAGTTTAAGTCTTGTGTAAGTCATGTCTTTGAGGCAGCGTTTTCAGGCAGGCGTTGAAGAGAAGGGAGCCTTGCCAGTGCCTTTCTGCACAGTTAGCTTAGACTAAACACAGAGCCTTCCCCCAGCCTGAACACAACTCAATCCACACACTTTTGTAGGTTCCATGCATTTATTTCACTGCTCAGCCATGAGCTCTGTGAGATGAGCTTATGACTCTGACAGTCTTGCTTATAGAACCAGGAAGCAGTCACCATCAATAAGGCATCAGAGAGGCCTCCTGAGGAATTTGTTGTAAGAGGAGGCTAAATGACTCAGAGGATGTGTATATGATTACAGGAAGGACTGACAGCCGAAAGTATCATCATCAGATATTGATCCTCCCACCAACAGCAGATGCCTTAGAATCCAGTGGTGAATTTCAAGTTATTGCCAGCTGCACACAGATCTAAAATTCACATCTGGTATCTGTTCAGGTTCCTCAGCAGACACTTAAAACAGCAACTGGCAATAAAAGCCTGTGCTATGTCTGGTCTCAGTGGTGGGAAAATGAGTTGCTGTCTCCCCCCTTAGAGAAGTGGTGGTGTTTCTGGCAGTGCCATGGGAATGGGGCTGGGTCCCTCCTGGCAGTGCTGTGGGAATGGGGCTGGGTCCCTCCTGGCAGTGCCTTGGGAATGGGGCTGGGTCTCTCCTGGCAGTGCCGTGGGAATGGGGCTGGGTCCCTCCTGGCAGTGCCATGGGAATGGGGCTGGGTCCCTCCTGGCAGTGCCATGGGAATGGGGCTGGGTCTCTCCTGGCAGTGCTGTGGGAATGGGGCTGGGTCCCTCCTGGCAGTGCCATGGGAATGGGGCTGGATCCCTCCTGGCAGTGCCATGGGAATGGGGCTTGATCTCTCCTGGCAGTGCTGTGGCTCCCTGGCTAAAGAATTGCAGTTCTGAAAATTTCCAGCCCAGTGCTTGGCACTAGCACTGGCTACACCGTTTAAAGGAAAGCTTGCAAAATGAGTTTGCAGCGCACATCCAAACCCTTCAAGGAGCTGGCAGCTGTTTCCATAAGCCTCCAGACTCTCCAGGCCTTTCTCACACGGTTTCTCCAGCACCTCCTTGTTGCAGCCCTGCAAGCTCTCGCTCATGCTGTCCCTCCTCTGTCCGCAGGCACTAGCAGTGGCCGGCCTGAGTCCCCTGCTCCAGCGAAGCCATTCCCCCACCACGTTTTCTCGGCTGTGCGCTACGCCCCCTGCCACGCCGTGCAACCGGGGCTGGCCGCAACAAACCATCCCCACGCTGCGCCTGGACGGGGCGGAATCCTCGGAGAAGCTCAACAGCAGCCTGCCGTCGGTGCACTGCGGCTCCCGGAGCCCCGAGGGCGGCGGCAGCCCCCGGAGAGCCCGGCCCGTGTCCCTGACCGTGCCCAGCCCCAGCGCGGGGAGCCGCCGGCAGCTCCACGGCAGCGCCAGCAGCCTGGTGGAAGCGGTAAGGAGGTGGCACAGGGAAAGCCAGAAACATCCTGGAGGAGCAGGGCAGCAGGAGTGGGAGAGCTCTTCTCCCAGCAGGGGTTTGGGAGAGGGAAACACAGCGGTAAAGAGGGTTGTGTTGGAGGTGTGGCAGGGCTGGTGCTGCAGCGGTGCTAACACGTGTCTTTGTGTTCTGGTTCCCCGCCTGCTTTCGAAGGTCTTGATTTCGGAAGGACTGATGCAGTTTGCTCAAGATCCAAAGTTCATTGAGGTCACAACCCAGGAGCTCGCAGACGCCTGCGACATGACGATAGAAGAGATGGAAAATGCAGCAGACAACATTCTCAATGGTAACAGCAAGCAGAGCCCCAATGGCAACCTCTTGCCTTTTGCTAACTGCAGGGACCCAGGGCAGGACAGTGCAGGAGAGGAAGAGGAAGAGGTGCAAAACCCGGATTGTAGGATAAGTCAGGAGGAGCTCAAGGACAGCAGGATTTATATCAGCAGCCTGTAGTTGCCAGGGCTGGAAGCGATGCTGGTTTTTTATTTGTTTCAATGTTCCTAATGGGTTTGTTTCAGAAGTGCCTCACTGTTCTCGTGACCTGGAGTAACCGGAACAGCGTTCTTCATTCATTTCTGTTGGGACGAGTCGCAGAGTTGGGTGGTGTAAGAAAGCTTTTCAGGAGCGGATATAACCCCAGCACGTGTCCGTGAAGGAAGAGTGAGGAGGAGGAGGAGAAGAGGAGGAGAGCCAGCTCCCTCTTTTTTTCAGTCCCTGCACAAGGAACGACAGCTGCCTCCGGAGCACCAAGGGGAACCTCAGCTTCCCTGTGGATGGCCCTAGCCAAAAGGACCCTGCACCAAACGGGTGTCTTTCAACCTTGCTTGTAAAAATCATTTTGCACATATTCTGTATGAGCCTCACCGTCTCCATAAAGCCAAGGCCCATTGATTCGGAAGGAGAGGAAGACTTCTGCTGTGGATTCCCGCACGGCCACGGGGAGGAGGAAGCAGGAGAAGCCCGCGGGCGCTCGAGGCGCGGCCCAGCCCTGCCGAGACTCCGGCAGCGGCCCTTGCCGGCCAATCAGAGCTCGGGCGATCACTCGCCAGCCAATCCGAGCTCAGGCGGTCTCCTGCCGGCCAATCAGAGCTCAGCGCGCCAATCGTGCCAGCCAATGGGAGAGCAGGCATGGCGGCGAGGCTGAGAGGCCTGTGCAGCGTTCTTCTTGTTTGGCAGTTTGGTATTTTCTTGAAAGCATGTTGCAGTTTTTATTTTGACTATTTTTTTTTTTTTTTTGAGGGAGAAGGGAGTGTTTACAGCGTTTTGTAATCACCTACCTTTTTTGTTTTGGTTTATTTTCACTTTTGCAGATGTTAAATTGGTTTGATCATGTTGTATTATTTAAACTGGTGGGGGGGCGGGGTGATTTCTCCATTGGAAATTGGTAGAAGTATAAGGATAAATGAGTTTTACCAACCATTATGTACACCGAGAATTTGTAATTTTATTTACTAGCAACCGAAACCTTTTTTTGTTGTTGTTTTATAATTTAAAGATAGTAGGCAATGCACTTGATATAGTCTTGCACATTTGAGTGACTGATTTGGGTTCTTTTTAGTGCTAAGTGTATCTGCGAGCGTGGGAGCAATGGGAGCGAGTGTGTGTGTGTGCGTGTGTGTAAGAGCAGTTCTCCAAGTCCTGGCTGGAGCTGCAGGAGATTTGTATCTGTATCTGTATCTGGGGCCATTCGAATGCAAAAACAAACCACTGTCTCTGCTTTCGAAAAGGGAATCAGCAACTTTGCATTTTCTGTTCCACAAGATATGCAAAAACAATGCAATAATATTGATTTTAAAATAAAATTGTAAGTTGTGTTGGCATTAAAACTGTATAGAAAAAAAAATTTACAGGGGTGGGGGGAAACAAAAAACAAACAAACAAACCAGAAGACGTTACGCTTCGATATATTCTGTGTGATGTTTTATTGCATTGATAATGTTTCTGTTGAAGAAACCGTTATACTTGAATTCAGGTCAGTTTCAGTATTTTTCAAATATTTTTTTAAAATGAATTGCAATTGTGCCAAGCAAAGATAATGAATTGAATTAAGTTTGTTTAAAAAAAAAAAGAAAAAAAAATAATCACTTCTTGTATATTTTGCTGCATGTCAAGTGAATCATTTCGTATTTGGAATGTGCCAAGCTTTACCTTTGAACTGTTAAGTGCTTTTTTACGTGTGGTTGGGGAAAGGGTACTATTTTTTTTTTCCTTTTTTAATTTGTACGATGAACAAAGTGTACCTGGTGTAAGTAACTATTCTGCAATCCACTGACAGGTTGAACGTTACTGATTTTGCATATCTTGTGTTCATTTTCCTTCTTCCTCACTCCCTTTTAACGTGCACGTTGACTTTATCGGTAGAGAATCTTTCTTCCCGAGACTGGGACATTTTATTCAGGCTTTGTTTTCTTTCCTTTTGCTCAGTTCCTCTAAAGGTCTTGTCCCACTCAAGGGTGGCAAGACCCCCAAAGCCCATTTGGCAGATCCATCCTACACGTTCAGCTGGCACCAGCAATATAAGGAGCAGGGGGGAAAGAAATCTGGCTTCAAAATTATTTTATTAAATAGCTGAACCCTGTTAAATTTTAGCAGGATCCTGGGATAAGAAATGCAAGAATCAGAACAGTTGGCAAAGTAAAGTTATCTAACCCTGGTCTGAAAGCAGAGGGAGAGAGCTGTGGATCTTCATTAGGAGAATTGCTGCAGTCTGGTCAAGATGCAGGTGCCAAGTGACTTTTTGGTATTCCTATGCATGGTCTCAATCCTCTTCCCAGACTTTAGTGGTTAGGTCAGGTACTAAGTCACAAAACATCTGGTAGTACAGCATGTCCCAGCCACAGCTCCTGACTAGTAAGTGTGAAACTCTCTCACACTGACAGCCCTAACCCTGAGAGAGGCTGAAAAAACAGGCACGTATTGTTAGATTTTATGCAACTGATTTTTGTCTAGACTACTGCTGTTTTTTCTCCCTTCTCAGGATGATTCACAAACTTGCAGATCAGTTCTGAGTTCTGAGGTGTGATCTGACTCAGAGCTAAACTTTGATTTAAATCTTGAGCTACTGCAGATGTCCGAGGACACTCTTCACTGCATACATTGATTAAATTATTTTTGTAACACTCTTGTTTTTCTTCTTGATTCTCTGGGGCATAAAGGAGAAATAGCAAAGGGTATTTTTGACTGTGCATTTTGAACTGACTGGTATCAGCTCAAAAGATACCTTGGAAAAAACCAAATACTAGAGAAATATGAAGCCATTTCTACAAGCATCTGTCATAAATCATAATTCAAGGCTTCCCTGGAGAAAGTACCCAGCTGATGTGGGTCAGTCTCGTCCTTTCATCTCTGGTGCCTGTATGGAGATGGGCACACACATGTGTCTCCCTGTGAGTTTGCTGCTGCTGTGCTGATGCTCCAAAGGTACTTGAAAGGGAAAAATGCCATGTAAGGGCTCCCTAACTCATTTTCTTTCACTTCAAAGTCTGTCTGACCTTCCGAACGGAAGACAGCAGTTCTTCACTCCTGACAAACAGTGCTTACCTAAATTAGTGGTGACAATGAGCACTTTGGACGCTTGACAGGCCATCTTTTAGGACTGTTCTTGATGGGAAGGAAAATGACAGGAAGGATTGTGCCCCGGGCATTCTTGGTGAAAGCTGCTACTCCCTCGGGGGCAGAGCCTACAATGGCCAGGGGAAACCCCACTTTCTCCTGGAAGACCCAGTAGGTGCTGCAGAGTGGAAAATGTATGGCTAGCAGAGAATGCAAATGACGTGCAGTTTCAGGGGCAGGTGTTAAATTTAGTAATTGCTGGTGCCAGCTGTGCAAACTTCTCTTTCTGGGGAGGGTGGCTTTTTCTTTCTTTTTCATTTGAGGTACTTCCAGTGTGCACATTGTGACAGGCCTGAGCAAAGAGCTGCTGGCTGCTGCGAGTGAGGCAGTCTGGGGGACAGTGGGAAGGAGGGGGCAGGTTTAGCTCCTGGAGTGTTTCCCTGTGTATGGGAGTGGATGGTGGGTACAATCACTGTGCTGTGGATGGAAGCTTTGAAGGGAGAAGCTGAGAAGTGGCGTGGAAGAATGGGGAAAATGATCTGCTGTTTGCCTCTGAGCATTTCTGACTCACAAGAGGACACTGCAGACTAAAGACATTTCTTACAAAACAACAAACCTCCTCCCTGTATCACTCCTGCTCATTAGTCCAGACACTACTGGGCCAGCCACATCGGGTGCATTTCTTTTTTTCTTCCTTATTTCTGTGTGGCTGACATGATGGGAAAGCAAGTGGAACTCATGATCCAGAGCTGGAGTTTCGTTGTCCACAGACCTTTTGTGCATCATCTGCCTCTTCAGCTGGACGTGTATGATGATGGTGTAGATGCTGCTGCTACTGCAGGGGTCCCACGTGTTTTCTTGCCCTGCCCACCACACCCTGGCACGGAGGGACAGCCAGAGAGGCGCCATGTACAGAACCACATCTATTTCTGCTTTGTTTTCTGACTCACAACCCTGCCCCAGTGACTACAACAACGACGACAACAACAAAAAAAGGGCAAATGCATTTTTTACATTTCTTGATAATTTCCAAAGCAATGTATCATTGCTTTCTTTAGACTGACGCCAATATAACAGTTGTATGGGTCTCAGCCAGGCTCCTGTGTCTTTTCTGCCTGAGTTTCAGATTGCTGTATGAAATGTATGCGCGTTTGCACACAGACACAAGCGGCCGAGGTGGCGGTACCCCGAGCCCGTGGGGTCGGTCACCTGTGTCACAGATGGAGTTGGAGGCCTTGCTTCATACGTGTAGATGAGAAACCCCAACCCCACTGGTCCAGGGAGCTGAAGGGAAGCAGCCCTACTGAGACAGAACTGAGTATCCTGAGATACATCCATGGTCCTGCTGTGACTGTCCCCGCAGCAGGGGCAGTGGCGGGGAGAGGAACACTGAATGGGGAATTTGGAGCACAACAATACTGAAGTAGAATCCAGTTGGGGGTTTCTGGTAGCAGTGAGATTTTACCAGTTCCCATAATGAAAACTGTAATGCATATAAAGAAAACATTCCAGGCCATCAGAAGCCCCAATTCCCATCTCACTGACATTAAAGGCCAAGGAGGTTGTATTGATGCAAAGAATGTGGAAAACAGAACTGGGCCCTGAGAAATTTAATTACATCTTTCCCCCATTTATTTTCTTCTTCAAAGAAGTCTAAGACAATTCTCAATAGCTGCACAGGGTGTCTTTTTTAATTCTTTTGAATGTTGTGAAACTTTTAAAATTTTATTCTGGGTGAGCAAGCCCAGGGATCCAGAAGGTTTCCAACGGGATTTCAGTCCATGGAGCTTTTATCTCTGTTCCTGCTTTGTTTCTGGAAAGCTGAAACCACCCTGACCTTGCTGCTACAGCTCCCTGAGGTTGGGTGGGTCAGGGCAGAAGCACAGCAGGAGATATGTCCTGTTCTGAAGACAGGTTGGGCTCCAGTTGCTTTGAGAAAACTCAGTAGCATGACACTGGAATGGAAAAAAAAAACCTCTTCTGATACAAACTTTAGTGTTCTAGTTAAATTCTCCATTTTTTTCCTCCCCATTACAGGGAACTTAACACTTGAGCCTAAAAACCAGGCCTTCTTTAGGGGCACAGGGCTCGACTCAGTTGCCTGAACATGGGTGTCCACTGTCACTTGAGACACCATAGAGTATCTCTGCCAGGTCTGCCACAGATGGTGGGGAGAGGCACAGCTCTGGCCCAGAAGGGCTGGTGTCACAGCCCCCAGCCCCAGAGGATGGCAGAGGTCTCAGGTGGCAGGGGACAATTAGGCAACTTAATCAAGTCCCTTTCTAAAGGGCTAATTGAGAGGAGCAGCACCAATGACTGATGTAATGAGGGAATCTTCATTAGCATTACCAAGGGCTTAGTTAGGCAGGATCAGGAGCTTGTCTCCACACTCCCATGCTGTTGTTTTTCTACCCCATGTCAGGCACTCTGCTTCCACTCCTGCGGCCTGAAGTTGGCAGCACTCTGCCCAGTCCTTTCTTTAGGCCAGGATTAGTGGCTGCATCCCAGGCCCAGGGGAGCAGGGACAGGCTCACCAAGAGCAGGCGTCACTCCAATCAACCACAGATTTTTCTGCCAGCGTTCCAACAGCCCCTTTCCAAAGCTTTTTCCTATTTGAGACAGAACCACAAACTCAGACACCATTTGTTGGCATCATCATTCAGGTGATTAAATACCTGTGTTTTTCTGTTAGCTCTTTCCCAATTAGGCTGAAATGCTTTCAATATTTTAAGCATCCTAGGTCAGTCTGCTCCCATCTCAAGCACTTAGGTAGACTGGCAGCCAATACTATCTAAACATCATCAACTTTATGATTGCTCGTAGAAATGATTGTTTCAAGCTTATTTAGTCTTAAGAGTTTGAATGTGGGAAGATTTTGGAGGAGGAGGAGGAGTGAGATTGTAAATATCTCTGACAAACATTGCTGCATCACACACAAAAAAAAGGGGAGATACTTATAAAACTGCCTTAAAAATCAATTCCGAATGATGCATCTCCCTCCAAACAATTGCCGCTTGATAGAGCAAGGGATGAGTCACTTTGGGTGAATTCTGGCAAGAAGTGGTTGGAATTTAGTCCGGTTCCAGGAGCAAAGGGGTAATTTAGGAGCTGATCTCTCACTCAGTCTGAATTCACATCAGCACCAAGGACTGAGCACTGCAGGATTTAAGGGTTTAAGGACTGGTGGGTGCTGTCTGTGCGTGGTTTGGGTCTGGCCCGGCAGGTACTGCATCCTGGTGTCTCCCAGTGACTTCAGGGAAGATGGGGTTCTTCAGCACCTCTTAAGTTCAGGCCCTGGAGCACCATTTCCTGCTCTGATCATCAGCTATAAATGTTGATAAATATAAGTGTTTTGCCTTCATTTGAATTGCCCAGAGCTGTAAAATGACCTCTCTCAAGTATAAATCAATCCAGATATAAACCTCCTCTCCCACTCTTCCCTCCACTCCCTGCCCACCTTCCCAGCCCCGCCTCGCATCTCCACCCAAACCCTTCCCTGTCTCAATTCTTTACCTCCTTCCACACTTTTATATCTAGTTTTCATGAACCCACAGAAATGCTTTTGTAAATACTGCTGTACAGTTTGTAACCGTCATGTAAGCCTGTCATCAGTGCCAGAGTCCGTCTTGCCCTCTCGCACGTTTTAAAATCAACAGAGGAAAGTTAGAGCGAATGGCCCGCCAGTGAGCTATAGGGTCATCTCTGTGTGGGACAAATGTATATTCCTGTAAGATTGCATTTTTATCTAAGGAATGATGTTATTTTAAAATTGCTAATAAATTTCTAAACAATGTCCAGATTTGTTCAATATTGTAAATGGTATCAAAACTCCTTTGGCATTGCTCGCTCCTACCAGCAGTGGATGAAAATTAAGACAGCTTCCTGCAGCCCCTTATTTCCCACTGCCATTCAGGGGCTCTTGTCCCAATTTAAGGGGCTGCAGAATGCTCTGGACAGCCACAGCCTGCCCTGCTGAACAGCAGCTTAGGAAATCCAACTGCTCTCTGTACTGCTGTCACCACAGAAATTCTGCCGTGTCACGATGTCCAACGTGTGACTCACATGCAACCATACACTTAACATTTTCTCTACTGGATTCCTTCTCACCAAGCACATGCAGCAGAAAATGAATGCCCTCAGCTTAAATACAGTGTAATTAGTATATACATAAGCCACGAAGCTAATGGGATGATAACAAGTAACGTTCCACACATTTGCTTGTCGATTGAGCAAATTTGTTCTACCACGGCTATCAGGAAATTACACCGCAATGCCAGCTGAGCACTGTGTTTGTGTCGCAGCATTATAAATCACAGCGGGCTCAGCCCAAGTACATCAGTCTAAGATTCAGTGAAATAATGCCTAAAGAAAAAACAATGGGGTTTTTTTTCAGTTACACATGTGTATATAAGTATTTTCCCCTGACTTGCACACAACTGTCAGAACTTTAGGCTTTGCTGCTACTATAAAATAGTGGTGGCACAAAATGTTAAAACCCAGGAGGTGATGAAAACCTGTAGATGTCATCAGTGCAGGGCAGAAGGAACGGCAGAATGATCACCAACAGAAACTGCTTTATCTGCAGGCTCAGACTGGCCACCAGTTAGAGATTTGCCACCACAAAACCACACGAAACCACCGTGTTCACGGCTGTTGGTCAAAGCCCAGCAAAGGGCTCAGCTCTGCTGAAAAACTCAGCCGAGTTACAGCTCTGTGTGAGACCATTAGGTGAAATCCATGGCAAAGAACAAGTGAAAGTGGTTGTGGGCGTGTTACAGTGAAACCTGGAGTGAAACCTGTGAGACAGCTTAAATAGGGTAAGCATCAGGAACGAGTAACAGGTTTGCACAGTCCCCTGTGAAGTGGATGCATTTAGAACAGCCCCACAATTGGAAAAGCAGAGCATACACCTATAATGCTTTTTGTCCAGCAGCTGCAGAGCGCTGCTGATGTCAAGTTTTTAATGCACACGGGCATTCAGAGACGTGCACTGCGAGTTCCACCTCAACACGAGGAAGAACTTTTTTAGATCCAGGGTGGCAGAGCCCTGGAACAGCTGCCCAGGGAGGCCGTGGGGTCTCCCTCTCTGGCGACATCCCACGGAGCGTTCCTGTGTCCCCTGCTCCAGGTGACTCCGCCTGGAGAGGGGTGTTGGAGTGGATGATCTCCAGCGCTCCCTTCCAACCCTGGCGATTCTGTGATGAGCACGCACACCTCGGGACGCTCGAGAAGCAGGTTTGTCTCTTTAACCAGCCGGCGCTGTCCCGGGCGGGGAGGAGCCGCTGGGCGCTCCGGCCCGGCCCCGCTGGCTCCTCGGCCCCGCTGGCCACGGGCCACCCGCCGGGCCGCGGCTGGGCTGCCGGAGTGCAGGCGGGGATCTGCCATGGAATGTGTTTGTAGGATTTGGGGAGACATTTTGGTTTGCTGCTGCGATCACTGTAACGTTGGACAAAACAATTGCAATGGAAAGACGCGATTTGCACTGATCCGTGGCAGAAAACGATAGGGAAGATCTTTGTGCAGTATAGGCAATGTGCAATTAAATTAACAGGAGTATAATTTATAGTGCTTCACTTCTACTCTGAGAAAAAAAAAATCATAGATGTGAAATACATTGCAAAATTTTCTTCACTTATTATAACAAACAGGAGTATTTTGCATTCTGTTTAGAAACCAAGTCTATTTTTTTTTGTCCAAATTTTTGAGGTAGTTCGAAGGCATACATCCCCCTTCCAACTATCAATAATATATCATGATAAACCAGCTGGATTACAATGTCTCTTTTTAAACTAATTATGTTATTAGTGTATTTCAATGGTAAATACACACCCCTGTCACTTCCCTCCGTTTTAGAGCAGCATGTAAAGCCTGCTATCTCCTAAAGTGCTCACTGCTCTGGTGAACCTGAAACGGGGGGGCAGATTTAGCCAGCGGCTGCTTCATTTGGTCACATATCTGGGCAGAAGTATTCAGGAGAAAAAGGAGTATGCTTTTCCTAACGAAGCTGTGATTTTTTATTTTTATTTTCATTCCAGACAAAATTTGGATTTATACTAAATCTGCTATTTCTTGCAGTAAGAGGAATTGATTCAGTTTTGTTTAGTACCTCTTTCTTCTGGAATGGCGAGGGATTGGTTGGAGGAGACCTGGGAGGCCAGCGGGAGCTTTGGGAGGCTCCGGCGCTCGAGGAACGCGGGGGCCCTCCGGGCTGGAAGGGAGCGCGGGCCGGGGCTGCGCCCGAGCGCGCACGGGCGGCCCTGGGCTCTGCTCCGGCCACGGCACTGGCCACGGCACTGGCCACTGCACTGGCCACGGCCCTGGGCACTGCTCCGGCCACGGCAATGGCCACTGCACTGGCCACGGCCCTGGGCACTGCTCCGGCCACGGCACTGGCCACTGCACTGGCCACGGCACTGGGCACTGCTCCGGCCACTGCACTGGCCACGGCACTGGCCACTGCACTGGCCACGGCACTGGGCACTGCTCCGGCCACGGCACTGGCCACGGCACTGGCCACTGCACTGGCCACGGCACTGGGCACTGCTCCGGCCACGGCACTGGCCACGGCCCTAGGCACGGCACTGGGCACTGCTCCGGCCACGGCACTGGCCACGGCACTGGCCGCGGCTCTGGGCATTGCTCTGGGCATTGCTCCGGTCACGGCTCCGGCCCCGGCTCTGGGCACTGCAATAGCCACGGCAATGGCCACTGCTCTGGCCACGGCAATGGCCACGGCTCCGGCCCCGGCTCTGGCCGCTGCACTGGCCACGGCTCTGGGCACGGCACTGGCCACGGCAATGGCCACGGCTCTGGACACGGCAATGGGCACTGCACTGGGCATTTCTCTGGGCACTGCTCCGGCAACGGCTCTGGGCATTGCTCCGGCCACGGCAACAGCCACTGCACTGACCACGGCTCCGGCCACGGCAATGGCCACGGCACTGGCCGAGGCTCTGGGCGTTGCTCTGGGCATTGCTCCGGTCACGGCTCCGGCCCCGGCTCTGGCCGCTGCTCCGGGCCCTTTCGGGCTAGCGGGAGCCCTCCGTGGCTGCTCGGGGTTCTTTGTCCCCGCTCCTGCCGGGCCGGAGCTCCGCGGGGCTCGGGGCAGCTCGGGGACAGGGTGCAGTGTAAATACAACAGCGACAATTCAGGGCAAAATTAGAAAAGGGTTTTACACTGCTTGGGCCAGCTTGCACCATGCCACAAGTTGCATAAAATGCAGAGTCAGAGAAAGGCTGTGCATTTCAAAGCCCTGCAAGATGGAAAAAGGCCGCTGCTGCGTCCTCTGTACAAGGCGTACACGGGCGAAAGACAGACTTGCAAAAAACCGAAAAATTCTTGTCTTTGCCTACAGTTTTTTGCCCTCCCCCCCCATAATGAGTCGTGTTAATGCTCAAGTTAGGTAAGAAACAAGCAAATAAACAAATAAAACGGAGAAGTAACTTGATCAGCAATCTTCAGTAAAGGTAAACAAACCAGGTATTGCTCTGGTATGGTTCAGTGTGGTAGGAAGGGGTTTTGGCATGATTTGGGATGATTACATTACTCACCAGGCAAAGATTGACTCATAATGAAATGACAGTTTCTTGTTCATTGCAGACATGAAATTTCCACATTTGTTTTGAAACAAAGGACAAGATTAGTTGTAAGTAACCATGTGTTGTGAGCCCCAGCAGCTGAGTCTGCAGCAGCCAAACGAGGGAACTATAGGAGTCTCGAGATAAGTGGATGCAATTAGGAACAGAATTTTCCTTTCTCCAGGTGGATTGAAATAACTAAATGAAGTGGGCAGGAAGTTTTTATTGAATATCCACCTTGCGGACTGTGTAGTTGTGGTTTGGTATAGCCAAAGTTATGAATGAAAACTGATCTTTTTGATAAAAAAGTATTAGAATTTGTTTAGAAAGCAGAGGTGTTTTCTGAGTTACGGTATTTTATAAAATGTAACAGGGAGATAACCTCATTTTGCAGCAGTGGAGCCTTAACTGCACTGGTTACATTTGGGAAGGAGACATCACTTTTCTCCATTAGTAACTAAGTTAAAAAAAATACATTAACAGCTTCACATCTAACTTAAAATAAATGTTGAAAGTCAAACTAGACTTCCGAGTCTGAGAGGAGAAAGTATAAGAGAAAAAAGATGTAAATACTCATAAGGTAAAATGAGCCTCAGTTTTTGTTTGGAATGCAGTGTTAGTGTTTCTAATATGCTAATATAGATCTGAATCTTCAGCGCCTTGTTCAGGCAGATTATTCACTGGTTTTAGAAGCCTCTTTAAATTCAATAGAAAATTGAGACAGATACTCTACTTTTTTTTTCCATTTAAAAAAATTTATTTTTGCATATCAACCTTATATTTGCTTTACATTCCTGGACTTGCTTTAGCTAGACTTGCACTTCTCGAACACAGTGCTGCCTTCCCTCCTGCTCTTGGGCATCCCTGCAGCTGCTGTGGCCGCACCACGAGCGCCGATCCCAGCCCGAGTCCCCGGCCCTGCAGCGCTGCCAGAGCAGGGGGAGCGCCAGGCTCCTGCCCCTGGGCCTCAGCAGGCTGCTCTGAAACAGCCATTTCGCAAAATACGCTCTGGTTGTTAAAAACCAAATGACTGGTAAGTGTTTTCTGCTCTTGCACGAATGGATGTGCTGCCGTGGCCCTGCTTCGTGTGCTGAATATACCTGAGAAACGCCACGTGCGGTGTGCTGTGCTGCTCTAATGCAGATTATTTTGAAGCAAAACCCTTAAAATGAAGTATCTGTAGTCACCATGAGTGTCTGCTGTCTCAGGGGGTGCAGTGTTGAGGTCAGCACTGCCAGTGGCACCTAGCAGCCCAGCCCAGCCCAGCCCAGCCCAGCCCCCCGTGTGTGGCTCATCACCTCACTCAGAACGGGGGTTTTACCTTTCAAAAACTATTTGCCCCTGGGCAGCGAACAAGTAGACTTTTCTGAGATTGTATTACAGTAAGGGGATTGTTAATATGACTAATTTCAGTTTGTTATTTTCTTGGGTTTGAAATTTTATAGTGATCTTCCTCACAGATACAGAACTGCTATAGCACAAAATTATTAAATGCCCTTGATATGAACATAAATAAGGTATAGCACATTCCTTCAGGACTTGATATGTGTTTATGCTCTGATTCTCCTGTAACAGGCAAACAGAATACTTGTCGTGGAGGTCATTTTTTTGCTTCCAAAACATAATATTTTCTTTAATATCCACAAATTTTTCCTCTGCAAACCTTGACATGAACTTGTGAACATGCAATTCCTATTGGCTTCAGTGAGAGCCATCCTCGCTCATCAAAGGAGGGAATTTGGCTCTTGATTTTACTGCAATCAGTGTTTTATTTATAATGTACAAGAGTGCACGTGCACTCTCCCAGTAAGAGCTGATGGGATTTATGTGCACATGCTGAGGACCAAATCCTCCCGGTAGCTGTCAGGAAGTTTACTTTCACATGCTTCTTCCTTGGTGTAACCTGAATCACCATTCACTGATGACAAAAACAAAACAAAACCAAACAAAGAATAACTGTCTACATCAGTATTTTTTTTTTTTCAGTTGTTACTTCAATCATGTTAGTATTATGACAGGGAATGAGCAAGTTTGAATTTCCAGAAGAAACTATGAATATCCTTTTAAAGCATTTTGGTTACAGCCAGGGATTTCTCTGATGGAGAGAAGCACCACTGCTCTTTAGAAGCTGGCACTGATGCATTCCTGTGTGTCAGTGAGGGAGCACGTGTGGTGCACCTGTGGATGGGGACTGTTTGGTGGGGACAGTTTGATGGGGACAGTTTGGTGGGGACTCTTTGATGGGGATGCTTTGGTGGGGACACTTTGATGGGGACAGTTTGGTGGGGACACTTTGATGGGGACACTCTGGTGGGGACACTTTGATGGGGACAGCTCTCCAGTCCCCAGCAGAGGAGCTCAGCAGGGTGCTGGGCTCTGCTTGTGCAGCTGGAGCAGAGGTCCAGCAGCTCTGTGGGACTGGACTCTTGGGCTGTGGCACAACACCTGCCAAAGCTCATTAGTGAGAAAGGCCAAGCTCTCCTCCAGCACTGACCCCAGAACAATTGCATGTCCTGTGAGATCCTGGCAGAATGATGCTCAGGATGCTGGAGCTGTGCTGGTGTGGCTGACAGCTCACAGGGCTGTGCTGGGTGGATGGCAGCTGGCACGGGGGGCAAGCTGGTGCTCCCTGCCTGTGTGGGGTGGGCTCATGCAGGTCACCTGTGCAGGTGAGTCTGCTGGTCTTCCAGCATTCCTGACTTTCCAGGAGAGGAAGAGCTGATCCTCTCCCCCGTGCCACTGTTGATAATCATGGTTTGCAGAGTAAATATCGGTTCCATGAATGTTTGTGTGTACGTGCAGACTTGAGCCGGTACCTGCTGTCCCTTTGGAGCCCCCCTGGATGCAGAGTGCTTGTGGGGCTGGCAGTGCCTTCTCCAGCAGCTGTCAGCAGCCAGGGACATTCCCTGCACAGAGGGGCTGGTGCTGCCACTCCACAGGCTCTGGGCAGGGGCCTGAGCCAGCAAATCCTTGCCCCCAGCAGTGCCAGTGAAGCCAACTGCCCTGGCGTGCAGCAGCTTGCAGTGTCATGCAAGGTCAGTTTACCTGACAGCAAGTGTCTAGTGAGGGCTCACTGCAGATTTTGGGGATGTGGCTTTTCACAGGCCCAAGTTTTTCACGCACTATAAGCAGAAGTCACAGTTTAACATCATGAGTTGTCTTCACAGTTGGATCTTGGGGTGAGCTTCATCTGGCAATTAGGAAAGTTTCCCCTCTGGAGTTTGACCCTGTGGGGTCAGGTCCCACTCACACTGGAGTCGATGTGGAAAGTGTGGTGAGACCATACCTGAACATTAGCACCGGCAGTGAGGCTGGTTAAACAGTGCAAAAACACAAATGGAGTAAAACAATTTGAGGGAAGAAGTCCAGTGTAACCTTGCAGCAAGGCTACCTCTGCTCAGCATTATTCGTTTGAACCTGCCAGGCTCGCTGCTTGGAGCTGCAGCAAACAAGAGGTTCAGCTGGTGGGAGCAGGAAGCGTTGAAGCACCGACAGCTCCTCTGTAACGGACGAGCAGGCGGCTCCTGCTACCCGGGGCTCCTGCTGCGCCCTGGCCGCTCCTGGCCGGAGCTGCTGTGGAGCAAAGCTCCGCGGAGGAGGCACGGTTTGTGTTCCAGCAGCAGATTGCCCTCGCGTCTCGCACTGGGGCTGCAGGGGCGCGCAGCACCTCCGTGGGGTGCTGGATTTCTGTGGGGTGTCCTGAGCTGCTCTCTGGGGTGCCCAGCTCCCACCAGCTCCTTCCACCTCGCCTCGCCTCGCAGCCCGTGCCGGGGCTCGTTCCCAGCATGGTTCTGGGAGTGCAGAATAAATTAGCCATAATGGCGCCTGCATTCATTTTGTGTGGGAGAATCCCCAGGGATTCCAGAGCAATTACAGGGAGCGCAGTCTTGCCCGGTGCAGCGTCCTTCCCATCCTGCTGCTGCTCCCCACGGAGGGAAGCAGCACAAGGGGGGACGGGAGGGCTGGGCTCTGCAGGGCTGGGTGCTGCAGAGCTGGGTGCTGCAGGGCTGGGTGCTGCAGGGCTGGGTGCTCCAGAGCTGGGTGCTGCAGGGCTGGGCTCTGCAGGGCTGTGAGCTGCAGGGCTGGGAGCTGCAAGGCTGGGCTGTGCAGGGCTGGGAGCTGCAGGGCTGGGAGCTGCAAGGCTGGGAGCTGCAGGGCTGGGTGCTGCAGGGCTGGGAGCTGCGGGGCTGGGTGCTGCAGGGCTGAGTGCTGCAGGGCTGGGTGCTGCAGGGCTGGGAGCTGCAGGGCTGGGTGCTGCAGGGGTGGGTGCTGCAGGGCTGGGAGCTGCAGGGCTGGGTGCTGCAGGGCTGGGTGCTGCAGGGCTGGGCGCTGCAAGGCTGGGCGCTGCAGGGCTGGGTGCTGCAGGGCTGTGAGCTGCAGGGCTGGGAGCTGCAAGGCTGGGCTCTGCAGGGCTGGGCGCTGCAGGGCTGGGAGCTGCAGCATCCCTGGTGGCCAGGGCAGGCTGCTCTGTGGTCCCTCTGCACTGCCCTGCTCCTCACAGGCTGATGTGTCCTGCAGGAGGGCTGGAGAACGGGCCCAAGGCAAGTGTGCTGTCTTGGCTTCCTTCATGTCCCTTGAACACTGGTTGTTGTCATGAGTAATTGAAGCCTGTCCCATTTGTGGCTTTTTTCTTAAAAAAATCAGCTCATTCTTTGGCAGGGGTTGGTCTGAGTGTGTAGCGAGCACATTCAGTGGCGAGAATTGCAACGTTCAGTTTTGTTGGATCCCACAATTAAACCTCAGGTTTTTCACCCAACCATCCGAAAGCGAATTGGACGTTGTCACTCAGGCAGGAATACACACAAACAAGGGCAACCCACTGCCCCGGATCCCAACAATGTGATTTTCATCACCTCACCAGTCTTTGGGGAGTCTTCGGCTTCCATCTGGAAGTACCTTCAACCCTTTCCACCTACAGATCTTGAAATAGCTATAACAGAGAGAAAACCAAAATTACATGGAGTTTATTGCCATTTCAGAAGGAAAAAGAGTTTGAAAAAGTTTATTCAGGAAGCCAAGGGAAGTTAAGTGGGGGACATTTGCCATTTCATCAGTCTGTTGGTGATAGCCATTCATGTCATAAATGGCTTGTGTCATTTGATGCCAAAAATAACACAATTTTCCTCCCCAAAGGCCTATAGGGTTTTTTTGCAATAAATGTTTATTTGTTAATAATATACTTTAAACAGTCCAGCCTTGACCTCAAGTCTCCAAAAGAATCCATCTTCTCTCTGAAAAATCCTGCAAAGTTTGTGTAATTTTTTCTGGGAAGGTGTAATTGATGGCGCAGTGAAGGGCAGTGTGTTTGCTTTAACTACTGCAGCTGCGTGGATTAACTGTTTATAAGGGCCTACTGTGCTTTGAATGGTGACTTGCTTAGATTTCAGGCTTTGGTTGACAGCACTTCCTAATTGTTCCTTGGATTTGCTTAAGTTCAGTCAGTAAAAATAAATTTCTGCACTGAGCTCACCCATCCGTTCTTCCCTCACCACTGCTTCAAATCCTTTGAAACGCTGGTTTGTAGGAGTTTGATTCCATGGGTCACCCTGCAGCTTGAAATGTGGGTGACCAGGACAGGGGCTGAGTGAGGCTGAGCTTGTTCTACATCTCCTGCTGATTTCAGAAAAAATGCCACAGGTATTTGGGTGTCCAGCAAATAACCTGTATGCAAATATTTTTGACAGTTGTACTAATGGGAGTCTCTAGAGTTAAACACAGAACTGACAGATATGAAATGTGATTAAATATTCAAAAATGTAACAAAGGATTTTGTAAATATCTGTGAAAATGTTGTTTTGGGAGAAAATAGTAAGATAATTAATTTATAATATGTTGTACTATTTTGAAATTGCCCTGCCAAAAGCTGGAGTTGGATTTCTATTGGCAAAGTGTTTGTGGAATGCCAGTGACATGATCAGTACCACAGTAAGGCAACAATTGTTTCTTCACTAAATCACCAACTACCACTGATTTAACCAATGTTAAATCACATTTTCAGCTGTTTTTGTTCTGCCATTAGCCACTCTGATCCTTCTTTTACAATTTTTCATGTGAACTTTCGCTAAACAAGCAAAGTATTAAGGCATTTGTCAGATTTTTTTTCTGTTAGTCCTTAAATGAAAATGTGGTTTTCTACAACTCTGGAGGACTTATTTCCTTTAAGATCATCTGAGTTGTGGGAGAGAGTTACACATTTAATTTCTCAAAGCAGTTCAGCTCCCAGTGCTAGTTTGTTTTCAGTTCAACAGGCACTTGGATAAAATAAAGAACAGTATGTATAAAATGAATGGAATTCATTTTTTCTTTGAACATTTCACATTTGTGGAGCTAAATCATTTGGATAACATGGACACTCAGGTGCTTTGTATAAAGCTTATTTCAGTGGGACTCCACAGCACTAAATGACACTATTTTTTTTCTGAGAATATGTTTGTAGTTTATTAATTGTAACAATTATATGATGCTTTAAAAATCTATATTTTGAGAATCAAAGCTTCTGGCTTGGGCTGTGCTCCCACATTTAGAAGCTGGCTAATTTTAGTCAATCTCCTCGAGTGCTATTTACAAGGCAAAGTTGCACACACAACTGGTTCGAGAGCTGGGTTCCTGCAGGTGCCCAGGCTCTGGTAAGTGATCACTGACTTCCCAGGGGCATTTTCTGGGCAGTCTGGGGCACAGTAACCTGTCCTGGCAAGGATTAAGCTGTTCACAGAATCACAGGATGGGTAAGGCAGGAGGGGACCGTGGTGGGTCACTGGTGCAATCCCCCCGCTCAAGCAGGGTCACCCCAGAGCACACGGGATGGACAGGATGGCATCCAGATGGTTCTGGAATATCTTCAGTCACTGACAATCTGTTCCAGTCCACGGTCACCTGTGCAGGAAGGAAGTTCTTCTCACGTTCAGGTGGAACTTCATTGGTTCCTGCCTGTTGTCCAGGGCAGATACACGTGTGGAGGTTCTTGCAGGGGCTGCACAGCCAGGCAAGTGACCCAGCTGCAGTGCACGGGGGCAGTGGCAGTGTCCAGGGGCAGTGGCAGTGTCCAGGGGCAGCTGCAGTGTCCAGGGGCAGTGGCAGGGCAGCCTCCTCCTCTGCACCAGGCTTCGAGGTCTGTCCTGTCCAGCCCTGTCCAGCCCTGTCCTGTCCTGTCCTGTCCTGTCCTGCCCTCTCTCCTAGAAGTGATGCCTGCAGATCCTGCAGGTGTCCTCTGGAGCCCTGTGCCAGGTCACTCTGGTCACCCTGGTCACCCTGGTCACCCTGGTCACCCTGGACACCCTGGTCACCCTGGCCTGCGTGCCCCAGGCTGCCCCTCCTGGCTCCGGGAAGTTTCTCCTGATTCATTCTCAGGTGCTTCATGCTCCCAGCATCAGCTGCCTGTTTGTGAAACTGAAAAGAATCGATCTGAAATTGAAACAGTCACGTTACTGAGGCTACTGTGGATTTGCTCCTGTAAGAGGATGTTAAAAGCCCCTTTGTTGTACAAAGACTGAGCTTTACCATGTTTTAGTCTTTTTGTCAGCTTTCTTTGGTATTAAATCAAGTGACAAAACATTTAACTTTATCCCTGTGCATGAGCACTTGTGCTAATTAATTCAGTAACTCTTTTGACCTTCTGTTTAAAAGATCACAACTGGTGCTGTTCCTGCCCAGACACCACCATCCCTCAGCACCCCCGATTGTTTGTGTATTTGGAGCGTGGCTGTGGTGGGGATGGCCGGCATCTGAATGCTGTTATATTCTCGTAATAGCAAACACTGAGAAAGTTAAATGGACAAATGAACAAGAGAAAAAGCAGAAAAGCCAAGGAGCAATTAAATGTAACTTTTCATCATGAAAAGGATTTCACTGGTTTATCTTCTAATAAGATTATGTCACCAACACAAGTACCTAGGAGCTGTGATTGACAGCCTCCTGTACTTTTATCAGGCAGTGTGACACTAAACCTCGGGGCCTTTTGTCCCATAGAGTGAGCTCACGGAAACTCTCCGTCCTAATCCCCTTATTCATGTCAGGCACAGAAAAGAAGTTCTGATCAGATGGCATCTTACAACAGTGTCACCTCCACCCCCTTGGAGCAGGATGGACACGGGACACGGACGCTTTGTGGCTCTGCCACTGCTGCCCTGCCCTGCGCCCTGCACAGCTGCTGCCCAGGGGAGCTCTGTCTGCAGGCAGGGGAACCCCGGGGAGATGGCACCATGATTTACAGGCTATCTGATTTTGTTCGTATTCTACTTTTATTTCTCTGAAGGACGTAAGATATTTGAAGGAAATACTTCCTTTTGTGTTTTGCCTGTAGGATCATGTAGTGAAATGTCTCACAGAGCTTCTTCAAACTTTGCACCCAGGCAAAAGAGTAAGTGGAACTAACCCCCCTATCTTTTCAGAAGTGTAGGATCAATGTTGTAGAAGTCAGCAATCGATCCCAGTGCTGGCATTATAAGTTTCATAGCTCCAGCCCTTTCTTAGTTGCAGGAATTCCTTTGTGCGTATCCCTGCGGTAACCTATTGCAAATAGCGGTTCCCTGGGGTGCTTTATTTACTTGTCCAACTGTTTGGAAGTCTGTTAGTCTAAAGATCAGATGCTCTGAAACAAATCTTATTACCTTAACCAGCTCTGCAAATTCTTCTTTCTCCATTTTTATTGACTTCTTTTCAGCTAGAACTAATACATGTGCAGCAGGTGGGCAAGTACATCTTTCAAAGTTTAGCCCCTCAGATTTAACCTGAGAAACTATAAATCTTTTTGTTTTCCTTGGAAAATGTGGGAAACCACAGGTATTTGAAGAGTTGCCTCCTCAGTGGATTTGTGAAGTTTATACTGGTTGCTGTAATTTTTGAAACAGAAGTCTGGGAAAATTTGAAAGAATGCTGCATTCTGGGGCATAGTCCAATTAATTACTTTTCTCCTTGCATGAAGTATTTTTTCAAGCTGTAATCAAAAGCAATGGAATGGGAAAGTTTTAAGATATTTTCTTTTCATCCAGCCTGGCACCCCTGGCAGAGAAACTGCATCAAACTTCCTCCAAGTCATCTGCTACAAGCTGGTTCTGTCAGCACTACTCACCAGTCCTCATTTGGGAAGGCGTGTCCAGCTCCCCTGTATTTTTCATCTCTATGCACATTTAAAAAGCAATTTTAGATGTAAAAAGTCAGTGCTAATTAAACGTTTTAAGAAATCATCCTCCAGGAATTCCCCTTTCTCGTCCCTGTCCCCCGCCCCGGCTCCTGGCGACCTCGTGCTCACATGCCACCCTGGGCAGAGGCTTCACCTCTGGTGGCACTTTGAGCAGCAGGGCTGCGAGTCCTTTGCAGAGCCGCCTGCCGGGGCTCCTGCAGGCTGGGGCCTGCCCCAGCACGCTTTTCCCGGGACACACAATCCCTTCCCATGCCTCCTGCGGACCAGGCTGCCCCAGGAGCCGGGACGGGAGCGTTCCCAGCGCCGGGGTGTGCGGAGCACTCGCCGCTGCTTTGCCTGTGTTTGTTTTTCCACTCTGAGCACCAGCAGCTGCCAGCACGGAGTGCAAGAGGGAGCATACACAGCATCTTGTTTTTAAAAAGCAGCAGGCAAAGGAACCTGCAAGGCTGCGGCTTTCCTGCAGCAGAGCGTGTTTGCTGTGAGCAGCCAGCTCTGCTGGGTCCTGGCAGGGCGCTCTGGGGTCAGCCTGTCCCCTCTGCAGCACGGCCAGGGCAGGAGGGGCTCTGCTGGACAGAGCTTTGTGTGCCCTGGAAACCTGTCCAGAAGTGTCTGTAACTGCTCAGGTCAATTCACTGACAGGTGAACTGAGCAGGCACTGCGGTGTCAGGGTGGGCCTGGGGAGAAGGTTCGGTAAAACTGTAAAGGGAATCAAAACAGGGCAAGAGCCCTACTGAAATACCAGAGTGTTTGATATGAAGAGTTAAATGCAAGCAGAAGCGATGTGGTGTGTGCATGTCAGGGAAGGGGACTTCAGAAAGCATCTGAGATCCTCTTAGTATCTTGTTCGTATCCTGTTAGTATCTTGTTCGTATCCTGTTAGTATCCTGTTGGTATCCCAGGTTTAAATCTGCAGGCTGTTTACCACTCCCTTCAGAGCTCCCCCAGCTGTGTTGGCAGTTTGGGGTGTCCTGCCCTGACACTGAAGACGTCTATTGCAGAAAGTTGTAGGAAATAAAGCATGTTCTGCATCTTCCAGAGGGAGCCAAGCCTCCCTGTGTGCCCTGACGCTGCACAGAGCAGCTCCTCTTGCTTTCCTTGACGTGTCCTGTCCTTCTCTGAGGATCAGTAAACAGGGAAAAAACATCCACCCACAGTGAGTTTGGGGTGGTGCTCCTGCATTAGCAGCACTTGATGCTACAGCGTTCTCATTGAAAGAAAAATAATGTTTGCTTGGACCAAAAAAAAAATAAAACAAAAACAAAAAAAAAACCAAAACAAAAAAAAAAACAACCTAACAAAAAACCCTCCTTTGGGGATTGAATTTCAGAGCCTCCCTGCCTTACTCTCAGCCCCCTCTGAAGGCTGAAATGATTTGTGAGCCAGGTCCTGTGACCCAGGGAGGCATCAAGCAGCAGAGAAGGGAAACATTTGGAGTTCAGAGGGACAGTGGGTCTTGATGACCAGTGTAAGACAATGCAGATGTTTCAGATCATGAGGTCTCTGAGGATGATGAGAAAATGCCCCTAACAGCCTCTGGGCTGGGGTCTTCTCTGCAGCCCTTTTTCCTCAGTATAATACTGTCACATTGCATAAGATTCCATTTTTAGGGTTTATCATGGAAGAATCTTGGTGCTTATTGGATTAGGTAATTCTGATGAGCAGGGTGGGATTTTAATTTCCCACTGGGAAGTGAATTACTGCTCTGGCCCAGGGGTGGTGGCAGGGGCAGGGGCACCCAGAGCAGTGCTGGTGGGGCTGGGCTGTGTGTGCTGCCAGCCCTGACAGTGGCCCATGGAGGGTGGTCTGAGAGGAGCTGAGCCAGAAGAACCAGAGCTTTTGGACAAGAGTCCAACAGTAACTGCATGTCCCATTGTCTTCCCTGATATAGACAGAGATTTCCTGGAAGGAGGACAGGTTCTGGAGCAAGGAAAGAGAAATACTGATGGAGGAGGAGAAGGAGGAGAAATCCTTCAGGATCCTGACCCAGCAATAGGTCTGCCAGGCACTGCCCATGGGCCGTGTTGGCTCTGTCCAGTCCCAGCCTGTTGATCTGGGTGCTCCTGCCCTTGGGAGGAGTGGGCAAGAACCGGTGGGGCAGCACCCACCCTTTGCACAGCAGCCCTGGGACCAAGCCTGGCACAGGGGTCTGAACCTGCACTGCATCCAGGCAAGACATCCCTGAGCATCACTGCTGGGCTGAAGGGCATGAGTCTGACACCCAGGAGTGTGAAACAGCAGGACAGAATTACGTACTGAGCACGAGCTCAGGCACCAGGAGAGCAGTGCAGGCTGTGGAGCCCGAGCTGCAGAGACAAACCCCGATTGCCTCTCATGCTGGGTGGGTGAGGAGCAGCAGGCACAGCCCTGCTGTGCTGGGGTGCTGCTGGTGTCTCTGCTGGCCACAGACCACGGCCAAAGCCCAGCCCAGTGCAGGGCTCAGGTGCCAGGGGCCCTGTGAGGATGGCTTTGTCCCAGGCAGGAGGCACAGGGAGATGCCTGAGACCGCCCTGAGCACCAAGCCTGAGCACCAGGCGTGGGTGCAGCGCCTCATGCTCCCACCAGTCAGTCCCAGCACGGCTGGAAGTGGCAGTGGCACCATTCCTGTTTCCATGAGCATTCCATGAGCCCCGTGCCCTGCTGCTGCCAGGGCTGTGAGCAGTGGGGCTGAGGCTGGGCTCACCTCGGCGTGTGCTGCAGCAGCAAATCTCAAATTGCATCTGCAGGGAGAAAACAGCACACAGAACTTAAAATACTGGGTGTTTTCTTGTTTGTTTTGTTTTTTTTTTTTTTTAAAAAAAAAGGCCAAGTGCCTGTTGGCTTGGGAGAGTGCAGAGGCTCTCCAGGGTCTCCCTGACATCTGCCTTGCTGGGAGGAGGCTGTGCCCTGCCCCCAGTGCAGGAGGGGATGGTGAGGGCTGGGGCTCAGCCAGGGCTGCCAGCCCAGTGCCCAGTGCCCAGTGCCCAGTGCCCAGGGCCTGACCCTGCCCAGCCCCTTCCCAGGCAGGGCTGGAGTGCCAGGGCAAGGCAGCAGCAGCAGCTCTGCACCTTGGCACTGCTGCCAGGGGACTCTGCCTGGAACAGCTCCCGGGGATGCTGCCAAGCTGGAGCCTGGCAGAAGAGTGAGAATTTCCTAACTGTGACAAATGCCTGCCTGAAAAAAAATTGTGTTTATTTATCAGTGGTGCGTGCAATTAGGCTGAGCTTTGGAAAAGCTGTCTCACTGCTCCCACAGACTCCCCCGCTGTTTGCACCTCTGCTGAGGAAAGGACTAGACAATGTTTGGCTTTAAAAAATTTAGGAACTGCTCATTTCTGGTGCTCCCCGTTGCAGCCCAGCTTTGACTTCTGATGCTAACTGGAATGAGAACATCCCTTCTTGGCTGTGTTTGCTATCCAGAGCCAAGATTTTGTATCTGATGGTAAGTTACTGTTTTCCTATTGGCCAGAGCTAAAAAAGTGAAACCAGAACTTTGCCTCCAGAGAACCGTCAGAGGGAGTTTAATTAAAAAGCCACATCCATGATCTGTGATTGTGATAAAATTGACTTGGTGATTTTGAAGAGGTGGCTGCCACCTCAGTGTGGTTTCCCAGCAGTGGGACAGACACAGTTCTGCCTTTGCCTTTGGCATTCAGCATCGTGCTCACGCTGGAATCTGAGCACGGCTTTATTGTCATTATGGTTGGAGGAGCGTTGTTACAGCATAACTGCAGTTCTGTAAGCATGTGCTGTAACATACACTTATGATATTACAAAGAGGTTTTCAATAACAATCGTGTTTAGAAACAAATGGCCTTGGTTTTCCATTTCTGGGCTGTTCTGTGTGAAGCCAAATGATCACTGTTCCAGGGATGCAATCTGCTGCATTGACTTTGGGGTTTCAGGCACAAGAGAAGCAAGCTGCCTACTTTAAAATGGTGCTGAGCTAGCAACAATACTTCTGCCTCCAAAATAGCTCCACAAAGTACCATCTCTGGTAATCAGCTGATTTTTTTAGGTCATATGTAAATGAAGAACACATCTGCTTTCCATATGTTTCACATACACAGCTTACATATGTTTTTGGATGTATTATCTTAATCATATTTATTGGTCAAAGTAAAAAAAAAGAATTTAAAAATATTTTTGGATTATAATATAAAATCAACAACTATAAAGCAAATGAATCATGTACTGAACTGCAGTTACAGTGTACAATTGCAACAAGTATTTGAGGGCTGTATTTCTTTGCTGGATCAAAATCTATAGGCAAGTTTACTATCTCTCCTGTATTTTTGTCTAACAGAGATCTAAAGAAAATTAATTACACTTCTCTGACTGATTGTTATTCTGCTGAAGTATGGTTCTAATCCTTATTAACATTCTCTAAAGTCATGCATGAAATATGACTTTTGCACCACACTCTGTGGCATATGTTTTCTCTTTCCAGTGTATTTTTCAAACTATCTTCAACCCTCACTGCTGTTCATTATTTTAAGATAGGTTTAAAGTTTGCCACAGTCTCAAAACTGATCCAGTACAGAGCATTGCAAGGAAAAAAATGACACATCATTCTGCTCATGAACACAAATTGCTTCTGATTATTTAGCTTTGAATGTTCCCCTCATACTGTTTTTATTAAAAGCCCCAGTATATTTATTCTTGATAGTGTCTTCAATTAAGTTAAAAAGAGTCCCTTTTCTATAGCAGTATGTAAAGAAAATAGTTGTTACAACCGCAAAATTACCGAAAAAACCTGGTTCTAGTAAAGTACTACTTCAGTTCAACAACCACAGCACGAAGTTTGCTGTTTCTTTGTAAACTTTCCAGCCATTAGATAAACAGTGTCTATGTCTTCACACAGAGCTGTACCCTCATATTGTTTGAGGACCGTTGTTTTCCTGCAGGTCTCTGCAAAATGTATGGTCCATTAATCCATTTATCAGTACTGGAAAATTTGTCTTTTGGATGTGGAGTGACTCTTGGGCCAGTGGTGGGCAGTTCTGTGCTCTAGGAACAGTTTGTGTAAGAAATTGCTGGAGGAGCTGGGCAGAGCCCTCCAGCTCTGCTCATTGCCTCCCAAGTGCCATTAATTTGAGCTGTGACAAGGGGAAGGAAAGTTGTTACAAGTGGGATCCTGTGACTTCTGCACACATTGCACACAGCCAGGAATGTTTTCCTTTTCCTCTTATAAAATAGTGATTTAGGACAATGGTCTAAGTTTAGCAGTTTCTGTAGCTTCTGCTCTGTTTGCTTGACAATAACTGATTTTTTTCTTTTTCTTTTTCTTTTTTTTTTAAAAACAAAAACAAAAACACTGTCTTTTGGTGCTGTGATGTCACAGCCTAATATTGTGCAAAGGTGTAACCGGACCAAACATGTCAGGAACATGTCAGGAACTTTCCATAAATTATTCAGTCTCTTTGGGAAAACCCCTAATTATGTGTTCACTCATTTTCTACTTCAGAGAAGTTTTGTCTTGAACTTCAGAGTCCAATTGCTGGGAAGCTTTTCTTATTTATCTGTTTATTCAATTTTTTTTTTTTTAGTTGGGGGTTTCACTGTATTTCTGCTTGAAATTCTTTGTGTGTGAGCTCTGGCAGAGCACTGCAAAGATCTGGCAGGAGTAGGATGTCAGAAATCAAAGAGAGGCGTCGCTTTAAACTCGTTTGCAGGCAGCCCTGGGATGCAAAGGTCCCTGCCGAGCGCCCGGTCCTGCCGCGCATCCCGAGCATCCTCGGCGCGCTGCAGCAGCCGAGCTGTTTGTGCTCCGGAGCCCCGGGGCAGGAGGAGAGGCTGTTTGAAACGTGTCACTTTGAACTGTGCTGCGGGGTCCCGGGAGCGGCCACCTCCGTCCCCCGGAGTCTGGTTCCAGTCTGCGAGCCCTGGAGCCAGCCCCGCGTCTGCTCAGGTGGCCCCACTGTGAGATGTCAGGCTGATAAGTGAAAGTAGAGACTTTCGGCAGAGGATCAAGAGTTTACTGCTTGCACTGCGTCCCTCTCTATGTGTAAGAGTTCAATATGGCAACAAAAGGGGTTTCCTGCCTGCAGACAGATGCTGCCTTCTCAAAACGTTGCTTCACATTTGAAGCCTGAGCATATGCTGTAATAAAGGCCATCCTGAAACTTCAATGGGTTACACCATGAGGAAATATAGAGAGGAAGGAGCTTTAGGTGGAGCTGTGGAATCTTTTATGAATTAATCCTCTGTGAAAAAAAATTGGGACTATCAAGTTGGGGTCAGTCAGGGCTCAGGATCAGTGCTGTCGTGTGTTTCAGCTCTGCTAGCATTCCTGCCAAGATGACTGGGGAGGGAACAGGGGCTGGAATGCTGCTGAAACACCGAAATTATGGCGCTACAGATTGGAAAAATGCAAAAGAAACTGTTGATGCCGTGTTTCCTGGCCAAAGGATACGCTGCCCTGTTAGCTGACCCCAGAACTCGGGCAGGGGCAGGGTGATGCCACGCTTGGGCCGTCGCTGTGCCGGGGTGGGGACTGATTGAATCTCCCCTGGCACTGAGTCCGAGTGCAGTGGGGCTCGGCAGGCAGGCGAGAGCGTTCGGCTGGGCTGTGTCACCTTGGGTGCAGTTTTCTCCCTTTTTCTTCCCATCTCTGTTCCTCCAGACAAATCAGAGACTCGCAGCGAAAGGGAGCAAGTGGCCAGAGGCAGGGACGTGATCCTGACCCCCTTGCTGAGGGATGTCAGGGCAGCATTCCCGTGCCCTGTGAATGGGGAATGGGGAAAACATTTCCTTGGCTTTTTGTTTTAAGGTTGTTTAAAAAATGCCTTTTCATCCCATTTCTGAAGTGGGATGGCCATTAAACTTTACTTGTACATGTGTTTGTGAAAAGCAAAACAAACAAACTATTGTTTGTTCTTCAAAATCAATCTCACAATGTGCGTTTAGTAATGCTGGAATGGTTGGGAATAGAGGTTGTCTCAAGCACCACATGGATGCAGGGTGCGGTGGCCGATGGTGGGTAATGACCAGAGTACAAATACTAGGGTTAGAACTTGGAAAATGTGCAAAAGAGAGACAGTAATTGTGGTGAGCAACACAGCTCATTTTCGGCAATTTGCTCAGTGACAATGTTGAGTGGAAGAAAGGCTGTAAATTCCTGTTGGGTTTGGGACTGACAGTAGGGAGCAGTGCTAAGCTGGCTGCCAGCAAGAGTCACGTGAGCTGAATGGATTCTTGCTTAAAAATGTAAGGATTTTTGAAAGAAAATATTTTGTGGCAGGAGTTTGAATTCAGATTGTGTTATGGTGGGATTTTTAGAGGTTGGATTTGCAATTTCCCATTTTTACATCTAAATTTTTGTCTGGCAGTACTGTAAATCTACAATACTCTGACTGATGCAGGGCAAATTTAGTGCAAAGTTTGTGCAACTTCATCTGGCTCAAACCTTCCAGACAGGGCTGTCAGAGAGTGTGAACTCTCGAGCCCCCAGTAAAGGTGATGTTATTAAGTATAAATACAGAGTAGCTCTTAATAGCTATAGCTTTAATAGCTATAATTAAGATGTGTTATAGTTCTAAATTAATAGAAACAGGTTTTGGTGGTGGGGACCAGTTCGGCCCAAACCAGCAACAATCCAAAGGTGTCCAGTTGGTTCCAGAGGCAGCGTGTGCTGGATACAGGTGTGCTGTGCTGGGTACAGAACTGTGTGCTGTGCTGGGCACAGGTGTGCTGTGCTGGGTACAGAACTGTGTGCTGTGCTGGGTACAGGTGTGTTTTGCTGGGTACAGGTGTGCTGTGCAGGGTACAGGTGTGCTGTGCTGGGTACAGAACTGTGTGCTGTGCTGGGCACAGGTATGCTGCGCTGGGCACACGCCCCTTGTGCCAGGCTTGCAGCGCTCTGGGACAGCATTCCATGGGTGCTGAAGCAGCTCTGCATGGGTGCCAGGGCAGCACTGTGGGGGTGCCAGGACAGCCCCCTGTAGGGGCCAGGGCAGCTCCCTGTAGGTACCAGGGCAGCTCTCTGTAGGGGCCAGGGCAGCACTCTGGGGGTGCCAGGACAGCTCCCTGTAGGTGCCAGGGCAGCTCCTTGTAGGTGCCAGGACAGCTCTCTGTAGATGCCGGGGCCATCGCCGCTCCGGAGGCGCTGGCCCGCTCCCAGCTGCCTGCTCGCCAAGCGGAGCCGCTGCTCGCCCGGCCCGGGGCTCTCGCCGCCGTAGGCAGGCACAGCGCACCGCGCACGTTGACAAGATCAGGTTTCGCACAGAATGCAGCGGCAGCCAAAACCTTCTCTTAAAGCAGTGCTGGAGGAGGAGCCTGGTGCTGGTGCTCCCCCCTCGCGTCCCTCCTGCAGCCCCCGGAGCCCTCGCTGGCTCCTGCTCCCCTGGCAGCAGCCTGGGCACGGCACTGGGCAGCCCTGAGTGTCCCCATCCTCGGGCACAGGAGTGTCCCCAGCCTCGGGCACAGCAGTGTCCCCAGCCTCGGGCAGAGGAGAGTCCCCATCCTCGGGCACAGCAGTGTCCCCAGCCTTGGGAACAGCAGTGTCCCAGCCTCGGGCACAGCAGTGTCCAATCCTCGGGCACAGGAGTGTCCCCAGCCTCGGGCAGAGGAGTGTCCCCGCCCTGTCCCCCCATCACACCGGCCCCGATGCCCAGCCGGTGACTGGTCTGTGTGTGGAGGGTGAGGATGGGACCTGCCCATCACCCCAGCTCGCAGGTGTTCTCCAGGCTGGTGAAAGGTGTGAACCTCTCGAGGGGAGGGCAGAGCTAATGTCTCCCACATCCTTGACCCACAAACTTGCAGTCCACAAATGTCATTTTTGCAGGCTGCAGGCGAAGCCTCTCCATAGCACTGTGCAACTGAGCCCTAATTTCTCTTTCAGTGCTGTGGGATGACACAGGGGAATGCGTGTCCCACGAAGGAGGAACGAGCAGCCCCTCTGCACTGGTGTCAGGTTGTGTGGAGCTGCCTGCAGGTGCCATGGAGGTGCCGTGCCCTGGGCAGAGGAGGGGCTGTGTGCTGCAGGCTGTGAGGGGTCACACAGAGCCCTGTGCTGGGCACGGATGCCCGCAGTGGAACTGGGGAGGGAGCGCAGGGTAAAGCCTTTCCCTTCCTAAAGGCTGAGGGTGTGTGGGGTGAGGAGAGGATTCCACAGGCTGGCCTGGTGCCAGCTGGGGTGACTCTGCTTGGATCACCACTGGCACCAGCACTGCTCCCACACATGAGCTGATGGGATGCTGCTGCTGCTGCTGCTTCAGTGCTGGGGGAAATAACTGGTGTGCACGTGTGAGCCTGCCAGGCTGATCCCTGCATGATACTGAGCAGGATTCCTGAAGCTTCCTCAGGACAGGTTGAGTGTCAAACAGCCTCTGTCAGCATTTCCCAAGCTGTTGTACCCCCTGTCCCACTTCCAGATAAACTTGACTCTTACACCCCCACATTTCTCAGCCTGGGCACAGTGCCGTGCTGACATGGCTGTTCCAGCTCCAGGAGTGAATCCAAAGCCCCCAAGCATTCCCAAATCCTGTCAAGAAGCAGTACCCACAGTTGGAAAATATTGGCATGTATGGAAAATACTGGTTCTGTGGTCTGGAGAGCTCCTGGAAGTTGTAATTCCTGCTGATGTGCACCAGCACTGCTGGCAGCCTGCTGGAGAGGTGCTCATGAGGTGAGCAGGGGACAGCCAGGAGACTCCTGGTCTGAAGCCGTGTGCTGGTGTCCATTGACAGGACCCTGACTGTGAGCACAGGGCTGATATTGGCTCAGCCATATCCTGCATCCACACGGCCCAGCTCCCATTCACTGGAGCCCCGTTACAGCCGTGGACATCTCGAGTTCCCAGCTCCTGCTCCAGCCGTCCCTGCTGCAGTGGCTGAGCCTCAGGGCATGTGCAGCTCAAAGGCTCGTAGTCCTCTCACCCTCCTGATGCTAGCAGGGAAATGTCTGAGTGTTTGGAATCGCCAAACATCATCTCACTGTATGCCAGCACTACCATCTGTCAAATGCTGTTTATTCTACTCTGTCCTTCCCATGAGGTTGCTCTGTGTCCCCTTTTGATGAGGTCCTCAGACTATCAGCTGGACATTGAGGAGGCAAGGTCAGAAAAACGTACATAACAAGGAAAAGGTACATAACAAGAAAAGTCCTTTTCTCTGCAGAAGATCATGAAGTGTTCACTGAGAAAATGCTTTCTTCTCTCGTTCATTGAGCCCATCACTACCTTATTCACTTATGACATGACCTGGCTCCTCTGTGTTTATAAATTGGCAATATATGGACACAGGGTCCCTCTGGACACAACCTACACAAAAGTTTATACTTCACTCTCATTATTTCTAAGCCATCAATTGTATTCCACATACCAAGACAATGAATGTACCACATACAGAAAGCGTCAGGGATGGAGCTGATCTTTGCAGGGACTTTAAACAAGGGGTCCAGCAGAGTATCACAGGTGCATCTTGGAACCGTCCTGGGGACAAACACCCATTTTATTACCCTGCCCTGAGCCTCTGTGCCTCTCCTCCCCAGAGGCACAGGTGAGGGCAGTAGCTCCTTGTTGCTGGCTTCACCTGCTGCCAAGTTCCCCAGAAGTTTGAAAACGGCAGCTCCACCCTGGCTTCTTCCTGGGGGCTGGGTTGGGCTTCAGGGCTGGACTGGCTGCTGGCACAGGGCGGCTGCTGCTCTTCAGGGCACCCTGAGTTTCTGGCAGATAAGCGTGCTGAAGTCTAAGGGTGCAGAGAAGTTATTTTTGTGATCCTGCTGCGAGTGCTCCTTAGGGCCTGTGGGCTGGCAGCTGTTTGACTGCTGTGGCACCCAGTGGATCACCTGTGCAGACAGCAGCAGGCACAGAGTGCCCTCCTTGCTGCTGCACGGACCCAGCTCTGCTCCCAGGGCAGGACCACCGGAGGAGAAGAGCCGTGGGCAAAGGCTGAGCTCCAGGCTGCTGTGTGGTGAAACCTCCCAGGAGAATGAGTCGTGGCGTTTTGCTGCTGCTGCAGACAAGGTACCTGTGAATTTCTTGGTGAATCCTTTAGTCTCTGGTGGTCTGTAAATAAGCATAAAATGCGTGTTAGTTTTGGCTTAGGTTTCTATTCTCAGATGAATGAATTTGAATGAACTTGTCTTATCTGTGGAATCTCTCTTGGAACTGATGTTTGCAGAGAAGATAAATGTGCTGCTGCCTGCCTGCTTGTCCTGACTTAATCTGTGATGCACCAAACAGTGTCCTGGGGGAATTAGGAAGGCTGGAAGCAAGCTTGGGATGTCAGGCTGCCAGAATCTGGTGCCGTGACCTGTATCTGTTTCTCTGTTGATGATAAGGTTGTGGATTGCATGTTAGCAGTAGAGCATCATGGTTGCAATGTTTTCCAAAGTGGTTTTTTTGGAGGGCAGAGTTAGGCACTGGTGTTCCTGTTATAACAGCATCCTAATGAAGATCCATGCTGGATAAAATTCATTCCCATTTGCATAGGGCAGGCCAGCATACCTGCCCAGTGCAGCACATACCAGGCTGCTCTGCCCTTGGATGGAAATGTTTTTTAGCTTGTTTTTAGAAAATGTTAGACCAGCTTTAGGTTAACTGGACTATTTTTCCAACTCCTTACTTAAATGTTTGATAGCAAGAGCTTGTGAAAATTCTAAGTGAAAGCATGCTGGATACTGCAAATGTCATTTGTGTGTGTTACATTTGCAAGCTGTAAACCACAAAAAACCCCAAACTATTGAAACTGTTTTATAATAGGAGTCCTTAATGATGAAACCAAACTTGCATTCAATGTCTTTAAAGATGCAAAATGAGTATCGTGGTCTCAAAACTTCATTGTCATATAAATGGAGTGTTTTACCAGAGAATTGCTTAAGCATCTTTTAGCCCAAGGATTCATTCAAGGTGGAAATAAAAAGAACTGAAAATGACTGAGGGGTGAGCAATGAGCAGTCCCCATAGGCCAGATCTCAGTAGGAGAAAACACTTAAAGTTTCTTTAGTGCTGGCAGGTTCAAAAGTCAGGGCTGGTTTCAATTAGCTTGGGAGAGTCTCAGTGATAAACAATTCCTGTGGTCTTGAAGCAAAGGGCCTAGCTGCATGCAGCCATCCCAACTACTTGAGCTGGCCCTATTCCCCCTGCTCTGGGAGTAACTGTCTGCTTGAATGAAGTATTTGTCATCGTTTGTATATGAATTCTTCTGAGTTTTTGAGAGCAAGGAAAACATGAAGTTTTCTGGTTAAGGCGTTTTTGGTCTGAAAATCCCCCAGGGTATCAGTTTAAAATATGCACGACGCTCATGCGATTTATTTTCTTTAAGGGGCTGGAAAATGTGAGTGTGTGCAGATGTGTTTGTGTGCACATGTGCACATGGCTGTGTGATCCCCCGGCTCTGCCTCAGGGGAAGGCTGCAGGGCTGCCTGTGCCCCTGGGCAGGGCAGCCCCCAGGTGCGGGGTGGCACTCCTGGGTCCTGCAGGCAGCCTGGCCCCTCGAGCACAGCCCACGCTGGGGATCTCTGTGATTTTGGGAGAGGGGACAGCAGCTCCAGGCTGCTGCAGCTCTGTGTGTGGCACAGGAGCCCACCCAGGCTCCTGGAGCAGCTCTGGCTCTGGGCCCACCCTGGCAGTGCCACGGTGACCAGAGCATCACCCCACGGCTCAGAGCTCAGAAACTGCTGAGAGAGGGCTTTTGTGTCCCGTGCATGTTACAGAGGGTGAGGCGAGAGGGTGGGATGAGAAATGCTCTCTCTTACACAAAAATATCATATCCTCAATGCACAATGCTGCCTGGGCAGGGACTGAGGTGATAGTCCATCTGTCATTGCCTTTGGCCCCACTCACAGCTCATGCCAGCTGGCTTTTTCCTGCCTGTAGTGACGGGATGTGCCTTTTCAGATGACCAGAACAGCCTTCTTAAAAAAAAAAAAAAAAAAAATCTTTAAAATCTATCAACAATATTTCAAATAATCTTAGAAAAAGGTTCCTGATACCCAAATCTATGTCTATCCAACTCTCAGAAAGCATGAGGGTGAATATATTTTTTTCAGAATCACTATTACAGCATTTCAATTTTAAGAGCATTAAATAGCCAAATCCATCAAAGAATGCAAACAATAGCTCCTAGTCTCCTGTTGGAAATTTTTAGCATGTTTTGGACATTGCTGTTTTGATTGTAGACTTGAAAAGTCTGAAGTCACACAAAATACTACTTTGTGATCTTGGATATGTCTATTCAAACTTACTTACTGTTAAAAGATTTATGGTAGCATGCTTAGGGATGGGTTGTATTAAAATTATGAACCACCATAGGCTCTTACTCCTTAAAACTTTTATTTCTAGGCAAAATGCTAAGAAGCATAAGCTTTCCTTTTACATTTTGGAAAAAGAGGCTGTATTTTCCCTCTGTGGCCAATACAGCATCACCCATTCAAATGAATCTCGGGGAAAGAAAGGAATTTTTGACAAATATGATTTTTGTGCAACAAAACAAAGTGCACAGGGTAGTTCAGTAAGGGCCCTTAAATCACACACAGTGCAGATCCTGTAGGGCAGGAGGATCTATTTTTATCATGTGAGTTTCCATAGCAAAAGCTAATTTAACTCCTTAGGGTGAAGTTCACCCAGTGCAGGTCTCAGTGAAAGATGAAACTCCCTTTTCTGCGAGTGCGGGACCTGCAGAAAGCCTGAGTGTGGTGGGGAGCAGTGTCTGCACACAAACACCAACCTGTGCTGGGTGACAGCTCCTGCCGTCCCTGGCACTGACAGGGCGTCAGGGAACTGTGCTGAACAAACTCTGGCACTTTAACTGGGGGAAAACCCTTCCCTCTGGGCTTTTTGGAGCTGGAGACAGCTGAGAAACTTCACTCTGTGGGGGCAGCAGTAGTGTGAGAGCTCAGGAGCCCGAGCTGTGTGAGGAAGCAGAGTCAGAAGGGAGCACTGTGGGGGAAGATCCTGGCTTAGTCCAGGTGTGTCCAGGAGCATGGCCCTGCCCGAGCAGGTGTGCAGGGCAGACCCCTCTGAGGGGCCCAGCCAGGGCTCCTGCGGCCCAGCCAGGGTTCCTGCAGCCCAGCCAGGGCTCCTGCAGCCCAGCCAGGGCTCCTGCGGCCCAGGAAAGGCTCCTGCAGCACTGCAAGAGTTCCTGCGGCCCAGCCAGGGCTCCTGCGGCCCAGCCAGGGTTCCTGCAGCACTGCAAGAGTTCCTGCGGCCCAGCCATGGCTGCTGTGGCCCAGCCAGGGTTCCTGCAGCACTGCAAGAGTTCCTGCGGCCCAGCCAGGGCTCCTGCGGCCCAGCCAGGGTTCCTGCAGCCCAGCCAGAAGCTCCAGGGCATGATGCATACACTGAGATTTCCCTGCAAGCTGTGATCCTCTGAATCACAACACAATTCCTCTTTTTTCCCTTTTTTTAAAGTAAGTTTCTTGGTGCAGCTTCCCCAGCAGTCACAGCTCACCCATCCCTCCCCATGTTTCACACTACCAGGGCACCTCAGCCTACAAAAGGTGGTCAGTGAAGGAGTCTGCACAGTAAGTGTCCTTTGGGTGCTGTGTTCTCTCCTTCATGGTATAAAACAGATTCTGCCAATTAACTCCAAAGTTGGATACTTGCAATTATACCCGAACTCAAAAATGTGAAAAACAACAAATGAAAATTTGATTAGCTTTGTAAACAAGTTCAAATAAAAGTTTGCTATTAAATAAATACAGAAATCAAAAGATAATTCCTCTAGCCTGAATCTTGCCCCCTCTCACCACAATAGTTTGGTTCTAAAATTTATTTCATGTTCTCTTCTCCTGAACATTAACTTTAGTGTGCAGAAATTCTTCAGGGAGTTCTGCTTCAGGTCCCTGAAGTGCCAACAGGTTTTAAACAGGAGTTGAGTTCCACAATCTCTAATCGAGCAGGATTCCCACAGAGTTCAGGGTAGGCTGTGCTAATTTTCAAATGCACAGGATTAATTCCAGCTCCAAAAATGTGCCTTGTCATGTGTAGGTAAGGGTTCAGAGCAGTGTGCAGGCTCTGCTGTTGCAATGGCTCGGGGTGTCAGTGTTGAGTTGTGCAGAGTGTATAAATCATATGTGTGTGTTTCTCAGGCTGGTACCTGGGGATTTGCTGATATGATTATACACACTGCTCTGCTCACTTAGTTCATTTCACGGCTGCCTCAGGAGCGACCTCAGGAGGCGTTTACATTGATTATTTCCTTCACAACAGCCAACACAGTTCAAATAAAGCAGACTATGCATAATTAAAGGCATCATTGCTTTCTCACTCAAAATAGTAATGGGGCAGTGGATCTAATTTCCTACTTAACACAGCAAAGCTGTGCTTATTAACTATTGCTCTGATTATTGTTTACTAAACTAATTTTAATAATGGTTGTGTGTTTTTTCTCCTGGAAGACCCAAGCTGTTCTGCATGCGCTGTAAGAGCACGACAGGGCAGCCACAGGTCGGGAGGAGGATCATGCACAGCACCCCAAAAGCTGGGCCAGCCAGGGGCATGTGCAGGGGCTCAGCTGGAGCTTTGCCCTGCAGACTCACGCTGATGCTGTGCTGCAGACATGCACCAGGAAAAACTGCCACGTGTGGAAGTGCCAAACAGGAGTGCGTGTGTGTGAGCCCTGTGCTTGGAATGCCAGGGAGGCTGTTCTGCCCCTGCCTTTAGGATAAATCAGGAGTGTGTGTGTGTGTGTGTGTGTGTGTG
>JANRGV010000052.1:10909661-10930886 GCA_024734035.1 Alethe castanea
CAGGAGTGTGTGTGTGTGTTTGGAATGCCAGGGAGGCTGTCCTGCCCCTGCCTTTAGGATAAATCAGGAGTGTGTGTCTGTGTTTGGAATGGCAGGGAGGCTGTCCTGCCCCTGCCCTCAGAAGCACAGGCAGGGCAGCCCTGGCAGGGCTCAGCCCGGTGCCCTGCGTGTCCCCAGGGCTGCCCGGGTGCCAGCTCAGCCCCAGGAGCTGCAGGCTCTGCAGGCACTGAGCTGTCAGCACGCCCCAGGCAGGCTGGCCCAGCTCATGTGGTGGACAGCTGTGCTTGCTGACAATGCAGTGGTTAGTGTAGGAGACGCCCACTCTCAAAGCCAGCCTTGTATCTGTTTTTCCTGTGGGAGAAGTTTTTAGCACTGCCTCTGGCCTCTGGCTTGCATGCTTCAGAGGGCTATTGTGTTCTTGTTTCATTAGCATAATAAAATCTGCACCTCCCAGACCATTCCAAAATCGAAATAGCCAGCTTGTGCGCTGGCACCACTCGTGTCACCGAAGGCGTGAGGAATGGCTGCAGGAGGGTGCTGGTGGCACGGAGAGGTGGCAGAGCATGATGCCAGGCAGGAGAATCCCAGCTCTGAGCCTTGGGCAGACTCTGCCCTCGCAGCAGGAAGCGATTACGCCACGCAGGGCTCCTGCTCGGGCAAGACTTGCACGTGCTGTCAAGCCCTAAGTTATCAGCTCCCCAGAAATAGTAAAGCCTAGACGTTTTGTAAACTGCTCTTATCTTCTGGTGGGAATACTAAGCCCAGGGATCCTTTGCTAAACTAAAAATTCAGAGAAGATTGGGGCTGAATTCTGGGGGAATTTAGCCAGAGGTAAATGCCTGTTTAGCAGGCAGCACGCTCATCTTGGGGACCTGCAGTGAGAAAATGTTAATCTGATCATTTTCTCATCTTCAGCTTTTGCTGATCCTTCCCAGGGCTGCATCATGCTGGTGGGTGTCCCGAGGCCAGGCTGGTTTGCATTTGAAGTGCTCGCCCTAGCAGGGGCACAAATGACAGTAACTTTATGATGACTTCAACATGCTCTCACACGTTTAAATTGTTCATATTTTCTGGGAAAGATAGACACCCACCCTGACAGCATCTTGCTTCTGATGAGTAGGGGAGCCTATAACCTGTGATCCTTGAGAAAAATCTGTCAAACCTCATTACTTTCAGTGAATGAGCACTGTCAGCTGTCCTGGTTTCTACTTCTCTAGCAAAGTTATTAAATTTCTTATAAAATGAGGACACCACTGCGTGCTCATTCTCCTCCTGTCTTTTGGCCAGTCCTACCACCCCTGTCCACCTCAGCCTATGCCAAAGCTGTGCCCTGCATCTCCTGGTGCAGTTGGATGTCAGGAAAATACCTCGTTCAGGCCAGTCTGCTGCCTTCTTGAACAGAGTTAAACCAAAAGCTGATGGTTGTAAGGAATAACTGACCAAACTTCTGTGAAACAAGTCTCAAACTCAGTTTGCTCCATGAGCTGTTAAATATCTGACAAACTTCTGGTTAACTTTAGGAAGGACCAACGACAAGGGGGTTATTGCCATTGTAAATTGTATCTAACAGTTTAATAGTTGTAATACCTGGTATGTTCTTTTTAATCATAAGTGTCTGGAGTGTTGCAGAACAGAGAAAGCATCTGGATCTAGAGCAGCTGAAGTAGAAAGTTGTTTTTCTGTTTACAATATGACTCTCTGCTCACCATAACTAAGTGAAATGCATCTGGTGTGCATTGACTATGTATTTTTTGTGTGAAAAAGGTGTATTTTTGTGTGTCAAAGTTAAGATTATAGTGGGTTTTGTTTTTTTTTTAGGGTTCAAAATGAGGAAACAAACACAGTAAGCAAGCCTACATTGTTAACACTGGGAAATGTCTGTCAGCTGGCTGCAGGGTGGTGTCACATTGAAGACAAGGAGGTGAGGGGTGTCCATCCAGGCTGGTCACATCCACAAAGACTGGCCTTGCTATCCTTGAGCTGCAGCAGCCTAAAGCATTTCCATTCCACAAATGCCCTGCAGACAGCAACTGAAACTTTTCCAGGCTGCAAGTACATGCCTTTTTAGATTCTCTTAGTTGAATAGTTTCTCTTTAATTGAGTCACAGTGTGTCCAGCTGAGGATAAAGGGGTTGTAGATGTGGCCATATCATTCCTGACTGTACTTCAGAGACGTTCCCCAACAGGAAATATTTGCTTTAACTGCTGGATAACTGGGAGGCAATGAATGGGATTTTGCAGAGCTTGGTGTCATGCTCTCTGGTCTCTGTGCAGTATCAGCCCTGGAATAGGTGAAAAGGATTCAGCCTACCTTAGTCTGATGAAAACCAAAGCTGGACAGAGGGATGGGGCTTTTCCAACACAACCAGAGTGAGCCGTGGTGTGTCAGACGAGACACTGAGGTCAAAAACAATCAGCTAGAAATGAGCTATCAGTGAAATAAACTAAAACCTATTTAATAACCGAGGATCCTCTGCCTCAGATGTGGTTTTGATTCAGTGCAGGGTCCAGCCCCCAGCATGCTGCCCTCCTCCTGCAGGTTTTTAAATGCCCTGTTTCCAAATCTCTGTTGGGATGTGGAGGACCAAACCCTGGTTTGCTTGTGCATGAACCTTGCTCTGGACACAGCTCCAGGCGGGGTTTTGAGGCTGGCAGAGCCCACGTGCAGGGTTTGCAGAAGTGCAGGGTGCCCAGGCAGCCCTGCCCTGGGGCATTGCCACAGACCTACAGAGGAAAAGAGAAGAGAGGTCACTTTAATCCCTGAGAAACTCCAGTCGTTCTCCTGTAAATCTGATATTTGGGGAGCAGGAGTGGCAATTGATGCTTCAGTGAAAACTGGAAAAATTGGAGGATTTATCAGAGCAAGTTGTCTTCTGTAGCCCGTTTATCCCAGCCAGCTGCTAGTGTTCAATCCTGCCAGATTTCATCCTCTTGCTTCAAAAGGGTATTAGCTAAAGTATTTTTAATAACAAACAAATGCTTTAATCACAAACAAATGTTTGAGAAATGTGTGGGGTATAGGAGAGGAGCCCCTGTGCCATTCTCTGTGGATAGATAGGAGGGGGTTAGGGAGCCCCAGGTTCAGACTGCTGTAACTTTTGTCATTAATATGCACGAGCCACTTGACTATTGACTCTGGAAAAGGATCTGGCTAGGTGGTTACACAAATACTGACAGCTGCACTGGTGATTTCATGCAGGAAATTCAAGCTAAAAACACTGTGATGGGCAGTAGAAGAGGACCTAGGCACCAAACATTTGCCCCTTCGCAGGGATGAAGGGATGTTGGCTGATTTTGACAGGTTTCCCACAGGAAATTCAGCTTGCATAGGGCTCACAGACCAGCCATGGCAGTCCAAGGTCAGTGGGATTCTCCACAGCCCTTCTGGCTGCTGTTCTTGCCTGTCCCCTCACCAAGAAAAGTGTATGAACCATTTTGAGGTGGTTTTGTCAGGACTGCAAGCTTGCTTTATGTGGGCTGCTGGTTTCTACTTGATAGGCTAATTGTGGCTGCTTCTCTTTTTTTGTATGGAGTATTTCTTCCAAGCCTGTAGGAAGTGATACCTTCTGTTACTCATCAGCTGTGGCTTAAGAGTGTCTCACAGTGTTCGCACAGCTGAGGTGCAGATACCTCACCTGAGTCTTTAGAAGTGCATTTGCTTTAATTTACGTATTTAATGTGTATTCTGTCACTTAATCCTTTGCTACCTCTCACTGTGTAGAGCTGGAAGGAAAATGTATTTGTCTAAAACTTCAGGGCAAATGGTATCAGCAGTATCCAGCCCCAAATAACTGCTCATATGGAGGAGATGTAGTTATTGGATCTGTGATCTGCTCAGTTCTGAAATTATTCCTGGGATCAAACAAGTGGAATTGACTTCTAGTAAGTGTCCCAGTCAGCCTAAATAGAACTTGGTTTTCTCAGATTCTGGATTTGTGCTGGTGCTAAATAAAATCACTAATGTGCCATTTGAGTCTGTAGATGTTGACACAGAGTGGCGAGGACCTGGACCGTGGTCAGCCTGCTGCTGTGCTAGCAGTGCTGCTTTGTGCTGGCCTTGTTCTCCAGCTCACAAAAGGAAAAATAACTGAGATTTGTCTTGTCTTGGGCTGACAGTACAGCCAAGTGATTGCCAGTCCAATTTGGCAGTTTTTAATCATTTTATCTCTGTTCTCTTCTCTCTGGGGAGACAGGCAGTGTTTAGCAGTCTGCTCAGAAAGACCTTGGGGCTACTTTCAGCGGCAGTGGCTCAGAGCTCCGATTATTAGCTCTGCTCTTAGGAGCACACTGCGATCCTTCCCAGGGGAGTGGTGTGAAAAATTAACACAGGCTTAGAGCAGCAGTGCAGCAGCAAGCTCTGTAACTGTAATTACTCCATTGATATTCCTCACACAATAACACTGTCATCAGTCATTTACATAAACTTTTTCTCCATGAAGAGGGAATGGCTGCTTATAACCCTATTGGGTGCTTCCAGAGCATGCATTATACATTTTATTTGTTCTAATTTCAGACTCAAGGCCTGTAGGAACAGAGTGAGGAAACGTGCAGCCTTTTTGTTGTTTTCTTTTCTCTTGCAGCAGTGAGCGTGCCACTCTGCATGCGTGAGCCTGCAAGCAGGCAAAAATGTGTCTTGACAGGGTTGTGGGAACTAATTCCAGGATTTGAAATGTTCAATGTAATTTCAAGAAATACAAAATATTTTAAACAATATAATACGCCAGCTCTGTTCCAGGTCCCAGTCTCTCACCATTTTGGTCAGGCTGGGCTCACAGCAGCAAGTCCTATTGGGCTCCAGAACTCCTTGGCGCACGCTGGGTTTACTTAGGTTCCTTTTTCTTCCATGAGCACATGGCATGGCTCTGCCTGTACCAGCTGTCCTGTGGCTCTATTTCTTTTGCTGTCACCAGAAAGAATGGGTGTTTAAGCCACAGAAGTGCTCTACCAACCAGCAAGTGACCCAAGAAAGCAACAGAAAAGAAGTGGTTAGTAAAATTTAAAATTAGTACCATCCTGTCTTCTGCCAGGGACAGTCATTCCTTTTGTGTCCATGTGAAGACTGAGCTGCACAGAGCAGGTTACCCTTCTGCAGGTCAGAGATGAGCCCCTGTGCCCCGGGTGCTCCTGGCTCAGGTCAGGCTCTTGGGATGGGCACTCCTGGGACACGGTGCCCACTGGAGCCCTGAGCAGCTGGGCATGGCCCTGTCCCAGGGTGTGCAGGTGCTGCAGGTGCTGAGGCACCCACCTGCACAAGGGGCCCGAGAGGAGCCATGGAGGGCTCAGCTTCATCGGGGACACAATGTCCCTGCTCTCCTAGCAGGAGCGCTAAACTTCTGCAGATATTATGCTTCCTCTAATTAAAGTCTTTGGAGGTATTCCCGGGGCCAAGGCTAATAATGTATTCAGGAGAATAATCACCCTGTCTGGGCTGCAGTGTGTTTATTGATGGCGCCAGGAGCTGCTGGTGCTGCCCGTGCCCCGCGAGCCCTGCGGGGCACAGCCGCCCACGTCGCTGCCACGCCGCCCTGAGCCGCAGCACCACACGTCTAGTGGGAAAAAAGGCACATGATAGTCAAATTTCACTTGCTGAATATTTAATGAAGCCTGCAGTGTTTATTTGGTTAGCCTGTCGATTTTTATCGTTCTGTCAATAGCTTCTCATATGTGGCACGGTGATGATCTTTAGCAGCCTGTCCCCTGGGAGCCAAAGCGCTAAATGCAATTATGGATTTTATACCGCAATGTGTTTGATATTTCCAGTGATCTAATTTGCAGTCTGGTAGTTTATTGTTTGGCATTTTAATGGCGTTCAAATGCTACGGAAAATTTGATTTCTCTGTATAATTCATCCTAACGTCATTAATGCTGGTAGCCGAATGGCATGGGTTTTAGAGGGCTAAATATATAGGAAAGTCATTTTTTAAATATGGACCAAAACGAGCAGAGTTTTAACTAAAAGGAAAAACATGTTGTATTTTTTCACACTTCCTCTTTGTCACTTTCCATTAAATATTAAGATTACTTTGAGGAAATGGTAAAACAGATGCCTGACCTTAGCAAACCAAACAAAATGTAGTGTGTTGTATGATGGAAGCTTCGCTGTACAGCTCCTCAGGAGCCTTTTGAGAGAGAAACAGAATGAGAGTTATTATATTAAAAAGTCTTTCCTGGCTGTTTCTCTCTACTGTTCCAGACCACTTGTGATTGATGATTAATCCTCCATGTATATTTTTTCCTCTTTGGTAGCTCACAGAGGTCCTGAGCCAACCACTTGAGCAGATGCATCTATTTCACTAAAAACCCCAAACCAAAACAAAACCCAAGCCCACCACCACCACTAACAATCCCAACCCCAAGCCACAGCGTGGTTGAGTTTTGGGTTGAGGCCGTTGGCAGAATGAAGGGGCACACAAAACTGTGTGGGGCTGAGTGGCTTGGGGGAGTTAATCATGGTGTTATTTTACACATCTACAACACTTTTATTGTGCAGTAACTCATGAGTTATGGGTCCTCTGCAACTGCAAAATAAATCCTTTAATTAACCACCTACTCAGAAACAATTTAACCTCTTCAGTGTATCTCATAAACTACATTAGCCCCAGATTTATTTAGAATAGTGTTGTGCAAGTGTGATCTATTTACCTTAAGGAGTATATGCCCTTTGTTATGTCAAGTATACTGAGACAAGAAAATACAAATCTATTTTGTAGGGTTTCATCCATGGCTTTTAATGATTTCACGGAGTGTTTCCCAAATAGAAGCAAACACATTTTTGCAGTGTTAGATGAAAGCAGACAGGGTGATAACCATTTCACCTGGGCAGGTAGCATATGAATTCATTCCTTGTTGTTAGAGACTATTTCACAGAGAACAGTGATAGAAACATCGCTCTCCTCTGATGTCCAATGAAGTCAAGCTACACAGTGGCATGTTGACAAGAAATGATTCCTTTTCTTGAGTGCTGAAGAATTTGTTTCTGTCTTTCAACAGAGGTGAACACAAGTCCAGTTTGTGTAATACATCTTACAGGCTGACAGAACTAGAATATGCTTTGTGGTTAATGAGTTTAAGAACATTAAAGAAGCTGAAGAGAGTTCCTTTTTTTAATGTAACCAAGTAGAAAAAATGCCAAAAAAAAAAAAGAGTCAAAAAGGAGAGCGAGTGAGGTGCCAAAAGCAGTAATGAATGAATATAGAACATTCAGCTTTGTGTTTCACAGAATGTTTCAGTGTTGGGCTGGCTGACCTGTTTGCTTTCTGGATGAGGGTCCTCCTGATGCAGAGGTTTGCAGTGCAAACCTCATAGCACAGTGCCAGGGCTGCTCCTGCCACTTGTGCTGTTCTGGGCAGGGTGGCAAACATTGATTGCATTTGTAGCTCACCTCAAATCTTTCCCCTAGATAAATTCTCCTTGAAAAAAAACTGATTTTACTCTGAACTTATTGAGTGACAAGAGCACAAGAGATCATGTAGAGGACAATCTGCTGAGTGTTACTCAAGCTCTGGCCTAGGAGGTTTCAGCTGATGATTTTGTTTGTAGGAATGACAGCTAACAGGCCCTCCCAAAATTGTTGAGAAACCTAGTTAGCAGGAGTTAAAAAAAAAAAAAAAAAAGCCACCAAGCTGTGGTGTGCTGCAGGCTAATGACATGAGGCCTGGCCCTCCAAGTGATCTGCTAGCAGATGATGGATGGATGTGCACCTCACTCAGCAGCACCACCAGCTTTGCTCCATTCTTGAATATCTGTCAAGATGTTAAGTGGATGACTGCAATCAGCAGTGAAATAAGACCTATGTAATCTGATGTTCCACTTAGAAAAGAAAACAGAATTCCTACCACCTAATATGAGGCTACACCAGCCAACACATAAAGGTCTTTCCAGCAGGCCAGGTATCTGATAAAATCTTTACACCTCATTATCACTTGTAATTCAGAGATACGGGTACAGCTGTATCTACAAACAGGGCATGATGACATTTCCAGGGATTTTTTTATCTGTGTCCCTTTCCAGCGAACAGCTCTTCCTCCACACATATGCTTTTCTATGACTTTTAATGTGTTCTTTTATTCAGATTTTATCTGGCTAAGAAGGGAGGGCTGTCTGTTATGTCCTTTGACAATTTATGAAAATTTTTGTAGATTAATGAAAAAGGCAACCTTATGAGGAACAGACCAGGGTGCTTTGTTTGGAGGAGAGGAGACTGAGGCCAGACCTTGTTGTGGGCTTTAGCGTCCTCACAGGGGAAGCAGAGGGGCAGGTGCCAATCTCTGCTCTCATGACTAGGGACAGGACTCAAGAAACATGTGGAAATCTAAATTTAAATTGAAATAGTGATTGAGATACAAAAGTGATTGAGATATAAAAGGGAAGCTCTTGACCCTACAGTTGTCTAAGCTGTTCTATTTGTTGTTAGTATCTCTGGATAATTTCCCTGAGAAAAAAGAAGATGAAGACTGTTTAAAGAGAAAAGGCAAGAAGAAAGACAGCAGGGAAAGGATGAAGGAAAGGAGCAAGGTGAGAGAACAGGTTGGACAGGCCCAGGCAGTGATTAATGGAGATGTGGACTTTCCCAGGCACTGAGGCAGCCACTTGCCAGAGGGATGGAGCAGGGCTCTAGTGGGACTGCAGGTCTGAGAAGGGACACCAGGTCTGGGGAGATGGAAAGCTTGGGGCAGATAGCTGCTGCTCTGTTCCTGCTCTCCCAGTCCAGCATGATGTTCCATGTCTAAAATCTGTCACCTCTCTGGGCTGAAAATAGCCTGTGTCCCATCTCAGGCAGTGCAGTACAATGTACCATGAAACTGCTTAATGCTGTAGAAAATTGCTAATGCAACAGAACAGAGCCCCTTGAAAAATCAGCTAACGCCTCCTGATGCCTTTCTGGTCCTTTCTGACCCCGTTTAGGGAAGATCACTTCTCACAGAAGAGCTGAGCCCTGTGTGGCTGCTCCCTGGGGTCCTGGAACCCTGACAGGTATCTCTGAAGCTCAGCCCAAGCACTGTTCTGGGCAGGCAGCTCCCCAGCAAAGCTCAGACCTGTGTGCTGCTCAGGGGAAACAGAGGGCTCCAAAGCAAGAGGAAAGGCAGTTTCTAACCCTCCCATGCTCTTTATTATGGCACTTTCTCAGTCCCTGTCTGGGTCATTGGTAGGTTCTGCCTTTAGGATAGAGGTCAGACCTGGACCCTGAAACACCTCATGGCTCTGAGTCTCTCTTAGTTTGCTTCATGCAGACAAAAACCCCATAAATCAATGAGGGCTCCCTGATTTAACAATGCCAGCGTGCACATCACCAGCTCACCGGGCCATAAAAATTAGATTAACAAAGATTACTGATGTAAATGCAAGGGAAAAAAACCAAAACCCAAACATTGTCAGTATTTGAATAAGTATGTTCCAGGCAAAAAATATAGGAACTCCTATGGGAAAAGACAATTGCAGAATTTCATGTTTTCTGGGAGAATGAAAGGTCATTGAGATGTGTCAGCCTTTCTCAGAGCAGCAGGAAAGAGCAGCAGAAACAACTGCTGTGGTGATTCCAGATATATTTTTTATCTGACCAATGAATTACCTAGGCAGGAATACCTGGATAGTCATGGATAAGCCAGAGAAGGAGAGATGGGGAGAGCTGATGAGCCGTGGCTGCTCTCCCATGGCTGCTTTAGCTGCAGAAGGAGCATGAAAATACTGTGAGCCAGAGATGTGTAAAGGGCTCCACATCACTGACAGGCAGCAGCAGCAGAGGTGCTTGAGCCCTTCTGAAAGGAGGGGGGAGCCTGTGGTTGTGTTGATAGACTTAAGCCCCTTCCAGCCTCTCTGCAGCTGGGTAAATCTCCCTAGGATTGGGCTGGCTAACAGAAATATTGGCATTCCTCAGTGCTGGGTGAGAGATTACAACTGATTCATTTCTTTGCTCTGCAGAGTAATTCTCAGCAGCTTCTTTTTAACTGAACGGATCAAAGTCCCTAAATGAGAATGTGGTGAACTTGATACTTCTTCACAAGCCCAACAGACATGGACAATATACGTTCTGTAACCGAAACCTTTTGGGGTTTGTGTAATACAATACCCTTTCTGTAACCCCCACCCTCCCCTCCATCCTCTTGACCCTGTTGCAGCTAAGGGACTGGACAGTAGAAAAACATGTCAAGCATGAAAAGCAGCAACTTGAGGGCAAACATGACCCCTCCACTGCTAGTTACTGAACTTCTGAAAGTGCATCAAGCAAGCAGAATCAGCTAAAAAGGGAGGCCAGGGACACCTCATGTTGTGCGAGATGGGAGGTGAGGTCTTTGCTCTTTAGAACTAAAGTGTTTTGTTTTAATCACGGGGAGAGCTGCTGGCTTGGCACTGTGTGAAATAGATTTAGAAATCCTGAGGAAGGAGGAAATTCTCAAAACAGTAAGGAAAACAAAAGTCAGCAACAGGGAAGAATTGGCCAGCATTTTTACAACAGGAAATGTGGAGGATACTGAAAAGAGAAAATTAATGGCACTGGGAGTATGATCCTGTTAACCGTTATTGTTGACACCTCATCATTTCCAGAGTAAAATGCCAGCTAAGGCCATGTTTCACTTCACACTATCTGAAGTCATCTTTGTCTTGCTCAGAGAAAAAGAAACCCCATAATAAAAATGGAGCATGTCATGAGCAAGTCCTTTGTGTGTGGAGTCAGCTCAGCAGTCAGGACATGGCTGCAGCAATCCTCTGCTCGATTGCACCAAATATTGTGCTGCATTTGATTTTCTGAGGTAGAATAAACATTCCACTCTGAGGAGCAGAAAATGCTAGCTATACCTATTTTAAACACCAGAGTAATGCTTTATAGCCCATAGAGGGATAATTACAAAGTACAAAATCACAGATTTTATAGCACATTTTCCCGAGAGTGCAGTTAGGAGAACAGCATGTGTCATGTAGCCAATTTAGATAATGATTCTGATAAAGATAAACTGTATTGTTTATAGTAAGTAATTGGGCTGACAAAGGCCCAAAAGACACAGAGGAGTGGGGGAGCTGCAGCCCTGGACCTTGGGCGCCAGCCCCTGCCTCCTGCTCCCCACACCCAGTGCAGGACAGGTCCATCCCCAGGAGCAGCACAGCCCAAAAATGCTTCCAGAGTTTTCCATGGCTGGGATTCCAGGGCTCCTGGGAGGGTCTGTGCTGGTGAGGGTGGGCTTGGGGGAGACAAAGCAGCTGTACTGGGAGAGCTGGGCACCCAGAAGCCTGAGAACAGGGAAGCAGAGCCTTGGCTTCCCGGCTCCCAAGTCCGTCCTAGGGCTGGTTCAGAGCTCAGCCAGGAAGAATACTGGCCTGGTAAATGTACAGTGGCACTTTACCACAGGCACAGATTACTTGTTGAGTAGATTATCTCTCCTGAGATAAGGCAAAATCCTTCAGAGGCAGTGGAGTATCTTGCCAGGCCTATTAGCACATGACAAGATGCAGTTTGGGTCCAGTGAACCTCTATCAATCACAAGATGAAGTAAAGCCCTAATTATCATTTAATTGCTGCCTTCAGCTTGAGCTGCCCTTCTTCACAGCTTCCCGCATCCATTGGAGATTAGGTTGTACTGAAATGAGAGCCGTAAAGGGCCTGGCAAAGGTGTGAAATTCCCTGGGTAACCGAATTAATGGCAGGGGTTCTGCTGCTGGGGGGGTTCTGCTCTCTCTGCAGACAGAATGAGTGAGGGCGAGCGCTCTAATGGGGAATTGGAGGCGATAGCTCTCAGCCATTCGCTCACAAGAAAGAATGATACAGAACACGCCTGTTCGGCCAGGCTCCAGGGAACAAAGGAAATACCACTCACAAACATTTGTTTTTATGCTAATTTTGTGGAATTACGTTGTGAACTATTTTGTTAAATAAGAGGAAGTAGTAATATGTTCATGTGCTTGTGCAGGGAAGCACAAGCAGCAGAATATGAGCATGGGTGGCTGCTTTTTCCCAGCCTTTTTTAAGTGGATCGACATACAGATTTGGGATATTTGGGGTTTGGTTTAGTTTCTAAGTCAGGCTCGTTGCTGATCTGTTTTCATATGCTCTGCATGACAGGTGTGTTTTCTAAGTAAATTGCAGCATCAGAACAGTTTCTCATGATGAAACTCTGACATCAGTAGGACACTTGTCTGTACTGTGTAACTTTGCAACATCAAATCCAATTTCAAAGATAATTACAGGCCATTAGTGCCTGACACAGAGTTTAATAACAGAGTAAATATTGTGGTGATCTTCGGAAATGCATAAATAAATAAGTAAATACACAAAGTAGACTTGTCTGGCTTTAAAAATGAGCTCTTAAAACTGGTATTGCCTGAGAAACAGGCACAGTTGGAACTGGTCACTTAACCTCATTAGATGAAAGACAGAGCACTATAAATCCATCATTTTACTAGTCTGCCTGGCAAGCAAATGCTCCCGCTCCCTAACAATATCTGTTTGCAGCCCTGGGACGCTAAGCTGGGCAGACAATACCTGGGAGCACGGGTGCTGTGAAATAATAAAGAGTTCCTCTCGGTGACACACTAATGGAGCTGCAGCATTGTCTCTGCAGTGCTAAATGAAAGCAGGGCACTGGGTGGCTCCAGTCCTTTCTCTTCAGCTCTCCCTTTGCAGTCATTAGGGGTTTTTAAGTGTCTTATTATGTTGTTTGACTGCACAAAGCTGGTTTGTGGCTTGGCACAGCATCCTTGAGAAGGGCAGTGATCTAAGCACCATGTGCACTCAAGAGATTCTCAAATCGTGATCAAAACGAGAAATAGAACACTCAGGGCATTTCCTGCTGCCACTGTCTCTCACGGACGCTCCTTCCCACCCTGGCTTTGTCAGCTCTCCCCCAGCAGAGCCGTGGCCAAAGGTGGCCCTGCCTGCACACCACTGGCCACTGGGCTTGGAGCTCTCGTGGTCGTGTTCAGCTGGAGCTTGCTCTGCACAAAATAAATAAATACATATAAATATATATTTGTGGATAAATCCACAAATTATAAATAAAGGGTTGGGATTTCGTCGTTTTTAGACCAAGGTTTGTTGCTAGACTGAGGACTCGTGTAAGTTTAAGGTAGACCGAATCAATATTTAGGAAAATTGCAGGCCTATTTAGGACTTCAGTTAAAACAGAGATTTATTTTAGTTTTAGCTACAGCATCTCAAGAACTTGTATAATATATTGTCTTTTTTTATGAACATAAACCATACGGCGTATGTCTGGACTACTAATTCAGAAGATATTTGTCTTTTAAATGCTAATTTTATTTTCATAACTGTGACTTCTTAAAAGATCTTGAGAGGATATAAAAGTAATCATAGAAGGAAAATGAGAGGAGCTGTGAGAGGTCCTTGTGCATTTCAGGGGTCGGTGTAGTGGCCATGGATCCTCCTGCAGGTGATTAATTGCAGCAGAGGAATCAACATTGCACAGGTACCTTTGAACCTGTTAAGGTGTTAAACACTGGGCTTAGGTCAAGTGTGAAAGCCAAAGAGTAACAGACATGACTCTCTGACTGAACAGCAGGGTAGATTTTGTTCTCCTATATTCACTTTGCTCTCTCTGGTGGGGAAAATTGTGCTTATAAGACCAAAATGTGATTGGAAGTGCAGCTCTGTTTTCTTTGTAGCTATTATGATGTAAAACTGAAAAACATTTTTTAATCTGTCCATTCCTTGTGCTAGTTTTCCACTCCAGCTCCTTTTTTGGTTTTTTTTTTTATTATTGTTTGTTTCTCAAGAATTCTGATGGAAATTTTTCTTAACTCACAGAATTTTTTCATAGTATGAAAAATAATTTCTTTCACTTGGAGCTTGATTTGCTTACAACAGCAATTTCTCATACTTTTCCTAAATAATAAAATAAATAGACCATAATGGGGAATAAGGAGTTTACATTCCCAATGGAAAGAATACATCTGTGGAGATGAGTTTCATTAAACTGTTAACTGAAACAGTGACTTTTAGAATTGATTCCATCTTTAGCCAGTGCAGTCAGTGCTCTCCAGAAGACTGTATTTATGAAGAATTCTTTATTCAAGGTAAGCAAAAAACGTAAAGGGAGGCCTCCTCACCCTCTTTTGCTGCTCTGGGTCAACACCACAACCTCTTGATTAGATTTGAACCCTACTAATTAGATATAATTCATTACCTGCAAGAATGAGATCAGAAATCAGGAGCTGCTTTTCCGAATAAGGCGATCCTTCCCCTCATCCATCATGGCTGTTAGTAACCAATTTAAAGTCAGACAAATGCATAACCAGCATTATTACCTTGTCATAAATAGTTAGGAAGAAAGACCTGGAATAACCTGGCATTATAAATGGTTTTTATCACATTATTTTGCAGTTATTTGTCAGCCACTTTGCTTAAGATAAATGTAGAACAATAATCAGATTCTAAAACAGAGCCGTGAACAAGGTTTTGTTAATTGTGAAATCTCTTCTGCTGGCAGAACTCTGTCATGGGGCACAGTTTATAAATTTTCTTATGGAGAAATTGCACTGAGCACATGTTCTTTGGACTTGAAAGTCTAATAAGCCAAAAAATAAGAAAAGGGGTCTCATCCCCTCCTTCAAACCTGTGGGATCTCAGCAGTCGGTGTCAGGGCTGTGTCCCTGGGGGTTGCTGAGCCAGGGGAGGGTGGTTCAGCTCCTGTTGGTTCCTGATGTGCACGGATCCGAATGCCTGCGCTCCATCACCCGTGCAAAGAGCCTTGCACCAAGACAGAAGGGATTCTCCTGCCCCGGGAGGGCACACAGGCTCCTTGGGATGATCACAAATGTCTGATAGCAAGAAGAGCGTGATTAAACGCTGACTGCATTGAGAGGAGGGTGGCCAGTGAGTCCAGCACTGTTTCTGGATGTTTCTGATGTTTCTGGAGCAGCAGGTTCCCATCCTCCCTGGGGTGGAGGGTGTGGAGCTGAACCCCTGGAGCTGCAGTGCCACCCTCTCACTAGTACCTCTGGTTTTCCCCACTGGCTGAAGGAAACCAGGATCTGTGCCCATGTTTTAAAGAGGAATAGAAGAGCAAGGTTCTGCAATATAAATCCCAAACAGTTCTCTCAGCTCTATTTATATTTAGATGATTAGTGACTTCAGATTTAAACCCCTACTACGGAGAATCACATCAGGCTGTCACTTATGCCAAGGTTTTAAGGATCATGAGAACCCCTCTTAAAATTAAGATTTCAAGCACGGAGGAAGGTTTCAAGCTTGCCAAAGGAGGCCCGAACACCCAAATCAATGGCACCTTTCTGTGGGATAAGACAGAGCTTGGGAGTGGGGAGCTTGCACTAAGGGTGAATGTTCCCATATGCAAGGGGAAAAAGGTCTTCAGAGATCTTTTCTCCTAATAATAAAAATATTGAATATGATTTATATTCAATTAAAGCATTTAGGGGAACTGTTTTGAAAGCAACAGAATTTCTGCAGTGTGGTTGAAATGGCAGGGAACACGTCCTCTGGTGTCAGAGGGTATGGAGCTGCTCAGCAGTGGTGCAGTACTAAAATGCAGACAGAAGTCACCAAGTCAGCAGATCTGATTAACTGTAAATCCAAGCTTTTATTACACTCCCCCCATAGGTAGAGAAGGACAATAACTTGATTTTGATCTCAGCTGCAGCCAAGTAAGATCTGAGAGAAAGATATTTACTAAATTATTTACCCTATATAGGTCTGTCACTGGAAAACAATCATGTTTGAAGTGCCGTGTCAGTGCAGCTGGCCTCAAAGAAATCCTGAAGGTGTGTTTACTGTCTGGGCTTTCTGTTCATTTTCCTAAAGCCACATCTAATTGAAAGCGTTGATATAATTGCATCTTAAGGCAAAATGTAGGAGGAATAGGGACACGTACAAGTGACAGGAACTGGAATTGTCCTTCCATTATCTCAAAGCATAAGCTATCACTAGGCAGGGTAGAGGGCGGCTCTTTTCCATTTTGTTGGAGTTTCAGTGGAAGTTTTGGGCCGTGTGTCAGCACACTGTTGTGTTTCCTGGCTGTGGGGTGGCTGCCAGCATCCAGGCTTTGTCCCCTGGGCATGCACCCAAATCCTCAGTGGTTCCCCTCGGAGCCCGCTGGGGCAGCTCTGCGGTCCAGCCTGCCATGCACTCGTGTTTCCAAACAAACAAATGCATTCTGAAAGACAAGCAAATGGTTCCACCTGATTTTTGTACCCCAGGATCACGTTAAAGTGCTGATTAATCGCAGCCTTTAGACAAATATTCTTTTTTTTTTTTTTTCCCCGTTCTTGCTGTTTAGGTGGCTGTAACAGGAGAAGCAGTGACAAACTGTTGGCATTAATGTACTGAGCATAATGAACACCAGCCATATAGCACATGGTGCTTGTCTGCTTATTGGTGAATTTAACTCACTTTAATTGCAGTGTTACTTAACATGATGGAGAAGTAGCCCTCAGAGGGATCATTTGAGGGACAAATAATGTATTTGTGTAAAATTAAAAAAAATAAACCAAGCAACTAGAAGATAGTACTACTAACTGTAGTAAATTATAGTTTAATAATTATTATCCAGATAGTACTTGGCTTAAGGTTAAAAAGGAGGCACTTCTGGAAAGCAGGAGGAAAGCTTGCCTGGAGCACAGCCATGGGGAGCACAGCACAGCCTTCTGCAAGCTGCACTGGTGGCGAGACATTCAGCAAAGCACCTGGGAATAAATTGAGTCTGCTGGGAGGGGAAAGCATCTACCCCTGGGGCATGTCAATGGAAATAGGAGGTGACAATGACCCGGGGCCTGCTTGGCCATATCACATGGGTCTCCTGATTCTATTGAAGGTGCTGCACAGCACCCTGCCCTCTGAGCATATCTGGCACCTGGGCGGTTTTCTGTGTGAGAGGGAGGTGTGGGACCTTTACCCCTGGAGCAGAGCTGCTGCCGGAGGCAGTGAGGCGCTGGCGGTGTTGGAACCTCCTTATGTCTGTCATTTGTACCCCCGACATTAAATATCTTCCTCATTATTCATCCCACCACACTAGAAACAGCTGGTCTTCAAGGGAAATTACCTAATGAATCAACAATAAGGCTATTGTGTAGGCGTGACATTTCTGATAATAAATTACTGCTTTCAGGAGGTTGACCACACTTGTCAGGGTTTTGTGAGTTACAAATTCAGCTGCCTTGTCTTATGCTGTTTTACATAACTGACGGTGTAAAACCTTGGTATTTGATTGTAAGTTATTCCCTCAGCTTCTAGATCTCTATCATAAAATTTCTTTCTTCCTTCATTCAGAATAATCTTTGAGCATTCCCAACTCATACATTGAAATTATTTTAATAATTTTGGTTTGATTATATTTATTGTGTCATATGTATCTTGGACTTAAATATTAATTTAAATATTTTAAACTAGAAATGTAAACAGGGTATACATGTAAGGACTGCATTTTTAAATTTCATTTAGATAAAATATGTGTTTGCATATTTCTTGTATGCTTACACTTAAAGGAATACTTTTTCCTAAACCGATGGTATGGAGGAAGATCTAAATATTGCCTTACCATCTTTCAAAAAATACCTGGATGTACCTAATTAGTTTGCAAGTGCTTGGCCCGTATGAAGTATACTTCAAGGATGAATATTTTAAAGTATGCTTCTTTTTGCAGATGCAAGTGTTATTTGCCTTTTACTTTGCGTATCCAGGGATGTGATGGTTAGTGATGAAAATCAGAAGTGTTTCTCCCTCTTAGCTGAATGCAAATGGCACTGAAATTCAGGCAGTATCTGCCCCAAACTGCGTGTTTATCTCTGTGGAATTCTGTGGAACCAGTTCTTTAGCTTTTAATACTGTAAGTCTTTTCATAAGTAGCCAGCAAGGAGAGAAGGACAGGAGTTCCATTTTCTGCCAGATTTCTCGGGGCAAAATGCATTCTTGCAAACGTGAATGAAGCCCACAAAGGTGGGGCAGGCTGGAGAGGAAGTTGGTATTCTTATGCAAGGAGTTGTGGAAGCTAAAAATGAGATCTAAGACGGTGAATGCATGTTCTAGCAAGTATACTGCGTTTCAAATGTTCCCAGTTTCTTTGTTACACTCATCACACTATTGTTACACCCATTTCTTTCACGGGTAGTCAATATCTTAATGTCTGGGCAGTGCTGCTGCTTTGCCTCTCACAGAATGTGCTCTTATTTCATGCAGCACGGCCTTTTGGGGCTTGTGTGAGGCTTACTCAGATATCGGTGGATTATTATTTTTAGATAACAATTCCCATTTTCAACAGGAAGAGACTAACCAAAACCTGGTGCATCCAAGAAGTACCTTCTGACACTCCTGTGTGAGAGCAGAACCATCAGCCTTGCCCAGTGTGTGAGCAGGGTTTTGGGGATGGGTCCATGCCTGACGTGGTGCCAGGACCCTCCTGCCTGAGGGGCTCTGACAGGCCAGGGGCAAGTGGAGCAAAGCTGAGGATCACTGCCCTGTGCCTGCCCTGCAGACCCCAAAGCTGCAAAGTCCCTGGGGAGCCTGTCCTTTGGGGGATGGCACCCTGAAAAGGTCCCTGGGGAGCCTGTCCTTTGGGGGGATGGCACCCTGAAAAGGTCCCTGGTGAGCCTGTCCTTTGGGGGGATGGCACCCTGAAAAGGTCCTTGGGGAGCCTGTCCTTTGGGGGGATGGCACCCTGAAAAGATCCCTGGTGAGCCTGTCCTTTGGGGGGATTGCACCCTGAAAAGGTCCCTGGTGAGCCTGTCCTTTGGGGGAATGGCACAGCACCCTGAGCACCTCCAGAGGTGCCTGGGGACAGACCCTCTGCCCTGATCCTGCTGACCCTGGCCGGGTTGGGTCTGAGTCTTGCACAGTTTTCTTTGCCCTCATGTGCTGCAGCCCGTGAGATGCTCCCAGGTGCTCCAGGCAGTGATTCCTCCCCAGCCAAGGGGCAGTCTCAGGTGGCAGTGCCAGCAGCTGTGCCTTTCCCTGGAGGAAGGCTCTGCCTCCTCTGCCTCCTTGTCCCCCCGCAGAGAGAAGGGCCCTCCCGTGGCTGTAGGAGCTCAGCTGGGAGCCCTGCGGGGACGGGGGCCCTGTGTCCCCAGCTGGTGGCTCTGGGCACATGTCAGGGCTGTGCCACTGTGGGTCTGTGCCCACAGCTGGGTTTGTGGGCAGGGGTCCCATCTCTGCCCCCACCAGATGAGCCAGGGCTGAGCTGAGGAGGGACAGGGGAGACACTGTGAACTTTCAGTGGAGAATCTTGGCATCAGTTATTGACTGTGTGCTTTGACTATGGTGATGAGTGAGTGCAGACTAGCTGGTTAATTGTGGATGTGTTCTGTATATAAAACAGCACCTGTAGCCAGGGCCAGGTACACTGGGCAGCCAAAGGCAGGCGCAGCTCCAGAGCCTGCAGGGCTGCAGCCCTTGGACAGGGCTTTTCACGGCCTCCTGCCTTGGCTGCACTGCCCTTTGCTCCTGTCCCTGCTACCTGAGCAGGACTTGTCTCCCCAGATGTCCCCCTGGGGACATTTCAGCTGCCCATGGCCCCAGGGCCCGCTGCATGGGGACAGCCCTGTGAGGTGCCCTGCTCCATGGCACAGCCCCATTTGGAGGAGCTGCTCTTGTCCCAGCCCGAGCAAGGGTGTTGGGAACAGCATCCTCCTGTCCAGCCTGCTTTGCTTTGGTTGAAGGTCACTGGTACCCAGTCAGGGTCTTGTGCTTCACGTGAAGGCCGTTCAGTTATAATGCAGGGACAGGATGAATGAAAAAAGAAGTGGAAAAATAGTTTTAAAACACACAGCCAAAGACTGACCCTACACTGGTTCTGAGTGGGACTACATTGGCCCGGAAAATTTAGTTAGATGTTAGTGATAATCAAAGTCCTCTGAATTCTATATATTTTTTTTCTCTAAATAATGTAGTTTCAACTGTTTTCACTGTTGAAAGCAAGTGCCTGGTGAACTCTTTCCTTTTCCAAATCCTGGAAATTCATCTGAACCAAACAAAGGTGTTATAATGGTGTCACATTGTCATTTCATTTTCCTCAGCAGCCTTCTGATAAAGACATGTATTCAGCGGCATACAGACATAAGAGCAGTTCTGTCTCCAAAATCTGGCTTTGCAGTGTAAGGCCTGTTGAGTTTCCATGGCAATGGCCACAAATTCCTCCCCAGCTCTTCAAAGTGAAAGACATATTTGTTTTGCTGGCGCAACTTTGTAGCACAAAAGCTCTCTCTCCTTTTTCACGTAACACCTGCTAATCTGAGCCTGGGCCCTTTGAAGCCTCCTGCTGATCAGAAATTCAAATACATTTTTGCATGCTAATCTTGGTGGTAATCTAGAGCTTGTGTCTTTCACGTTGTGTCTGTGAAAACAGTTTTCTTTATAAATCACCAAAAGTGTTGGCCCCGATTGCTGTCCACGGGAGGATGAGTCCATAGGGCTGTCAGCAGCCTGGATGTCCATTCTCTCAAGATGCAGCTATCAGATCAGGGCTTTTCAACCATCCCCTGCCCTTTGTGAGGAGAAGGGGGGTGGGGGGCAGAGGGGGAAGGGCTTTCCCAGGTCTGGTTCATGGTGCTCTGAGTGTTCCTGTCTGGCTGTGCCAGGCAGCCAGGCTGCGATGGACAGAGCGTGGCACTGGGCTGTTCCTGTGCCTGGCACTGGCACTGGCACTGGGCTGTTCCTGTGACTGGCACTGGGCTGTTCCTGTGCCTGTGTCTGGCACTGGGCTGTTCCTGTTCCTATGGCTGGCACTGGGCTGTTCCTGTCCCTGTGCCTGGCACTGGGCTGTTCCTGTTCCTATGGCTGGCACTGGGCTGTTCCTGTGACTGGCACCGGGCTGTTCCTGTGCCTGTGCCTGGCACTGGGCTGTTCCTGTTCCTATGGCTGGCACTGGGCTGTTCCTGTCCCTGTGCCTGGCACTGGCACTGGGCTGTTCCTGTGACTGGCACTGGGCTGTTCCTGTCCCTGTGCCTGGCACTGGGCTGTTCCTGTTCCTGTGCCTGGCACTGGCACTGGGCTGTTCCTGTGACTGGCACTGGGCTGTTCCTCTGCCTTTGGCTGGCATTAGGCTGTTCCTATGGCTGGCACTGGGCTGTTCCTGTGCCTGGCACTGGGCTGTTCCTGTGCCTGTGGATGGCACTGGGCTGTTCCTGTGCCTGTGCCTGGCACTGGGCTGTTCCTGTGACTGGCTCTGGCACTGGGCTGTTCCTGTGCCTGTGACTGGCACTGGGCGGTTCCTGTGCATGTGACTGGCACTGGGCTGTTCCTGTTCCTGTGGCTGGCACTGGGCTGTTCCTGTT
>JANRGV010000052.1:10931298-10942194 GCA_024734035.1 Alethe castanea
CACTGCCTGCTGCAGACATGCTCACAGCCCATGGAGCTCCTGCCCTACTCTGTGCTTGGGAGGTTTAAAACAAAAGGGTTTGAGTTTCACTGCAGCTCGTACCTAGACAAGCCTCTGGCTGCTTTAAATGAGTCGATCCTTGCAGGGCCTTTGCTTGTTTAAAATGATCTCTTTTCCCGCTACTTACAAAAACAAAGATAACTTGGTTAATTTCTCAATAATTCTGTGAGTAGATATGATTTTCCTCGTGGAGGAGATGAACATTTTCCCACTTTTACAAGATGGGATCGCTGTTTAAGGCTTGCAAAGCTCAGCCCTGCCATCCCTTTCCCACAGCCTGATGCCCCTGCTGCAGAGCTGGATCAGTTTTCCCAAGCCCTGGTTGAGAGCTGAGCCGGGCAGCTCTTCCTGCCTACCCTGAATTTTATAAAATCTGAACTTTTGGAAAAATCCTTGCTTATGAAAGCTCAGAGTGCATTTCAGGGAGGTATGTGGACTTGCTCTTTCGTACAAACTCACCAGCAAAATATTTGAAAGAGGGTTTTGTGTTCATTGTCTGCTGCATCTCCCTGCTATTCAGACTCTATTCTATTCAAATTTTCTGCGTTTCTTTAGGGGCAGGAGTCTGAGCACACAAAGGGGCTGTGGTTTCTGCAAGCAGATGATATGACCATGTAATATAAACATGGCAATGATTTCCTTGAGCCCTGTGATCCATCAGGCATGTTGGGAGCAGTTGGCAGGGTCTGGGAAGCTCCCACTGCTGCAGCAGCGACAGATAAGATCCCCTGCCTTGGTCAGCTGCAGGATCCACACGCTGGTGCTGGAAAGGTTCATCCCATCCTCTTTCCTGGAAGGGAAAACCTCTGCCTTTGAAGTCACGTGCCCACAGCTTGCAGAGCTGACTGATGCAGCAACATCATTAATTTACCAAAGTGAGGAGCGGGGGGGGAGGAAAGCTGCAGCATAAATCTCAGTCTAGCTTTATTCTTTTACCTTAGGTTATATGTCTTTAAAGGAAAAATGCTGACAACATGCTTGCTCACAAAAAGCCTTTTGAGCCAGTGCCAAGAATTTGCTCAAACCTGGTAAAAAGTCACAGCTGGGACCTAAGAGCAGCATTGAATTCTACTCCCTTGCTTGATCTTAATTTTCTGGGGCTAGGAGATGTTCAGCATGCCTCGTGCCTCCTGCTCTGAGGCACAGAAAGAACCTGCTTTTGTCCTTTGGAGCATGCAGTCACTGGTGTCAGATGTGGTGAGAATCCACTGTGGTTCTATGTTTACTCTCTCTGTATCACTTACTCTTCAGTTTAGAGAGTTTAAAACAATATTATTTGGACTGAAATAGCGCAGCCAGGCAACAAGGGGCCTCCAGCCTGCAGGAAGGGCTTCTCCCCTCTGCAGAGGCAGCTTTGTGAATGGTAACATCTGCAGCCCAGGAGCTGCAGAGCCCCTGGCCCTGCTCTGGGCCATAGTGACTGTGCACCCCGAGCAACAGCACCTGAAACCCTGGAACACCCTTGGCTGGAGCCCCTGCCAGCCTTGGGAGCTGCTGCAGGAATTCTGCTGGGCTGGCTCAGTGCTCAGGACGAGATCCTGCTGACTGGCTCTGGGTCATTGTGAAGTTTTCAAACATAATAAATCAGAGGGGGCAATTTTTTTATGGGTATTGTGCCTGTCTCAGGGGAGCTGACCCCACACATTTTTCTGCTCTCAGCAATCTTAATGCTCCTCTAATCTCTGGACAGTGACTCCTTGTGTCTGCAAGCAGCTATTTGTGATTTTGGTAGAGGTTCTCCTAGGGAATGGAGACATGGGGCTTTGTCCCAGCCTGGCTCCCACCTGAGCACTGCTGGAAGAGCAGGGGAGCAGCCACCTCTGCACCCTTTGGAGCTCCAGAAGCACCTGGCAGTGTTGTGTGTTTGCACACAGGCCTGAAGCACCAGTGCTGACTGCACAAAGTACAAACAGCAGCTGATTGACCTGTACAGATCTTCTGCAAGAATTACTACCTATCCGTTGAACTGCAGAGAGCAAAGGGCTTGGAGTTACTGAGGAGTCTAGGATGTGAATCCCAGGGAATCTCCTGCCAGATCTTTTATCCCCTGAGCTAGGGGAGGCAGTGAATGTGTTGTGTTCCCTGGGATGTCACGTCCTGCCACAGAACAGCATTCCTTGCTTTCTGCCTTGTTGATGGCTCTTCGAGCTACCCAACCTCTATCTATCAGATGTGATGTCTTCTTTTGCACTGAAGCTGATGGGTCAAGCCTTACGTCCAAATCTTGATGCTTTATTTTAAAAAATAAGTATGTAAAATAATTCCATTTCTAAACGTTTTATTACAAAATTTGGTCTGTATGAAATTATGGAACCCCACAACTGCAGCAGTGATAGCAACACGCCTATTTTTGCTTCCTGTGCTGCATCATTCATTGGTGCTGTAGTTCCCCAAGAGAATGTAGGAAAAGTTCTTAAAGCTTGGTGGCCTCTGTGATCTTCTCACTTGCTATGTACAGCCAATTAGGGCTCAATCGTGTGCTATAATGATAGTTCCCCCCACAGTTTATTGATCCCAGTGGGAATGGAGGGCATTCAGCACCTCACATAAGCAGACCCTTCATGTCTGTCTTGCTGCTCCTTACAGAATATGAGCAGTAAGGCTGAGCACTCCTCGATTTTCTTATTCAGACTCATTTCAAGCTCCAGCTCAGACTGGAGATTTGCTGAGTAAATAGTCTCAACAATAATCTCAGCCTGATTCCAACTAATTAAATCCTGTACAAACATCCCTCTCCGGGCCAATATAGCAAAAGACAATGAAAACACAGAAAACCAGACATAGCTTTCCTCCAGATTTTGCTCGGCCCTTTAATCCTGTATCTTTTGAAAGATAGTAACGTCCATAAGATGAGGGGTCAGCCTTCCTGCCCTTAGCATCAAGCAGTGGAATTTTTCAATAATGAACAGCTGGGTCACCAGCGACACAAAAGCTGCTGTAATATCCTGTAGGCTTATGGGGCACAACAGAAATCCCAAAGCAAATCATGATGTACACAGAAAGGGACCGTCCTTTTCTATTAAGGAGACCACTTCAAACCAGTCTCAACACCACCTTTTCTCCAGCTTTTCGAAGGGGAGATTATCCCCTGCGTATATTTAATCACACATTATGGGGTAGCTTTGATTGCCTTTTCAGAGTCAGAGGAGTTAAAGAACACAGTTTGGAGCTCTTGCCGGTGCTCTGTCCGCGTGCTCCCAGCCAGGACGTGTTTACAAACAAGGGCTGGAAGGGAAGGGAAGGGAAGGGTGGGAGGCAGGAATGCTGCCCTGGGCCCGGGCTGGGCTCAGCACTGCTCTCACTGAGCTGTTGGATAACCCCAACTCCCTCTGGGAGGGGGAGGCTGGGGGGCTGCCTTTGTGCTTTAATTTTTATGAACCCCTGTGGAATTCATCCCCTTTTCCAGGGAAAGAAGGAGTTATCTTGTGGGGGTTTTCCTACACAGTAAAGCTAAGAGTAGACCAGGGTAACATGAACAAAAAACTAAATGCTATAAAGACTTTTTAGTGTATCACAAAAGTCAGTCTGAGATGTGTGTGAGATATGCTGGAGATTCCTGATTAAAAGCAGTTTGTGTCAAGGAAGTTACCACTTGCAGCATGTAGAACATCTGACAGTGATTAACTGGAGCTAGCTATTAGATTTTCCTAAAGAAACAATACTTAAACATATCTCCACAAGTATGAAACACTTTATGTACTGTATCTGGTACACCTCATTTAAATTGACTTAGATGGAACAGACACACTAAGTCTAACTAGTAGGTTATTAAGAATATAAACCTGGTGCCCAAGAATTTACAATCAGTTATATGGGAGGTATCCTGACTTTCCTCCTTTTCCCAGGGCTTTCATTTACTAAGCATGTGCTGTAAAGATGTCACATTTACAGCAAGGGACATGTTTAGGATGTTTCTTACAAACAGTTTTAAGTTACATACCTGCAGCAAATGCATCTTGCTATGCTGCAGTGTACTGTTAGAAAGTCTGCTATGAGCTCAGAAAAATGTGGGTGATAGAAAGAATATATGCATTGGTACAAATGCATTCCTAACCTAGTTTTTCAGTTTGCTTATTAGTGCTTGTGAATTTTTGATAGAAAAACTACAGGGTTTTTTTACAGGAAAATGGATTTTCAGCACTGTTACAGCCTTTAGAGGTTGGAGAAATATGGTTTAAATTAAGTATATACTTCTAATTCTGTGAGGTTACAAAAAGAAGAGCTTGGAGATTCATCCAGCCTGGAGTGTTTGGTAGTTGCAAATAAACTGTGTGTTATGTGTAATGATTATTTCCCTAAGAAAACCTTCTTGTTTCCTTCTCCTTTTTGGGTCAGGAGGCTGATGGTTACTGCAGGCTGTGCTTGCACATAGGTGCTGCGCTAATTCGTGTTCCTATAGTGCAGGGGAGAAAAAGGCAGAGGCAGAAGACTTGGAATTCAGCATTTCAATGGGTCTTAATTATGGATTTCCCTACTGTTTGTGAGAGTGGTGGGAATTGCTGAGGTAACCACACAGTGCTGTGAGCCCAATTAAAAGCGCTTCTTCGGAGTGTGGGATTCGTCCAGAATGTTTCTGCCTCTCTGCTATTTGTCACTTACATTGGCAGGTTTTTAAAAACAATTGCACTTCCATTAGCAGCCACAGGAGCTCTGCTCTCCAGGCTGGCTCCTGACATCCCCACCAACCTCACTCTTCCCATGCAGGGTCAAACCAGGAACTGCAGAGCTTCTCCAGAGCAGAGGAATGCTGAGGGTCAGTGCTTAATAGGTGGGAAATCATGGAAACTGTCCTCTGGGGGCTGAGAGGTAATTTACAGTTAAGTCCAAACTTCTCTAATTTGCATAATACCAAGCCTAATAAAATATTCATGGTAGCTTCTCTCACTTTCAGACAACTTAGGATGGACAAAAATTAAATTGGAAAATACTGCTTAAAGATAAGAGAAAAAAATTGAAGACAGCATCTTCAAATATTTTTCTGCTTTTAATTTAATGACATTTTTCAATGTTACAGAATTGTTTGCAGGGTTACTGCCAGGCAGAAGTCTGCCTTATGCACAAAACTGTGCAGAGTTTGATCTTTTTAATGGGAATCGCAAAAACTGCTGGAATTCCAAGATGTGGGTCGGGTGGAAGATGGAGGGTGTGGCATGTGTGCTGGATGTGCTGGCAGAAATGGTCACACTGTGAGAAATTACAGCTCCAGGGGTAGTTGGTTTTCTCAGTGTTGGATTCAGGTGAAATGGCCAGAGCCAGAGCTCGCCCCTTACCCAAGGGAGCATTACTGGAATTCTGTGAGAGTTGTGGCCAATGCATTCTGTGAGGTGCCAGAGACTGCAGAGTGTGGAGAGCAGGAGAAACCACAGAGTAAAGCAGAAGTAAATGCAGGAGAAACCAGAGTACAGCAGAAGTAAATGTCAGCTCTGGGCTCGGTGCTCAGCCCTGGGTGTTTCTGTCCCGTGCAGGTCCTGCCCTTTGGCAGCTGATGATCAAAGCAGCTCACAGCAAACGAGGCAAACCCTGGGCTGCAGGTGGCTCTGAGTACCTGAGATACTCTGAGTACCACAGGGCAGCTCCTCCTGTCCTCGCTCACAGACATGTGAACTTCTCCTGACCAGTCTGGAAGTTTCTTACTGGTGACTATTGCACACATTCTTGATATTTCAACATCTGTCTAGAGTCTTGTGTTTGGAAAATGCTGATTTCTGCATTGCTATTAACTACCAAACCTGCACAGTGTTTCTCCCAGTTCTGACAGAATTTGGAAGTAAAAATTAATGACTATTTTCCAAATGAGATTGCAACTCCAGTGGTTCAGCCCATTGGTCATCTCACTTAGATGTGTGCCTGCAAGAGTGAGGAACTGATTGCATTTGTTCTTAGCATTATTGTGCCAAATGATTTTGTTTGTATTGATTTACTCACGTGAAAACATCAGATTTCAGTTAAGCTTATAAATTTAGTCAATGGTAAAATTTATTCACATTAGCATTAGCAAAGACAGGTTTTCATAGCATACAGCTGTGAGATGGTGCCTTCCTGACCAAAAAGATTGACACCTCACCTGTCCTTGCTGCTGTCAAGTTACATTTATTTTTTGGTAAGAAAAGGTGAAGTCCAGCTGCTAATGGTGCAGGATCTGCTTAGCTGTATGAATAGTGTCAATGGCTGCAGCAGGCACATATCTGGAAGCTGCTCCCAAAGCCCCCCAGGCCCCTGGAAGTGTGACTGTCCTCACCCACAAGGGTGGTGAAAGCAGTTTTGTCTCTGGTTCTTCCTTTATGCAAAAGAAAACATATCGCATGGTGCCAGCATAAAACACACTCCTGACAAGGTGACATTAAATCAAAGCCCACATTTGGGGTGCAGAGGGAGGCTGAGGCTGCCAGCTGCAATCAGATGACAGATATTTTTGTTAGGAAATAATATCTTCCTCTGATTTCCTGAGAGGTTGAATATAAAGCATAAAACAATGGACAGTGATGAAATCCAGAAGAATTACTTCTGTGTGTTCTGGAAGAGAGTAAACAAGTGCCTGTGTGCTGTCCAGGTACACCAGGCACTGTTTGGACAGCTGCACTGCCCATTCAAAGGTGTTGCCTGCCAATGGCTTGGCAGTACGAATGCCAGGTTCATGTAAGGTTCATATAAAATTATGAACCTTATATATATACATACAAATTGTACAGCTCCATAGACATGGCCATGATAATAAACCAGACACAGTAGAAATGTTGGATTTTGCAGACCCACTGCTGGTGTAGAACATGCGCCAATGAGGATTACTTGAAAAACTGCATTCAGTGCTGCAATAACACAATAATACAAAGGTCACTTTGGATCACATTTGCTAAAGGTCAGAGCTGCTGGAGATAGCAGCCTGTGCACACAGAGCAGAAGGTGCTGGGCTCATTTAGCTCCATCTACAGTGGCAGCTGAAAACCAGTCAGAATCAGACATGCAGAAAAGTTTCTTCCATTTTGACTGATGCTGTCGTAGAGAAGGAGTTCCTCATGTAGTAAGGGATGCCTTTGGGCTTGGTAAAAATCCTAAAAAAAAGGCAGAAGCATTTTAAAATGCACCATTCTGTATTCTCAAGATGCACTGGGGTGAATGCATGTTTCCAAAGTGATTTTGGCAGCAGAGTTTCATAGAATATTGTTTTGTGTGACACAGCATGAGGTATGAAATGCGAAATGTAAAAACATACTTTTCAGCTTGAAATCTGTCATATGAATCGTGTATGCACGGGTAATTTTTGTCCTCTATTTGCTGGGAAGCTTTCAGTGTGAAATGGTGGGAGTGCTAATTGTTTGGTGCAGGAGATACTGCATTCTCTAAAGTCAGTTTTTCGGAATTTGGGAAATGCATCCCTCACAAGTTGCTGCTCTTCTGCAGCCACTTTGCAGCCCCACCAACAGCTGACAAACCTCAAACCAGGGATAGAGAAATTTGTACCCAATATTGCCTCTCCAGCTGCTCTTAACAAGTTGTGATGGGAATACTGCAAGCTTTTTCTGAACATTGTAGCTTTTTGCTTTAAACTGAAGATACTCCTGGAGATAACTGATTCCTGGAGATATTCCTGGTTCCGATAACTGAGATGTCCCAGGAGGAATCAGCATCTCTGTACACACCAGCTGTCTGTCCATCCATCAGGCCCAGGGAGAGCAGGGAGGGGTGGGGGCTCTGGGACTGAGGACCCCACCTGAGACATTTCAAGTCATCCTCAGCATCTCACAGCCCAGCCTCTGCAGTTCTGATGTGCATTGTCTGTGATCTCCAGCACAGCCCAGGGAAAGTGAATTCTTTTGTGATGGATCTACACTGTGTTGAACGATTCTGCTGGCAATTTTTATTTGTAGTGGGGCATGGTCCAGGGGTGCCCTGTAAAGTAAGTAAGGCCTGTCCCTGGCCAGAGGGCAAGTGAAGGTCTTTGCCTAATAAATTTCTATTCATTGTAAGCAAGGCACATCCTTCTTCATCCAAATTTTCTTGTAGCAGTTGAGAGACACAAGAAATGTCATTTATCTTTGAAAATGCTGTGTTAGTACATGTAGAGGCTCCCAAATGCTTCAGTGAAGGAAGGCAGCATATATTCCTGGCTGGAGTCTGCCCTTAAATCTGATCCCGTTCTCTGTGGGCCCCTCACTCCATCACGGTCCCCTTGCACAGCCAGGTACAACAAAAAGCAGCCACTGCCAGGAGTTCCTGCAGCTGCTGGGACGGGGCAGGGCCTTGCTGGGCACACAGGGGCATCCAGCCCCGTTTGCTGGGAGTCTCTGAAGGATGCAGAGTGATCAGTGTCTGTGGAAATGAATGGGCTTTTCATGCTGATGATTTCATTTCTGGATGGACACAGCGCTTCCAGCCGTGGCGATTCATCATCCTGGCTGGATGCAAGTGGAGGGCAGCCAGCACTTTGCACTGATGCTCAGAGCAGACACTGAGGATAAAGCGTGGGACTTGGACAGAGCTTTCCAAATATTTGACAGAGAACTACCAGGGAAGCGCAGTGCTATTCCTATTTCTAGGCTGCCAGCAGTGCCCAGTAAATTTTCCCAGAGAATTGCTGCTGTCCACGACACGGCTCCAGCACTGCACTTTCCCATCCCCCTTATTCTGCTCAGGATTTACCTTTGCCTGTGAGGCAGCTGGGTGCTGCTGAGCAAAGCAGGGTCCCGGTGTGTCTGGTGTGTTTGGGGCACTGGGCACACCCGGAGCAGCCCGGGCTGGGCTGGGCTGGTGTGTTTGGGGCACTGGGCACACCCGGAGCAGCCCGGGCTGGGCTGGGTCTGGTGTGTTTGGGGCACTGGGCACACCCGGAGCAGCCCGGGCTGGGCTGGGCTGGGTCTGTTGTGTTCGGGGCACTGAGCACACCCGGAGCAGCCCGGGCTGGGCTGGGTCTGGTGTGTTTGGGGCACTGAGCACACCCGGAGCAGCCCGGGCTGGGCTGGGGGCTGCTCTGCTGCCTCCCCGCTCCTCTGCAGTGCAGCAGCAGGCAGGGGCTGCAAGGAGGCGCTGCCAGGCGCTGCTGGGCTGGCAGGGCTGCAGAGGGGCTCTTTGGGCGCAGGAACCCGGTGCTGCAGCCTGGGGAGCTCTGTGGGGCTGGGCAGCCGGGGCTGGGGCAGCTCCAGCCCCAGCGCCGCCCCGGCCCGGCACACGGCTGCAGGTCACCTGGCCACTCGCTCTCACCTCTGCCCACAACGGGCAGGTACGGACACAGAGCAGCCAGCTCAACTCCACAAGGTGCCCGGGCGGAATATTGATGGATTCGGGCCTCAGAGTGACTAATTAGTATGCAGGGTTCCTCAAAAGGGTTAACATGGGATCTTTTTAATTGTCAAAAGAGTTGCAGGCTATTAGGGTTGGCATATTCTTCAATAATCTGTTTTATTTTTACCTGCTGGGAGCTTAATTAAAAAACAAAGAGGCTCAATTTAAAGCCCATTACTATGCTAATTTTGTAAGAACTGGGCGGTGATTAAGAAGCTTTAAAAAGAGGAGTTTAGTTTGCTCTAGGGAATGGGTTGGAGGCAGGTTTTATTTCGTTTCATTAGCTAGCTACAATTATTTATAAACTAAATGGAAATGATATTAAAGAGTAATGAAAAAAACAGCATCTATGTATTATTGAACAGCAGAACTTTTTTTAATTTAGCATCGAAGTGTTCAGAGCCTTTATTACTGCAACTCACAGTTAACACAGCTAAATGCAGTTGTTAAATATAAGAGGCTTTTAAAATATGCCCATAAATACAGAGCTGTCTGGTTTGCTTTTCCTGTAGATCACTAGACTAAGTTTATAAAGATATCAATGTGACAATAAAGATGAACCACTGTCTCTTTAAAAAAAAAAAAAAAAATCTGGGGTTTTATATAGGAAAATTTCTTAACAGAATAAATTACGAAGACTTACTCTTTTTGTATTATGTATGTAGTGCTGTATAATCTAACATCTCTGCAAACCTTCTACTGCCTTTTGCCTGTCATGTGAGCCCAAAATAATACCTGCAATTCCAGTTCTGTGGGAGCACCTGGGAGGAGCCACTGCCCTGCATGGATGTTCAGAGCTGGAGCCAGGCAGGGAGGGCCAGAGATGTTCCCCGGGCTGTGGTGGGTGAAGAGATTGGGGAGCAGCAGCAGGACAGCCAGGGTGGCTCTGGGAGGGCAGCAGGACAGCCAGGGTGGCTCTGGGAGGGCAGCAGGACAGCCAGGGTGGCTCTGGGAGGGCAGCAGGACAGCCTGGGTGGCTCTGAGAGGGCAGCAGAACAGCCAGGGTGGCTCTGGGAGGGCAGCAGGACAGCCAGGGTGGCTCTGAGAGGGCAGCAGAACAGCCAGGGTGGCTCTGGGAGGGCAGCAGGACAGCCTGGGTGGGTCTGAGAGGGCAGCAGGAGTGCCAGGGTGGCTCTGGGAGGGCAGCAGGACAGCCAGGGTGGCTCTGGGAGGGCAGCAGGAGTGCCAGGTTGGCTCTGGGAGGGCAGCAGGACAGCCTGGGTGGCTCTGGGAGGGCAGCAGGACAGCCTGGGTGGCTCTGGGAGGGCAGCAGGACAATCTGAGTGGCTCTGGGAGGGCAGCAGGACAGTCTGAGTGGCTCTGGGAGGGCAGCAGGACAATCTGAGTGGGTCTGAGAGGGCAGCAGGACAGCCAGGTTGGCTCTGGGAGGGCAGCAGGACAGCCAGGGTGGCTCTGGGAGGGCAGCAGAACAGCCTGGGTGGCTCTGGGAGGGCAGCAGGACAGCCTGGGTGGGACTGAGAGGGCAGCAGGACAGCCTGGGTGGGTCTGAGAGGGCAGCAGGACAGTCTGAGTGGCTCTGGGAGGGCAGCAGAACAGCCT